>CM019149.1:106930674-107284273 GCA_009733165.1 Naja naja
ACTACTTCAGCTTCACCACAACAATACAAGAGCACATAACAGATACAAACTCAATGTAAACCGCTTCAGACTTGATTGCAGAAAGTACAACTTCAGCAACCGAGTGGTCAATGCCTGGAATGCACTACCTGACTCTGTAGTTACATCCTCAAATCCCCACTCCTTTAACCTCAAACTATCCACTATTGACCTCACCCCATTCCTAAGAGGTCTGTAAGGGCGTGTATAGTCCACCATCGTGCCTCCCATCCCTGTCCTATTGTCCCCATTTATTCATACCTATTTCCTGTATTTTTACTCATGTTTATACTTATACCACCTTTATCTTGTAAGCGATTGACAAATCAAATAAATAAATAAAATAAAACATTTGTGCAAAAGAAGGAAATGTATTACCACCTCTAAGGCTGAGGACAGATTGGTAGGCATGAAAAGTGGTTTGTCCTGCCATTGTCAAGGTTTATTAGTAAAAATATGACCATACTATCAATTTTCAGACATAAAGGAAGATATAGTCTTCACACGCACATTAAACAAATCACACATCTATTCCACCAGCAAATTATACCTGTATAATTTAGCATATTCCAGTGACACTATTTCTACCTGCAACCTTACTTTTTTTTCACTTGTCACAATACAGGTAGTCCTCGACTTATAACAGTTCATTTAGTGACTGTACGAAGTTACAACACCACTGAAAAGATGGCACTAAATTATGATTTATGTCCATTTTCACACTTACGACTGCTGCAGCATCCCTGTGCTCATGTCATCAAAATCCAGGCGCTCAGCAACTGACTCATATTTATGACTGTTGCAGTGTCCCCAGGTCCTGTGGTCCCCTTTTGCAACCTTTTGACAAGCAAAGTCGATGGGGAAGCCAGATTCACTTAACAACCATGTTACTCACTTAACAACTGCAGTGGTTCGCTTAACGACTGTGGTCATAAAATGGTCCTAAAACTCACTTAACAAATACCTTGCTTAGCCACAGAAATGTTGGGCTCAATTGTGGTCATATGTGGAGGACTACCTGCATGACATCCTTTTCAACATTTTTGTCTGAAATATTAATATGGATTTCATTTATTTCAGTTCTACCCTTTCGTCCTATAAACTGCCCCATACAAATCTCTACAATAGTCCTTCCAGTATTCAATTCACTTCTGCTTCATCACAAATCATTTAATCACTTTTTCCTAACCTTCTGATAAACATCTTGCTTTAGACTTCCTCACACATTTCAAAAATATTTGTTTTAATAGTCATCAGAATCATTGTGCATTTTCTCTGCATCTCTGAATCTTAACTATTCCTTTTTTGTCTCTGATTACATTCTCTTTCACCTATCTTTGAATGTGTATGTCATATTAATCATTTTCCTTCATCATACCACCATGCAACCTTTGTCTTGTTTCCCATAGAATAACTCCACATACTTCTACAACACTCTATACCACAATCGTTTTTACTCACATCCAAATAGCTTCTGTATCACCATCTTTCCTTTTATTCATTTTCCATTCATTCAGCTGTTGGCTAAATCTATCTACAAACCACTCAAAATCCAAATCAATTGCACAGCCAACCAGAGACCGTACAAGACCCATCACAGGATGCCTACTGATGACTCACATCTAACCAACACAAGACCCTCACTTGACACACCCACACTCAAAGCCCTTATAAACAGAAGAACACTGACAGTGACATTCCCTAAACTCTGCTGAAGATGTTACATACTCAGGTAACAAAATCTGCAGAAACCAAACCACAAGCTCAGAAAATGAACCTTCACACACACACTCAAATCTATCTTGTTTATAATAAAATATTGAGGCATGTAATATGCTGAAATGCTCAAATATTATTACACTTTATGCATATATGTTAGAATTATGCTATCAAGCATAAACGACTACTCTGGTTAGTATCTATGATTATTATCTTTCAGGGTGATATAATCACTATGATCAGTCAAATGGATGAGAATTGGGCAGAAGGAAAATTGGGTGACAGAATAGGAATTTTTCCCATCTTGTTTGTGGAGGTAAGAACAGTTTATTGAACGTTCTATGAATATACACCCATACCACACAATCTCACAGAACGTTCTTTGTCAGCACATTTGATCATGGCTTGCACTTTCAATCTTGAGAAGGGAAAAGGCTATCCTTGAAATCCATCAGATGGTTGTTTAAAGTGAGCTAACATACCCATCAATTGACAGACAACAAGAAATTAAAAGCAATCGGAAGCCTCACTAGTGAGGAATTGGAAATAGTGAATGGAACAAAATAATCTTGCCTTTAAAAGTTTGTAGTATATGCTGTGTACAGCCAAGGCTACTAAATGAGCTAAGGCTGGTAATAATGGACTCATCAGGGTATATATGTGTGTGTAGACAGTCTGAAGCTCGCCACTAATAAGATTGAGTGGCTATGGATCTTAGGATCACACAGAACTGTGCTATCTTTAATTCTGAAAGGGTTTCCACTTCTCCATTCAAAGTTAATGCGCCATTTGGGAGTTTTCCTGAACTTACAGCTCCTGCTGAAGCATAGGTAGTGGTAGCCAGGAAGGCCTTCACACTGATTTATCTTTTCCACAATTGCCTGTTTCTGGATTGGGAAGCCTTCCATACAGTGTTGGGCTATCTTTGAAAGCCATTCAGAAGCTGCAGCTGGTCCACCATAAGCATGTGACAGTATATCCATGTACACATTTCTGTTGTATGACTACAGTAGTTATCTGTAAGCTTACAGGTACATTTCAAGGTGCTGAGTATCACCCTCAGGTCAAAAGAGCTCATTATCTTGAAACCATCTGTCTCATACATTTCTGCCCATTCTGTTCATTCCAACAGAATTGGTCTCAGATTAGACTCTGCCAACTGATGGAACTTAGAATGTGATCTTTCTCTGTCACAGCTCCTGCTCTACACGAAACAGCAACAGACACACCCCAGATTTGTATGTCCCCCTCTTGGCCTCATTCAAACTAGCCCTCAAAAACTCTGAGTTAAATTGTATGGTGGCACTTTCTGAGAATGCTATACATTAAGAAGGTGTTGTCAACTCATAAAACATTCCTATGCCTGTTTTAGTAGTTGCCATAAAAGGGGAAAGCGAAAATACATTCCAACCCTTATCTTTAAAAGATTGTAACTTAAAATACCAGAGTTTTGCCAGGGAATATATTTAATTGGACAACATGAATGATGACACCCAGCCTGTGAACGTGCTCAATTGGAGAATCTGGTTTATGAGACACTCAGGGGAAACAGGGTCACAGACTACTAAATTACGTATGCCAGAGTTGACTTCATACAGGGCAGTTACCAGTATGCTGCCTCTAATGAATCCTTTGAAGTTTATTGAAGTTTGGCTCAAGAATCATGATTTAATTAGAGCGATTGCTGGAATCCTGACAGGTGTGTTTTATTCTTTCTAAGTGTTTCACTATCCTCCTTTTGTTACTACTGTTAATTCAATTTTTAAAGTATTGCATGCCACTCAGCATCACTAGAAAGTTGAATGGCTTTGCAAATTTGGCAAAACATCAATAAGATTGTTAAATAAGCCATGACTTGGCACCGTGGTCTGCCATTCCACACACAAGTTAGCATATTGCTAGAGATACCTTATTCAAGCCATTCCTGGAATTTCAGTTCTGCAACTTAAAATGTTTAGATTGCTATCAAGAAAGTCACGTCTTTTTTCTCCCTCCTGTTCCTTTTCCAGCCAAATACAACAGCACAGCAACTTCTTCAGAGGAGCAAAAGTTACCAGTCTTCTCCCTTGAAATGTGCTTCTCCTTTACAAAGGTTCTTACCTAGATCAAAAGGTGTGGAGTCACCCACTTTTGGCAAAGGATCTGAATCTAGAAGGAAGACCATGAGACAATTCTCTATTACAACTGCCCTAAACACCCTCAACAGGATGGTCCATTCACCCACAGCAAGGCAAACTTTGGATATCAGTTCTCCTGTGCTCATCAGTTCTAGCAACCCTTGTGTGACTGCAAAGCACCAAGAGAAATTAGAAGCCCCGTATAACATACCAGACCAGGTAGATGCATTGGTTTTTTCCACCTTTTCTTTCATGATTTTGTTCTTTCTCCCCCCCCCCCCATTATCTCTATTGCATGCTGCTCATAAGGAAAAGGTAAGTGAACAAACAATAGACTTCAGCGTAGGCACTCTAAGGATGTGGTTTTGCTTACCAGGCAGCAAATTGAAAAGCAAACGGAAAGAGGGATTAATTCTGGCTTCTAAAAACATTCTCTCTCATGCTCTGCTGTGCAACAGATGAAAGAAGCTGGGGCCAACTCATTGGATTATCTCAAATGAGGCCCCGGACATTGTTCATTGTTGTAGTTTAATTTAGTCTTTACCAAAGTTTACACAAGTTTATTTTTCGTTTGTAAAACTTGTGAGCATTTTTTTCTAACTTGAAGTGCTTGAAATGTAAAACAAAAAGGCAATGAAATGGATTGAAATGAAGACACATAGTTTAATAAAGTCAAAATGCAAAATAAAAGATTTTTTTTCAAAAAAATGAACTAAAATGAAAAATGAAAATAAATGCCATTACAGATCATGATCTATTGGTGGAATAAACCAATAGATGGATTTTAGACAGTAATCCTAAACCCAGAAACTTTCTAGAGCAGAAGAGGGGGCCTCTACATCTAGTCTACAACCCTCCATCCTTTTGGTAGAGGGAGGTTTGGGCCCTTACACCCCTAGTAGTAGCACCAAAATTTATCTGCAAACTGATAAATAATGAGTGCATAATTTTATGATTTTCTGCAGGGAAAAAATCCAAGCACTTTAAATGTCAGAAATCTGCAACAAAGTGAATAGGTTTATTAATGTCTGATATCTCCTATAGGACAGTGATGCAAAAATCTACTCTGATGTCCTATCACTGCTGTGCAGCCATCACCATTGGCTGCAAGAGGTTTAACCTTCTCTATTCTGGAGAATAGATACTATTTCTAAGAAGATTTCAGTGGGTGTTCTCTATAGCTTACCTAAGTAAATCCTACATTGCAAGGAATTGTTTTATTCATTTGGAAAATTGAAGTTATTGTATACAGTGCTATATGTACACTATTTTCCAAATTAATCAAGAAATTTTGTACAAGCTATATAAAATCAGATAATTTACAAGGCAATATCCTGAATTTATAAAATTAATTTCTTTTGTCCTAATAAAAAGCATTAGTCAATATAACTCATTAGCATATCATGTTCTTATTTCTTTGGGTAGATGAACTAAACCATTATACTATCCAACGGCTTAGTTCTTAGGTCACTGAATCCGTACATTATATACTAAAATTGCCTAATTTATTTTAGAAATTGCCCAAGAATAGGATTGGTGGTCTTGAAAAGCTGCAGTGATGAGATGGGACCATGTGGGTCATTCCCATGCCTTTGCTTGGGTTCAAGGATTATAGTCTAAAGAATGATAGGCATGGCTAGTTTTGAAAGCATTAATCATCTATTTGGAAAGAGGATCCCAGATTCAGTTTCCCAAATAAACAATTACTTAACTCAGAGCAGGCTAATACAAAAATCTTATGTGATATGTGTATGCTTCACACAAATGCCAGCAATGTCCACCTGTAAGAAAAGGAGGGGACAAATGACAAAACATGCATTATAGTGTTACAATGCAAACCCAGTGATGTTGGTTTTTGAATGCAATAAATGAATATCTGGAGTTTGCATTGTGACGCCACAGAATAGATGTCATTATTTTTTCATGATGGTTTATAGCTAATGCCTGTAATCTCCAGGCTCCCTGTTGAGCTCTTTTCAGGAACAATGATCAGCTAAAGCATCGATATGTTCTAGTTGAAAGAGCCATTTGTCAGTGGTATCAACTATTACATTTTCTAATTTTGAATTTTATTTTAAAAGGCCAACAATACAAATGACTGTTCGGAATTCTGAATTTTTTTACTACCTGTTTATCCTTCCAAATTTGCAAAACTTCAGCGGGCATGAATACCATTGAAAATAGCAAAATAATATTTTATACATACTATTTTACACATACTTATTCTCTAAGTCTTGCAGAACCAGCTCACTTTTCTGGAGCTATTATAAAGTTTACTTGACTATGAACAGTGACAAACCCAAGGGTTACTCATTCTTCTGCATCAGCACTGAAATTTAATTCTTAAAACCAGCAGGCAATGTTAATGAAGATTAAAGAGGGTTGAGATATGTATCAGACTAAGCAGTAAAATGTAGAGAAGTAAATCTCTACCATTAAGCCTGTCTATAAGACAGAAAGTCTCTTCCAAAATAAGACAGTTTCTTTGCTCCTATTACAATGGAAAGATCTGTCTCATGAGTCTTTAAAACCACCACCGAGTCAGGGAGGAACAAAAATTAAGGACTAATTCACTTCATTCCTGCATATTTGTTACTCAGCAAGATTCGGAAGAATGGAAAGAGACAGAAAAGATCTTTGAAACAAGCCAATCCAGTATGGCCTGAAGCATTTGTTTGTCAGAGCCATTAGCTGCACTTAACCAGACTTGACTGATGTGATCTGTGTTCAGATTTGTTCAGAAATTAGCAAGAAACCCCAGAGAGTCATTTAAAGCAAGAAGCTGGAAAAAAATTCCCATAAGAGAACAGTGGCAAACCACTTCATATTGTTAGCAAGGGTCAAATTCAGTTGACCTCAGACTTTCATTGCCTTATGGGTTTATTTGATCATTTCTATTTTCTGAAACATAAGTTCCAGGACAACTCTAAAGCACTCTTTTGCTTAAAAAGTGGAACCTGTGGAGATTGAAGGGATTATTTCCAGGAGTTGAGGAAGAAGGATTGGAGGTTACAAGTGGCAAGTAGATTGCCCATTAAGGGTAGATACAGTGGTTACCACTGAGTGGAACTCCACATTGAGTGGTACTTGCCTGGTTAAATGTTGCTACAGAAATGTTGTTTCTGTAAGTTGCTACAGAAGGCAGATATGGATATACTACTAGAATTTGAGTCATCTGCAATAGGTTAGCCAGATGTTCTGTCCCTCAGTTGTTTTGGAACAGTTCCCTCAACAATTGCTTCAAACTAAAATTTGTCCTACTACTTCGAAGTGGAAATGGATCCTTTTAATTCACCATTGCTCCCAATCCATAAATGAGTATTGCTTAGGGTAAATAGTAAATAGACTTATACTTAATATAGGATATATTAACAAACCAAGTAATAGAGAATGAAAGCTAGCTCATTATTGAAAACAAATAATATTCTAAGGCTCCTTGTAGAGTTGGCATAAAGGCACATCATTTTCTTATAGCCAGAGGCTGCTGAGAATGTGAGAAATGATGTCAGAACATCACCGGACTTTGCAAGCTCCAAGTCCTTCTTTTTGTTTGTTTTTTTGAGATGGAGGGATTAAGAGGCAATATATAATTACCCCAATTGGGAAGATTGTAGGGTTTAAGGGCTAAACTCTATACATTAGATTGCACCTTAACTTCCCCAAAACCTTTAAAATAATTCTTCCTCCTATATTCCAGAGATTCTAAGCCATAAAATAAGCTAGGGATATATGCCATCTGTAGGACACAGGACTGTTCACTTGCATATATTGCTTATGCTCGTATTGTTTTTATATCCTTCATATATTAACCAGTTATCTCTCTGATGATTTTTAACTATTTCCCTGTTGTTTTTCAATTGCAGTTTGTAGTTTCATGCTGTGCTAATCTTGATGCAAGCTACTTAAACGCACATAGTAACTTACATCATTTCCAAGCTTAACCATGCCAAATGATTCAATATTAAGATCCTAATAGAAAAGAATATGTGTAGCTCAGAGTTGAACTGTGAAGTTCTTGGTCCTCTCAAAGGTTTGTTGTTTGCTTGCAGGTGTTTCATTACCAACTAGGTAACATTATACGTGTGAATGAATGTGGGGTTTGCTGCTTGTTTATGTACAGTGGCTTGCCCTGCCAATGGTGGGGGTGTGGTTTTCTCCTTAGTAGTTCCTTAATTAGGGTAATGTTCTCTGCTTGATTGTTTGTCTGGTGTTAATCCCTGCTTGTTTGGGTGTGGGCTGGTGGAGAGGATGTGTGCTGGTCGTTTTATTTCCTTTTTAGCTTGATTATACAGACATTGCCTTTAGTTTCAAGGCATATATTTTTGTTTGTGTATATTTTGACTATTAGAGTTATCAAAAAATATCTAATAAATCTATTTATATTTATGAAAATAATGTCAGGATCCTAAAACCGAGAAAGACATGTAGCGTGACTTCAGCGCAATCTCCTTTATTGTTCTTGAACTATCTTGCAAAACTACAGCAGTTGCTTGCATCATTAAAGATGTACTCTGAGAATCTCTAGGAAGGAAGGCTCTTAATTCTCTTTCTCCCAATCAAAAGATCAGCCTTGGTCCTCTGGAATACAGCCCCTCCCTTCTTGGAATCAACACCACATTCCACTACAATAGCTATTTCTATTTCAATCTATTTCCAAATATCTTGTCATTATAATATATAACCCTCTAGTATACTGAAATTGGAGACTCTGGCTCTTTATTGCCATTTATCATCTTTAAGAGATAATGCCCTCTAAATAATGCAATGGTCATTCTCTCTGACCAGAAGGCATTTGAAAGCAAGATGACACCAGTCTTGGGATGCCTGACAAGCATAATAATAATTTTAAAAAAAACATTGATAAGATGTTGATGGTAAGAGATAGTGATATCTGAGCTTTGCCAAACACAACAGGATAATGAAGATAAGCTAATCATATATTTGAGAAGAGAGCAGGGATATCCAAATGAATAGACAAACTCATGTTGCAGAAGGTCTACTTATGAGACACTTGCAGACCTCAAATAGAGTATGATTCCTGAAGATAAGTTACAGAAAATGTAAACACAATCTGCAGCATTCCAAGATCCAAAACTATTGAGGAATTAAGGGATTCCTGAGACTGACTAACTCTTCAGTTAAATATTAGATTAACAGAGTTGGAAGGGACCTTGTGGGTCATCTAGTCTAACCCCCCCCCCAACCATTTCTGACAAATGGCAGTCCAATCTCTTCATGTTGCAAATGTCTTTGGAGTCTAAAATTGCTGACTATTTGAATCCTCTGGGAATAGATAAAGTAACAACAAGATGGTTTGTAGAAGATAATGGAGAAAATTGCTACACCGAGTCAATGGCTCCTCCTCCTCTCCTCCCTCAGTATTATTTGGGGAGGTTGATACTATCTTATTGGTAAATGAATGGGTAAAATCTACTGCCTTCCAAAGAGACACAAGCCAACAGCCCAGAATCTAGTTTTCAATAAACTGTATTTATTTATTGTTTATATGACAGTAAGCAAAACTTATGGACAGGGAAGGCTAATTTAGAAGACTCTCATAATAACTATTGTTTATTATGATTAATCTCTTCAAAATACCTTGTACTTACAAAAAGGATCCCAAAATCATAATGTGTACTTGTGCTTGGATGTGCATGTGCAGATGTATGCACACTAAAAACTTTTTTCTCTGAATTCCAAGCACAGCCTACACTGTGCTTGGAATTTGGCCATTCTCACTTCTTAACCACTTAACTCCGCTCCTTGCACCGTGACCTGAAGACCTGGTTATTTCAGCAGGCCAGCCTGGACTGAACCAAGGGGAGGGGTTTTCTTTTTTAAAATAATTTTAATTGTTTTAATATTTAATATTGGGCTTGTATCATTTAATCATTTTTTAGGTCATTTATTGTATTGTATTTTATATTGTGAGCCGCCCTGAGTCCTTAGGGAGAGAGGGCCGCATACAAGTCTAATAAATTATTATTATTATTATTATTACTCTCCACAGAGAGCTTCAGCAGATGAAGTTCTACTTATTGCAAAGCTGTGATTCTAAGCACAGGTCTTCCGCCAAAACAAAGCAGCATTTTTAGGGAAAGGAATTGTGAAACTCATCTAGGTAGCTCCAAATGCCAGCTCCCTCTGAGGTTAATAAGGAAGCTTACCTCCTGGAGGCATTCAAGTGATGTTTGACCTTTCATGCATTCCTCTGGTTTGGGCGTGGACTCGGCAAATTGTTTTTTCTTCTCAGATGAGCCATGAGCCTTTCAGTTTTCCCAACTTCACAGCTGGAGACTGAAGGCACCGATTCCAACCAGAATGCACGGGCTTCTTTGAGTCTCTTGAGAGGTTGGTTTTGACTTTAGCTTTTGTTTGGGTCAGGGAGGGTTGCTGTAATAACTGATAGTTTATAAAAACATTGTGCTTTCCTTTTTAGTAGCTCTGGGTGTCTGATTAGCACTACTAAGTACTTCTAACAGGGATAAAAAAGGAGGTCTTGTAAAAGTAACGTGATAGGTGCAGTTGGGATGAGGAAAAGTTTTTTGGAGTTTTGAGCTGAGTTGCAAAGAGCTTGCACTGCTTTGCTTTGCCTCTGAAAAGGAAGGCTGATCCACATTTATTCTTGTCACTCAGTTCATTTTGTTCTAGAAAGAAGTGTTCCTGGCAACTATTTAGAAGAGATAGCATCTTATAAACACTTAGCATGGAGTAAATTCAGTGGAGTTAATTCTGAACAATCCCAAACTGGATTGTGCAATGTGAGACTTTGAAAAAACAGGTGCTGGTTCTGCAGAGCGGACTCAGTTCCAAATTACACTTTTCATTTCCTTTCTAATATTAAGCTGCCACCTCTCACATGTTATATTTTGAGTAGATACTTCTTTTTCACACTGAAGAGCAGAAAACTTACCTTAAGCTAATTCTTTACTTCACATAAAACAAGATGTGATTTTGGGATATGTTCCAGCATGTCAGTGTCCTGTATGGTTTATATGTCTTCCCAACTAAAGTGCCACCCCCCACCCCCACCCCAATAACACCTTGGTTCAGAAGTAAATTGGTGGTATGGTTAACTTTTTTATCGATATTCATTGGTTGGTACATTCTCTAAAGCTACTATTCTTGAGATTACAGAAATAGCTACTGTATACAAGAAACTTCTATATAGATTTCCTAACACAGATGAAGTTACACATCTGAATATCCATCTTTATGAAGACTCTACTCACAGGGATGATTCAAGGACTCATTCCATAAAAAGAATGGATTGGATGCAGAAAAGGTGAAAAAGAGAAAACAAATTACTGGCCAGGAAATGTATCAATGTTACACATCGTCTTGTTTGCATCCCAACCTGTTTATGTAGTTACCAGTCAAACTGCCTAAGGATGGAAGAGTCAGTCTGATTTACTCACCGTATTATTAGCATTTGTTCAAGTCCCATCTGATTTCCTCAGCACTTTAAACAACTTAAAAATTCATAGGCATTTTTCTAGCTATAAAATAATGTAAACGTTTTCCATGACACATGCATTTTTGCAAGCAGCTTTCCCAATATGTGTCATTTTCTTCCCCTAATTCATGGGAAAACAGCATTGTATATAATAAACAAAGGCCAAAAGATAATTTCATTCAAGTTTGAACATTATTTTCAGAAATACAAAATACACCCTGGTGTATTTCAAAAATAACCTGGCATAAAATATGCATGGGAGGGCTAGATGAATTGTCATCATCCCAGTACTCATTTCACATGATTATTTTGTTTAAAATGCACAATATTGCCCTTTTTTTAGATTTTGTTGAAAAGGAACTGTTTTAACTTCCTGTAGATTTTGACTGTGGAGAGATGCCTGAAAATGAAACACCGATGCCCAGAAGTCTATCAATCTCATTACTGTAATCTGAAGATAATTCTTTCAAGAGATGGGGGTTATCTCATTAATTCTTAATCCTTGGCCTTGGTAGTCCTGTTTAATTAACACTAGCAGTGACTCCCTTATCTTCCTCTAGACTCAGAAATCCCAAGAGTAAGCTCTTAAAAAGTGCCATTTGTTTTCTGATTAAAGCATTCTCCTACTTTGATCGGCTGTGACATCTCTTCTCCCAGTTGGAAGTTAAAGGAAACAGATTAATATGAGGTGAAATTGTTACTTGACAGCCAGCAGAAAACCTCAAACTGTTTTAGAGAGTCGTCCAAATTTCCTGCCATTACATTGGCAATTACATCAGTTATTAAACTCTCCCTTAAATCAAGTTCAATTTAGAGCTTTAATTTTCTTGGCAATGAGATAGAAATTATTTGCAACTGTCGTCTTTTCAGAGTTTTTGTTTTTCTTCCCAGATTAGCCTATAGTCCTAAAATTCCCTAAGGGTATCCCATCTATTTACCCAATCTGATCCTCCATTGCTATTTAAATAGCAGCCCAACTTTGGCTGATCTCAAAAGACTAAGCAGGCCCAGGTTGGGTAAATATTTAGATGAGACACCAAGTTAATTTCAAAGCCAACAAATCTATATTTACTTTAATTTACTACATGCTGCTTTCGTTTTAGAAAGTTCCTATAACACTTCTGTTTATCATAGTTAGTGAGATCCTGCCTACTGTATGCAATGCTGCCTAAAATGCAGATGTTCATTTTAATAGGATTATCTAGTAGTAATATTGCATAGAACTTCAGCCTCGTGGATTTTTTTTTCAAAAGGAATGAACTCAAGTCTATGCATGTATATTCCCAACTAAATTATATTAACCAAAATAGTTTAATCCTAGGGTAATGGGCAATATAATGCTGTATTTAAATCTTTGAATAGTTTTTCATCTCAGCTTTATTCTCTCTTCCATAGTGACTATGCATTGATATAAACAACATGGGAGAGGCAGAAAGCTAAATTAATCCTTCTGTGTAGACAAGAGACAATTTCATCCTGTGTGCCAGTTTCTTATCTGCAAAAGTCTGAGTAGGATTAAATTGGGGTATAGTCCTAATCCCAATTCTTGTGGAGTAAGCACTAATGAATGCATGGAACATAGACTTAAGAAATGACGTATTAATATTGCACTGTAGCATTTCAGATGCTATCAGTCTTGGGTAAAGAGGATTTCAGGTGAATCCAGCCACAAGGTCTTGTTCCATCTTTTCCTGGTTAATTAAACAATGGAAGCAGACATGTTTAAATACAGGAGAGCTAGAAATGAAACTCAACATTGTCTAGAACAGGACTGTCAAACTTGCTGCCCATGAGCCAGATGCGTCACATGCTGGCCACGCCCATGCCCGGTTTAGCAAAGGGGAAAAAAGTCATGATACGTCACGTGAAGACGCTGTGATGTCACGAGTTTGACACTCCTGGTCTAGAATCTCTTAACCTCCCAAATACTGTGGATGATGAATCTCAGTTGCTTGTATAGTCTAGAAATGCAGTGTTTCTTCTTAACTACCCCAGTTTAAGGATTACTTACGAGACTAATCAGTATAACATGCATACATGCACATTATGATGAGATGGGATGTATAAATTATACCTCTTTTAAAAGAGAACCCTCTGCCCAATCATGGACCTCATTGTTCAGCGGAGGGCAGCCATTTTCATTCTCAAAGTCACACTTTTTTTCCTTGGTAACTCAAGCTCTAAATTGTGAAGGATGTTTAGTGACAATCAGCAACAAAGAAACTGACCATTGAATTTCTGAATCCAACCCTAAGACCTCTAAAACTACAAAACAGAGCCTGGGGGTTGTATGAATGTAAGAGATGTCTATTTCTGTTTTAGGAAGTGAGTCAGCAGATATATCACTGGGGAAGGCTGCAGAGGAATATAATCAAGGCAGAGAGGGGAGGAAGCTATAACAAGAGTAAAATAAAAAGAAGCAGCAATGCTTCTTCATTACCCTCTTTGCATTTTTAGATTATTCTCCAGATAGTGGAATCCTTGGTGCTCTCTGAAGTTGTTTATTTTCTTGCAGATGTTTCATTACTCAGCTAGGTAACATCTTCAATGTTAGAAATTTCCTCTATGTTTATAAAAAGTAGCTTGTCCTGTCACTGGGATGGGAGTGTTGTTTGCTCCTTGGTAGTTCCTCGATTAGACTGTTTTTAATACTTGATTGTTTGTCTGAGTTGGTAGTTCCTTTGGGGTATTTGCTTACTGCTTAATTGCTTGTCTGGTGTTGCTCCTGATATTAACCCCTGCTTACCTGGATGTTGATTGCTGGCTAGGAGATGTTCAGATCTTTTTGTTCCTTTTTAGCTGTTTTATTGTTTCTTTTGAACAATGTGTAAAGGTGATTTATCGCTATGTTAATTAGTTTACTTTACTTTATTGTCATTGCACCTCGTACAACAAAATCAAACACCATCTTCAGTGCACATCATGACCATGAAAATAAACACAAACACACATCCTTCACCCTTCACACATTGAACCGAAACCCCCGACACTACACCAACACTGCACTATACAGCAGAATTCAAAAGAGCTACTGCCCTGGGATAGAAGCTGTTTTTCAGCCTATTTGTCCTTGTTTTTATTATTCTGTACCATCTGCTAGATGGTAATAGTTCAAAAAAAGGGTTCCCAGGATGAGATGGATCTTTGAGAATGTTTTGAACTTTCTTAAGGCAGCGGGAGTTATAAAGCTCTTCCAAAGAGGGAAAAGGGCAACCAATGATCTTCTGGGCAATGACATTAACCCTCTGGAGTGCTTTTCTATCTGCCACTGTGCAATTGGCAAACCATACAGAGGTGCAGCATGTTAAAATGCTCTCTATGGTGCAGCGATAGAAGATCACCAGCAGTTTTTCATTCAGTTGTTGTTTTCTGAGAAGTCTCAGGTAGCATAATCTCTGCTGGGCCCTTTTGACCAGGGCTGCAATGTGAGCACCCCAAGTCAGGTCCTCTTTTAGAGTAACACCCAGAAACTTAAAACTGGCCACTTGCTCCACTCAGTCTCCATTGATAAGCAAGGGCTGGATGTCTGATCTGTTCCTTCTATAATCCACTATAAGCTCCTTGGTCTTATTGGTTTTGAGGACCAAGTTATTGTCTCCACACCATGAAAGCAACTGGTCCACCTCATCTTGGTAGGCAGACTCATCCCCCCCTGGAGATAAGTCCCACCACTGTTGTATCATCTGCAAATTTAACAATAGTATTACTAGCGTGAATGGGAATACAGTCATGCACATAAAGAATATAGAGTAAGGGATTCAACATGCAACCCTGTGGTGCACCAGTGTTAAGAATAAGGGCTGAAGAGGTAAGATCCTGGTAAAGACTCCAGCCAACTGATCAGCACAGTATTTAAGCACTCGGCCAGAGATACCATCAGGACCGGCAGTCTTTCTAGGGTCCACAGCCCTCAGAATGCTCCTCACCTCCTGTTCCTCCACATTGAGGTGGGGGCTACAATTGGCTGGTAGTTGTATTTTATCTGTCTCTGATGTTTCCACTTCAAAACAAGCAAAGAAATGATTCAATTCCTCTGCCAATGAAGCATTCCCCTCAGCAGGGATGACATAGGTCGGTTGATGGTTTGCAATTTGTTGAATTCCTTGCCACACCTGCCTCATGTTATTGCTATAAAAATTATCCTCAATCTTCCTCTTATAATCAGTCTTGGCCTTCCAAATACCTTTCTTCAGATTAGCTCTGGCAACACTGTATTTTGCCCCATCACCGGACCTAATGGCCTTGTCATGCAAGAGGCGCTGGACTTCCTTAGTCATCCAGGGTTTCTGGTTGGAATAGATCCTAATACGTTTATCCACAGTGATACTATCTGTGCAGTGTTTGATATAGCACAGAACAGTTGCAGTGTGCACCTCTAGGTCAGGGAGGTAAAAGATGTCCCAATTTGTGTTCTCAAAACAATCCTGAAGTTGTTGGGAAGCATCTTCTAGCAAAGATTTCACTGTCTTTATTATAGGCAGAGCCCGTCTCCTAAGAGGGATGTACGCTGGTGCTAAAAGCAGTGACATATGGTCTGATTGTCCCAAATGTGGTAATTGTATAACCTTATAGCCATATTTGATGTTGGTATATACTTTGTCCAATATGTTTGCTCCTCTAGTAGCACACTTAACATGCTGATAGAATTTAGGGAGCACTTCTTTTAAATCAGCTTGATTAAAGTCCCCCGCTATGATATGGATACTTACATATCATCAGGATACTTATTCTGCTGATTAATAACAATGTTATACAAGAATCCCAAAGCTATGGTAGTATTGGCATCAGGTGGGACATAGACTGCAGTAATCAAAACCACGCTGAATTCCCGGGGAAGATATATGGGTCTACATTTAAGAGTCATATACTCCAGATCCATGGAGCAGTGGCTGTCTACAGTCTTTGTATTGATACACCAGCTTTTGTTCACATAAAGGCTTAAACCTCCCCCTTTGATCTTGCAAGAATCTCTACTCCTGTCCTGCCAGTGAGCTATGTAGCCTTCCAGCTCAACAGCTGCATCTGGAATGAATGAATGAAGCCAAGTTTCTATGATTAGCAAAACACAGCAGTTCTTGATGAATTTAGTCTTTGCAATCTGTAGCCTTAATTCATCCATTTTGTTAGTCAGAGATCTTGCATTGATAAGAAATATACTTGGAAATGAAGGCTTGTGTGGAAACTTACTCAGCCTAAAGAAAACCCCAGCACGGCATCCTCTCTTCCTCTTCCTGTTCTTCTTTCTCTGCCTCTTCCTCCTTCCTACAGGGATAGTGATCCATGGCTCCCCCAGGGGCCTAGCTGCCTCCTTCAGTATGTTATGAGAATGTATAAAATCGTCTGTAATAGCCTTTTCACATTTCAGTCCAATTTGTTACAAGGCTTGCCGACTATAGATGCCCTTGCCCCACAGGATTCAGTCAAGTTATGTGCCTGTAAATGACCGATTTGTCTGAGAGCTGAGCTTCCAGGAATTACTGTTTTTGGGTTTAGCTTGGTCTAGGATGCTCACAGTTCCCAGTTGAAACTATGTATGTCTGTCCAAGTGTTGTGAAATTAATAAGTTTTTGTAGTGTTTTCTTACTAACAGTTGGTGTTCATGGATGTGCTCTGCTACTATTCTGCTGGTTTGTACTTCATATATATGTGCGTGTGTGCATGTGTGCGTGTATATGTATATATGTATATATATTTACATATACATATATGCACACACATACATATAAATACACACGCACACAACTTTTTTATTGGTTCACAGTGAAATGGGCAGCAAAATAAATAAACAAATAAATAACTGTTACAGTCCTTACATTGTATGTTTAGATGGTTCGTATTTTTATTTCTTGGGCTACTGGTTTTTTTTTTATTTTGGAAGGCTTTTGTTGGTTTGTGTGCTGTGGTGATGCCATGTTGATGTAACCGTCGTGGGTTGTTTCTGAGATGTTTTTGATATATGGTAATGTTTCCCTTTTCAAAGGTTGCGTTGGTTGTAGTGGGCTGAGTAGTTGGACACTTTTTGCCTGGGTATCTATTTTATTGGAAGATAAAGAGGCAGTCTGTTTCCATTTTCTAGTATTCTGAGTTGCTACCGTGCATTTGTGATCATTTGAATGATGTTCTTACACAGCTCTACTTATGGGAAGTTGGGATGTTACTTTGGTAATGAAGTACTTGGCTAGTATGGGTGGTTTGTGATTAACTTGTGTTTCTATTTGCCACCATTTCCTCAGCTGTTGAGGATATCCAGAAAGGGTAATCCATTGTTTTCTTCTTTCCTTTATTCCTCTGAAGATGTTGGTTATTTCACGTATCTTCTCTAGTTGCTCCTTTTTTATTATAACAAAGATGTTGTCTACAGGCCAGTCCATACTTTTGGTTGTATGTTTGGGAGTTATATTTTTCTAGACACTGCATTACAGTCTCTGTTATGAGTCTTGAGAATAGTGATGCCATGGGTGATCCTTTGATTGGTTGGTATATTCGTCCATCAAACTGAAAATAGATAGTAAGGCAGAGGTTGATGAGGTCCATGATTCTGGGTATTTTGATCTTAGTGTATTTGATTAGATCGAATATGTTGTGTAGTTAGGTCAGGTGTATTATGTAACCCAACTGCTATGGATTCCTTTGCTAGTTGTGGGTCTGTAAAGGCTGTTATGACATCAAATGAAACCATAACCTCTTCTTTTATTATTAAGTGTTTGGTTTTCTGGAATATTCTAGTGGAAAGTTAATAGAATATTTACTCCCCAATATGAAATGTCCAAGCTTTTTAATAAGTTCTTTAGCTATGTTGTATTTTTGGAACCCTGGTACTAATACAGTTGGATGAGGTGGTATGTTGAACCTGTGTTTTGGGGCATCCATAGAAGCATGGGAGGATGGCTTTTCATCTGCCATCTTCTTCTTTTGTGATTTAACCTTTCTTGGTTAGGTCGTTAAGAGTTCTTTTGATCAGGTTGCCAAACATCTGAATTGGGTTGGTGTTTACTGGGGTGTAGGTTTCTTTGTCTTTCACTTAGGCCTTTTGTATATATTGTAATTTGACCATAATAACTGTAGTTAAACTTATGTCTGCTGGTAAGATGATGATGGTTTGGTCTTTCTGTAGGTTTTTGAGAGTTGCTCTTTCCTCTGCTTTGAGTTGTCCCAATTCTGTGTTCTTCTTGTCTAACTTATATTTTCTTGGCAAGTCCTGTTGTTTTTGTTTTTCTTATTCTCCTTTCTTCTTTATGCTCTAGATAATTTCTAAAATGGTAGGTTAAGAAGCACAAGTTAAGAAAGAGCAAGATCTAAAGACTTTGTGACCATGTATTAGTAACCTGTGTATGAGGTACTCCCAAAACAGCCTATTTCCTTTACACAGGAAGTGAGGAAAAAGATCTATATTCAAAATAATTGAGGGTGTTATTTAAAACCCTGGAAGACATGTGCTCACTGCCTTTGGACTTCTCACACCTCAAAGATGAAGCACTGTTTCTATGAATGATAGAAACTTCTTAACTACCTAAACCAGAAACACCCACAACTATTTTGCTCCTTTTGCTGGTCATCTCTCTGCTGAAAGCACTTGGTCTGGGGAAACATTTCAGTGGTTTTTCTTTCCTTTCCCTTCTTTGAGGCAGAAGCATTTTATTAATCTGCATGAAGAACAGATTAATAAAGGAGCAAAAGCAATTTCATTTGAGTTGCAGAGGAAAACAAGAGTCCTTGTTCATTCGCTAAGTTGTGTCTGACTTTTCACCACCCCCTAAACTACAGCATGCCAGGTTCCCCTGTCCTCCACAATGACCCAGAGTTTGCCCAGACAAAAGTTGGATTGAGATAATTGGATTAAAAAACTTGGTATTGATTAGGAGAAGGAGGAGAAATCTTCAAACTAAAATTGAATCAGTAGAAGAAATTATCGCTATTTTTTATGGACAACAGGAAAATACTATTAATGGTTCACACAAAGCTTACCAAAAAAACAATAGTCAATAGTCAAATATAGGATGAAATTTAGCGGTTCTTTCTTATCTATGCCAGAGTGGGTGAAATGAGATATGGAATTTGAGAACCCAACAGCACCATAAAGAAAAAAACAGATCCTGCTCCAAAATTATTCATCCTTAAATTATCTCTATTAATTTGTCTATAGATATTATTAGTCATCCAGGTCATAGTTGTCCCAAAGGTGCTTTTTCAAAAGGCAACTGGACTTTGTTTTTCCTTGGAGATATTTCGCTTCTCACCCAAGAAGCTTCTTCAGTGAAGAAGCAGTGAAACAGTGAAGAAGCTTCTTGGATGAGAAGCGAAACATCTTCAAGTAAAAAACTAAGTCCAAGTTGAAAAAGCACCTTTGGGACATTAATTAATCAATATGTGAAATCACTCTTGTTCTCTCAATTTAAAAATGGAATGTACAATAAAGTTGTGGAAACTATCTACTGTGAAATGAGATGGTCAATGGGTGTTTTATCTTTCATTTTATTTAAAATGAAGTCACTACCAAGGCAGTTATGAAATTACTATTGATGACTCATTGTTCTTCCCTGTTGTGAAAATTGTTCCCTCGAATTCCTCCAGGAAATGAAGTCATTTTCATTTCATTTCCAGAGACACTGAATGGAAGAATTGGTTGCTCTTATGTGGGTTTGCCCTTTGTCATAATTAATTAAAAGTAAAACAAAGGAAGAGAGTGCTATCCATTTTGTCTCATCCAGTTTATTACAAACGGACACAATATCACAATTTTGAAATGTTGGTCTATGAAAGAAGGACTGTGAACATCTATTCTAATTTTTGCTCTATGGCATTGTTAAGAAACAAATTTATATTTATTGAAGAATATGTAGGCATCTTTATTCAAGCAGGTATTTCTCTTATTATTATTATTTAATTTTGAAGCAGTATTCTGCCATTAGCCAAAAAATAATATCTAAGGAGCATAGCCAATGAAATAAAACAGTGACTGTGCTAGATTGATTCTTCTGAGACCCTTAAGCTTGAGTGACTTAAATTCATAGTTTTCTGCCAGCGTTCAGTGGGAAAGCAGATTTAAAAAAGGTTCATGAAACCTCTGACAGTTTAATGAGCATTAACATTTTACAGATTCCCCTAAACTACTCCAAAGTAGAGAAAGATATGCTGAAATTTCAGCCCCAGTCGTGCCAGTGGCAGTTCTAACTATCAGGCCTCCTGTGTCTTATGGCTATTGGCTATTGAAAAAAAGTGTACTGCATAAACCAGAGGATTGTCTAGAGTACACTGAGCCAAACCAAGCATATAAATTTTTCCATTGCTGCTCCTGTTATTTTTGCCAATTCTGAATAGGAGTTTATTTCATTCTTATCAAGATAATATAAGAATAAGAATAATTAATTAAACCCTGAAATGCTTCCTGAAAAATACAAAGAAGTAGAAACTTGATATTTCCCTCTGCTCTAATGCCAACTTCTTTTGAATGTATGGAAGAAGACCTGAATTCTATAGACTGGAAGACTAAAACATTCTGCACAATTTAAATATTCCTAGAAGTATGGTAGCCCTTGACTTACAAGAGTTTGTTCAGTGACTGCTTGAAGTTACAACGGCACTGAAAAAAGTGACTTGTGATCATTTTTCACACTTACAACTGTTGCAGTATCCCCATGGTCACATGATCAAAATTCAGATACTTGGTAACTAACCCATATTTATGATGGTTGCAGTGTCCCAGGGTTATGTGATCACCTTTTGTGACCTTCTGATCAGCAAAGTCAATGGGAAAGCCAGATTCACTTAACAACCATGTTACTAATTTAAACAACTACAGTGATTCACTTAACAACTGTGGCAAGAAAGGTACTAAAATGGGGCACTTAATGAATGTTTCACTTAGCAAGAGAAATGTTGGGCTCAATTGCAATTGGTGTCAATTGCATCAAGGATTACCTGCATTTTATTCTTTGCAAAGTGGTTCTAAAATTTCACTTTCCTGTTCTTTAATGCAGAATGCAGACCAGGCTGCCTTATCCTTCCCTGCTGTGAATTCAAATTCAGTACAAAATGAGATTCATGATGATGGTTTTTTTACTTCAGCCAAGCAGTATTAGAGTAGTATGGAAATTGGGATTGAATAATAAATACATCAACAAAAGGATGAAGGTGCTTTGCATTTCTTCTTTGAGGAAATGAGTCAAAGCACTGAAAATGGAAAGAAGCAAGAAAGAATATATGTTAGACAATAGCCTTGGCATCCAAACTAAATTCAACTATAATTATTTCCCATTGCCACCGGCAGCATCAATTTTACCCCCTTTGCTAATCAGAAAATTCCTAAGTAAACCCCCTATATACACATGCATGTGTTTCTGAAAATAATTCTGCTAGTACAGCATCGATCCCATGTTCTCGATCCCTCCTTCATTCCAGCAATAGGAAGTATTAAATTAATATATCTACAAGCACCTCTAATATTAACTAGAGAACCTCATGTATAATTCTGTCTCCAAACATCACAATTACCATTCTGGCACTGAATTATTTGAGCATTGAAAACATTCATACTGTAGTCCTTAGTTTGCTGCTAGCTACAATTATGCATAGGTAGTAATAAAATCTCACTAGAATGAATGGAAACAGGTGAGTTCAATTAGTCATGTATTATTTTGGGTACCCCTTTTTTTAAAAAAAAGGTCTGCTTCTTTGTTTTTCTCTTTCATGAAGTTCTTATACGAGTTCCATTATGTTTTTTGAGTTTTGAAAAATTGGTGGCTGCGGAAGGGCATATTCACGGATTATGCTAAACATATTTTATGACAGTGGGAATGGTTTATTCACATGAGCGATGAAAACGGGCTCCCAAGCTCCATGTTCAGCTGCAATGGCTTCCTGTAACCTTCTACCAGCGAAAACAGAGCTCAGGAGGGCTGCCCACGGTCCTCCCGAACTCTGTTTTCACTGGCAGAGGCACTGCGGGCCAGTCCTTCACTATTTCCAGGGCAGCCCCACAGGCCAGATCTCAGGCCTTGAATTTGACACCCCTGGTTTAGAGTATGGTTGTCCAAACCTTTGGCTTGCTTGGGCTGCATTGAGTGAAGAGGAATTGTCTTGGGCTGCATAAATAATGTAATTAATGCATATAAATCACAAAATAATGTTAAATGTTTACAAACTTGTAGGACCACATGACAAGCTGTCCAGAGCTGCATGCAGCCTGCGAGCCACAAGTTGGACACATCTGCTGGATGTCACTATATTGTTTTTGCATTGCATAAAACTAGGACAGGAAACTTTATGATTCATGTGTTTATGTAGTCAAACATTCCTTCTTTCTCAGACTTTAGAACACCTGGCTAACTTCAAACCGCTTGTGTTATGCTTAAGTAAAAAAAAAGTCTTCTCTGGGCTTTTGCCCAGGTTCGGCTGGTTCGCCAGCTCGCCCTTATTTGGACCGAGATGCCCTTCGAACGGTCACTCATGCGCTTGTCACCTCTAGGATTGACTACTGCAATGCTCTCTACATGGGGCTTCCCTTGCGGACGATCCGGAGGCTCCAGCTGGTGCAGAATGCGGCCGCTTGTGATGGGGTATCCCGATACTCCCATGTTACACCCTCCTGCGCGGCTTGCATTGGTTGCCGTTGCCTCCGGTCGCCTTCAAGGTATTAGTTACAACTTATAAAGCCCTTAATGGCCTGGGTCCAGGGTACTTGCGGAACGCCTCCTGCCAGCATCAATCTCCGATCGCCCTGTTCGCTCTCATAGGAGGGGCCTCCTGGGGTGCCGTCAGTCAGATATTGTAGGCTGGCGGTCCCAGGGCTAGGGCCTTCTCTGTGGGAGCACCTGCCCTCTGGAATCAGCTCCCGTCGATCTCCGTTTGGCCCCTGACCTCCGCTCCTTCCGCCGGGACCTGAAGACTTGGTTGTTTCAACGGGCGGCCTTGAATGACCCGGGGTTGGGTTTATTTTAATTTATTTGGCTTGTTTATTGTTTAATCTTGTTTTATTGTAAATTTTCTCTGTTTTAATGTTAGCCGCCCTGAGTCCTTAGGGAATAGGGCGGCATACAAGTCGAATAAATAAATAAATAAATAAATAAATAAGATGACAATTTGAAAGCCTTGCAAAGGGACTGCTAGAAAGAGAAAAACATCATATCATTAGCAAATTCTCTCTTGTGTTACTGTGGACAGAAGGGGTGGATTTGCAGTTATAAACATGTGCAAAAATGCAATGGGGCTGGACAGCCAGGATCATTGCTGACTGATCAATGTTTGGGACCTTGAGGTCTCAATCATTTGATTGAGGATAGGTTCCTCAGTTTTTGGCACATGTATGTTGTGGTCATTTATATCACATATATTTCCTACCTAGTGCACGATGTGTGAAACAACAGTATGCATGTCAGGATACAAAAAATGGTACAGCTATCATAAAACTAATCTAATTACATTTCCCTGTATAAGTAAGATTTTTGTACTATTGCAAAATGCTTATCTGAAAAAGTCAATATAGAATAGAATTCTTTATTGGCCAAGTGTGGTTGGACACACAAGGAATTTGTCTTGGTGCAAATACTCTCAGTATACATAAAAGAAAAGATACATTCATCAGGAGTCAGGAATCATAAGGCACAACACTTAATGATAGTCATAGGGTACAATAAGCAATCAAATCATACTAGG
The DNA here is from genome assembly GCA_009733165.1 of Naja naja. NCBI lineage: Eukaryota > Metazoa > Chordata > Lepidosauria > Squamata > Elapidae > Naja > Naja naja. The sequence goes on from CM019149.1 coordinate 106,954,636, forward strand.
AAACAGTCAATATAGATCGTAAGGATACAAGCGAAAAGTTACAGTCATACAGTCACAAGTGGGAGGGGATGTGATGACAAGATGTGATGTAAGGAGTGATGACAAGATTAACAGTAATAGTAGTGCAGACTTTGTAATAGTTGAATAGGGTTGAGGGAATTATTTGTTTAGCAAAATGATGGCTTTCGGGGAAAAACTGTTCTTGTGTCTAGTTGTTCTGGTGTGCAATGCTCTATAACGTCGTTTTGAGGGTAGAAGTTGAAACAGATTATATCTGGGATGTGAGGGGTCTGTAAATATTTTCACAGCCCTCTTTTTGACTCGTGCAGTATACAGGTCCTCGATGGAAGGCAGGTTGGTAGTAATTGTTTTTTCTGCAGTCCTAATTATCCTCTGAAGTCTGTGTCTGTCCTGTTGGGTTGCAGAACCAGACCAGACAGTTATAGAGGTGCAGATGATAGACTCAATAATTCCTCTGTAGAATATGATATAAATAGTGACTAATCAGCTATCTCTTATAATTCATGCACCTTAAGAAGGCACCTCCCAGAACAGTAAAAAGCTGTTTATTTTACTTGTAACTCAATGAGTCCATTCAGAACTAATCTATCCATATGAATACAGGGTTTTTCTCTAGGGTCTTCCTAGAATTTGGCTTGAGATTACAATAAATAATTTGGCTTGAGACTTGCACACTTTAGTCACATCAGAAAGGAATCAGACTGGAGGAGTTTGATCTAGGCTGTGTCCAGATTCCTGCAGTCATTGCAAATAGAAAGTAAAGCAAAATATGCTCTTGTACATGTGAAAGAAATTTGTGGATATACTTTATATGCAGTACTAGTCCCATCTAACCAGTTTTCCAAGTTTATGTATGGATTAATATCAGTTCCAATAAGTTTTACACAATTGGAAGAGCAGCAAGAAACAAGAGATATGACATTTTGTGTATAGTGAACAGATACAAAATGAAAGACAGCCACCTGGACAATGCCTCCTGTAATATTCCAACCTTTAATTCTTCAGAAAGATTAGTTTTGTATTATCAAGGTTCAAAGAGAAAATTCCTTTGATAATTATTTTAACATGGAAAAATGTCTGCCTCTTTGCCATCAATATCTAAACACCTTCAGGTATATCCAAATTTCTATTACATAATGGGTAAACTTTACAAAGAAGCAGTCAAGGAATATGTGGCAAAGAAGGATTGTCTTTCCTTTTAGCAGCTGTACAGTTGAAAGCATACTAGACAGTTAAGAATTTAAGATAATAGATGTGTGGGAATTTACTTGCCTTAACCCCTGTCAATTATAAGATGAATTACAAAGGAAACAAGTGTGGAGTGCCAGAGCAGTGTGGGCTAGCTTGCCAAACCACACAGTTTCAGGATTCTGTTCTTGACACAAGGGTGGTGAGGGAGGTGGAAATCTGTTAGAGATGGAGAAAGGGAGGACAGCTGGAGTTGTTTTTCTATCATCTTGGTCACAGTAACTATCACTGTCTGGGACCTCCTATGAAAGTGCTCATTAATTTCAAGCTAGGAGGGGAAAGACAAAACAAGAAAAACAGGGCCTTCAGTTTTTGATGAAAAGAATGTTTTGGCAAAGAATGTATATCCTCAACAAGAGGCAGTCTTCTAGGAGATTCCAGCTGGATTTATTCTTTCCTTCCTTCCTTCCTTCCTTCCTTCCTTCCTTCCTTCCTTCCTTCCTTCCTATAAGGAGTTTAACTCCTAGTCATCACAATACACCATGTATTGAATTTTTTATTTTAAAAAAAGAGCAACTTTTACTCAAAATCAGGCAAAGCAGGCAGGCAGATAGAGTTGCTCACAGAATCACAGATTCATTCAGTGATCTATCTATCTGCCATCGGCTAGCTCAGTCTGTCACATAAAATTTGCTTGCCATGAGTCTGCACTGAATAATAGAACCTTCAGTCCTAAGGGAGGTTCGGCTGTGCTTAAAAGCAGAGCCGAAGATCTAAAGACTAGCTAGAAAGCAAGAAATCCAACCATTTCCTGCTTCCTAGCTAATCTAAATCTCTGGGCATAGCAGAACAGCTGATGGTTGGGGGAAAAAAAAGGAAAAATAGCAATTTAGCAGGCAAGTTTGCCAGGTAAGGAGTGAGTAGGTGGGGAGGGTGCCCACGGGCCATATGGGCGGCGCAGCCTTGTATTCCTATGCAGCCTGGATTAATTGCTTTAGGAGGTGCTCTGGGGGTGACATTTCTCTGCGGCCCACCAAAATTTTCTTGAGGCCCACCAGTGGGCCATGGCCCACCAGTTGGTGACTGCTGGTCTAAGGTGAGAGATGCTGTGGCTTGCACCTCATCTAGAACAGCAGAAAAAGCCTTTTGGGGGGCACTCAAATGTTCCTCTTCCCAAACAGTTGCCAAAAATATTAAGCTGGATTTTACTGATTAAAACTCCTAAATCTCTTTCCTAAAATTGACCCTGGCCCCATCCATTGTAGAGTTCAGCTTTTGGTATGCTATACCAAGCCTGATGAAGCTAGCGAATCAATCTAAATTGTACATTCTTGATCTAAAAGCCACCACCCTTGATGTAAATACTTACCTTTCCTTCTTCCTCATAACTCCAACTTAGATTTTATTTATTTATTTATTTTTATTTATTTATTTATAAAATGTATTGGCCGCCCATTTTACCACAGGGTAACTCTGGGCAGCTTACAGTTACATATATAGTTAAAATGTTAAAAGTTAAAATCAGTCATTAAAATCAAGGAGACATGGGGAGGACAGGGGCGAAGAGGAGGTGGGATTTGTTATTACTCAATCAACCACCTCCATTGTGCTGTTCCCAGAGGTGCGTTTCAAACATTTTATCAACCGGTTCTCTGCCCAGTTGCTGGGTGGGAGTGGCCATGGTGGCCATGGTCTAGTTGGCCTCCTGCACCACAGGGGGCTGTTTTTGCCCTCCCCAGGTTCTGGAGGCTTTCCTTGAGCCTCCAGGAGGGTGAAAACTGCCTCTCTGGGCTCCGGAGGGCCTCTGGAGGCCAGAAACAGACCCATTTCCATCCTTCCAGAACTTCTGGGAGGCTTGTTTGTCACCCTCCCCGGGCTCTGGGGGCTTTCTTCGAGCCTCCGGGAGGGTGAAAACTGCCTCCCCATGGTCCAGAGGCTCTCTGGAAATGTGCCCCTTTCCGGCCTTCCGGAGCCTTAGGAGACCATTTTTCACCCTCCCCGAGCCTCTGCACGGGCCCTGAACTTACCTGGCATCCAAAATGGGTGCATGGGGACTCCTGTGAGGGGCAACGTGGAGTGGGCTGGGCCAGCAGGGGTGGGATTTGCCCATTCACTGAACTGGCCATAAAATTAACTACTGGTTTGCCCAAACCAGAGCAAAGCGGTAGCAGCCCACCCCTGGCTGTTCCCCCACAGGGCCCACATGCCAGCTTGGCACAGCCACATCTTTAGGCCCTTATAAAAAGATAGGAGGGTTGAGCCACATCAGATTATTGATTTTTAAAAATGATTGAATAGTCCTATATTGTACTCAGAATAGAACTATTTATAAATGATCTAGATTATGAAAATTTAGTATCTATCTATCTGCTCATCTTTCATCCAACTCTGAGTGACTCCCAATAAATTGTTTTTCAATATCAGATAACATCAGGATTTTTGTTCATGATAGCTAGTAAACACTTATCAAGACAAAAGGATTGTGTCTCATTGCAAATATATTTTCAGTTTCCTATTTAAAAAGTAGTCATCACTTTCTGAATTCTGGTAGTTTATTTTTCCAACCAAGAATAACTTCGTTATTCGAAAGAATCAAATTGTACAATCCAAATCTTTTCCTTTCCCTTTTCTATAATATTTTGTACAGAAGAAAAGACAGGAATTAATAGAATTTAGATTATAAACTCCTTGAAAAATCTTAACAATTTTGAAATTAGAGGTTATTATCAAAGAACCCTTTAATTAGCAAGGGATATTGCATTGCATTTCCAATGAATGAATGAATGAATGAATATGCAATTTCATTCCTATTAAATTCATGCAGTAGCAAACAACAGTTGGGGCATTTAATTCAGATTGATACTATTACAGTGGAATAGAAGGTTGAAGTACATATATCCTGGGAAAAAGAAAAATGATTTTTCCAGTTGAATGGCCCCAAGCGGTTATTTGTCCTATGCCTATAGAAACACCATGTTGAGTGCAAAATGAATCATAGAACTACTTTAAGCATAGGAAATTAGTGATAGATTTGCTATGCACAATACCCAAAATAAAGAAATTCAAAAACCCATCATCAGAAGGCCCACTTAGTTGGCTTGAAATTTAAAAGGATTAGCTAAATTCATGGAGAAGAGGCCTCTCAACAGCTAACAATTCAGGGTTCTTACATTTAACATTAGCTATTAGACCCATACAGACATTTTAATGAGATTATGCAGCTGTTTTCAGAAGTGCTGCCAACCTTCCCCATCTCATGCTGCACTCTTGTGTTCATATTGCCAGTATATAATGTGCCAGAATTTTTCCATCTGTTCATGTGCATATATAGATGCTGGATTCAGTGTGATGGCCAACAACAAAATGTGCTTTCCGGAAGCAGCCAGGATAATAGCAAAGGCTACATGGTTGTTGCCAGTAGAAGCAACTGCCGGTTTACAGAAAGGGAAACCAAAGAGCTGCATCAGGAAGGGAGGGTTTTTTTTTCAGGCAGGTGATTAGGTTGTCTAGGAAAAAGAAAATAACAATGATTTACTTGTATTTTTAGTGACTAATAACAGAAAATGTGCAGGTGGGGTTTTCTTTTGACATTGGAGGCAAAAATATTTGATTCGGCCTTTGAATTCAGGGATCGTTCATTTCACTTGTTTACTTTAGACCAGGATTGTCAAACTCGATTTCATTGAGGGCCGCATCAGGGTTATGTTTGACCTTGGGGGGCCAGGGTGGGCATGGCCAGGTGGGCATGGCCAGATCAATGTCACTCATGTCAGGGGTGCCTGTGGTGGCCCGAGTGCTCTGACAACAAAAATGGGCTCCTGAGCTCTGTTTTCAGCTGCAACAGCCTCCTGCAACCTTCTGCCAGCGAAAACAGGCTTCATTTTCCCAAACTCCATTTTCGCTGGCAGAGGCTCCATGGGCAAATCCGTTGCTGTTTCCAGGGCAACCCTGAGGGCCAGATCTAAGCACCCCATGAGCTAGATCTGGCCTGCGGGCCTTGAGTTTGACACCCCTGCTTTAGACAATGCCTGGCAGGTAATTAGGCATCTTTGACACAAGGTCACATTTTCCTTTGTACAAGAGAAAATGAATGTTTATGACAACCGCAAAAGTACACTGAATATACTGCAAGACTTATTCACTTTCAAAGTCAGATAAACTGTCCAGTGACAGAAATACACAAAAAGGTCCATCCTGACAAATAGTTGTAGAAATCCTGTTTAACAAATTCATTTCTCTATAACATTATAACAAATTCCATACTGAATAAGTAGCCATAAATAACTGAAGTCACAGTTGATTAACTGATTAACTGGAAATAACTATGCAAATTTCCTTCTAGAATTCTGGAAATTCATTACAATATTGAAAATCGTCCCAGGGCCATGAAATCTTCTTTAGGGCCATTTTATAACATAAATATGCTGGGCAGCCCACTTTCATAGTGTCACTAACAACTGAAGCCCAAAACAGGGAGAAGTTTGCCTGTTTTTATGGAACTTATTGAATCACAATCAAACACACACACACATATATACCACTACTACCACCACCCCCACAAAAGAGATAACAGTCAAGTCAAGCCAAGCTCTCTTTCTAAATTCCCTGAATTTCTAGACTGAATTAGATCAATAATTGAATAAAGTTTTGTATCTGGAAGTCCTGGTACTGTGAGAATGGAGAACAAAATTTTACTGTAAATTAAACTGCCGCTCTTTCTTCTTCTTCTTCTTCTTCTTCTTCTTCTTCTTCTTCTTCTTCTTCTTCTTCTTCTTCTTCTTCTTCTTCTTCTTCTTCTTCTTCTTCTCCTCCTCCTCTCCTTCTTCTTCTTCTTCTCTGGATTTGTGTATTAGTAATATTTATAGATTTTTTTAAATGGAGGTTACATTGTAATTGTAGAGCAAGAGCTGAACTCAAGTTTTATTTGTATCTGTTTTAAAAGAAGTCAAAAATCAGAAGTCATTCTGATGTGTTTGTATTTTTGTTTTTATTTTTTTTTTATTATACATCTCTCTGCCAGTTCTATCCATTTTCTGCCTTCCTTTCTATTCTCTCTCTTCACTACTGGTTTTCTATGAGTTTTTTATTTTTTAAAAACCTTAATAAATTTATATAAAACAATCAAAGCAGTTTTGGTGTGCCATTAAATGAAGGATTTTTTTTAAAGGCCTGCCAAAGTAAGCAAAGTTAAATTAAATGACCAGCCTGGTGTTTCTCCATCTTTGTCACTTAAATATGTCTTAAGATATCTCTTCTGCACCTTTTTAAAAAGAAGCTTTAAAATGGGGGGAAGAGGTTAAGAAGTATGACCCTGCAAGTTCCAGAAGTCCTTGGAGGTTCTGGGGTATAACCTTGGGGACCATTGCACATGATCCAAGAGTTGCCCACGGATATTAAATTAATATCTATAAAAGGATAGAACTAAAACACAGAGCCCGATGAAATTCAGATAATTCCTAAACTGTAAGCAGATACAGTTTATTCACACAGAGAGGTTTATTCAATATATCATAGTCACTGAAATTTATGCTTAATAATCACATAATCTCCAGTAACTTTTTGTACACTGAGCAGAGTAGATGAAGAATAGGAACCTGGAAGGATACCATATCTGAAGTCTTGCCAGGGAGATACATCTTTGGTGTGGCCTGCTTATTCTTCTTCAGTTCCAATCTGCAGAAGCGATAAAATGTTTGAAGTTCCCTGGTGACATCTGACTATAACTTCTACCAGGGTGAATCAATTCTGCCAGCCACTTGAAGGACATTCCGTTTTACCCTCATGACACCCTGTGGAAGGAAACTAGAAGGGCTTTCATTTGAATTTTTTTTTTTACAGGTCAGCCCTTTCTGTTACACGGAACCTGAATCCATGGGGCATTCTACAGCCATTGTCAGTCTTCCCCACTTACAGCAACATCTATCTTTGAATATGTACGTACATATAATCTTTATTAATTTCTTAAGGATAACATTTTTCTATGGCCAGAAGGTGCTATTGCCTAGCAACTACAGCACATGGTCTGAAATGGAGGTTGGGCCAAAATGCCCAAAAGTGACAATACCAGAAGGAATTTAACAAATAAGCCCATGTGCTCCCTTTCCATAAATATGCTATACTAGTATTTTGTTAAAACTGAGGTAAACATCGTTCTAGAATTACTCTACCTGTATTTCTTAAATTAGCTTCCAAGCACCTGACATAAAATATAAAGCTTGCTGTCAGAAGAGACAGATCTTTTTAATTTAAATGAAGAATCATTAGGAATAGCATGTGAATATTATGCCTTTTAAGCTACAGGATCCACAAAACCCTAACACTGTTTGCTGGAGCAGCTAATTACTGCAATGTCATGTGTCAAAGAAATACTGGGATTTGGATGACAGATCTAAAAACCAAAAGAGCTGATGCTGAATCTTAATATGTAATTTCCTGATGCTAATAAACAGTGCAATTATTCTGCGTTCAAAAGAAGATGATATTTTTGTGTCCAAGTATATGGGTGTTTTAACTCCTTTTGTTCCAGACCATGTTTTTCTTTCTCCAATCTGGGATCTTAGCCCAAAGCTTAATCTTGGACTGAATACATCACGTCGATTACACCAACCCTCTTAAAAATGCCTACATATTGCTAGGTAGGGATCCGTTCGGCATTCTTGACAAGTTGTCTGCTCTTAAATCTGATACAATATTCACCAAAGCATTCCAAGTTGCGTAACAGAAGCGTTACATAAAGAAGCTTCAGTTGTACTGCTCTGGTTTAGCACAAGGCACAAGAGCAACTCCTGGTGTGGCCTGAAAGCAGAGTGTTGTGTCATACCCTCATTATGTTGCATAAATGAAACTATTTTTTTTAACCAGTGCTCCTTACATTTCAATAGGTCTGTCGCTTTGCACTCCTACACAGCTCACAGTCCAGATGAACTCAACCTGCAAAAAGGAGAAGGCATTCGTGTTTTGGGGAAATACCGTGAAGGTTGGCTAAAAGGAATGTCTCTGATCACAGGAAAAGTCGGAGTCTTCCCCAGCAATTATGTTGCTCCATTTTTCAGGTTTGACCTATGCTATTTATAGATTGAGAGATGTAGTTGAAATTAGCAGAAATATCTGGAGAGGGATTCTTCCACAGCAGGGGAAAAAATGCCACTGTGGGGCTTGAATTAGTTTAGGATGAGTGAATAAGATTGGGTGGTAGTGTTGCCTACATACATTTAGCTCCTGATGACATGTAACCTTAATGCATCTGCCTGGAACTATTTTGGCCAAAAAGACATAAAAATCAGTTTTGACTGCTAAGTTTCTTTTTTCTTTTTCCCCTTTCTGGATCTGGAAAATAGTTATATGTTGTACCTCCTAATTATTATAAGTGTTTTCCCTTTTCTGTAGCATAAAAGCTGAACTATACAGTAGTACCTAAAAATAATATTTTGTAGCTACATGGGAGTGAACAAGTCAGTAAGGACTAGTATTTAGATAGTACAAGCATGCTGAGCTTGTATATGAAGGCCAGGTGCATAAACGTCTATAAAGGATTTGTATAAAACAATCACAGGTCAGTTGCTTGTATGATACTGAAATGCCACTCTAAAGTTTGGTCTTCTTGCTATCCAGAATTCTCTTTCATTTTATTTTCAGTGAATAGCTTATCATTGGTACTATAGATATAATTGCTTGTTCAAAGGGATTATTAAATCAAAGCTATGCATTTATTAATTGAAACAATACATTTGCTACCAAATGTTGCCATAGATCAACACAAGGCCACAGAAGGACTCGTTTGTTTTTTGTTTGTTTGCAAGCAAATAAACAAGAATTGAGGTCTCTGGGTAAGACCATGAGAAGCTGACCAGGAGGAGGCATCCACAGTCAATGAAGCTTTTTTTGCAGCATTTGCTAAGCAGTGTGTTTTTGTGGGTGATCAAATAACCATTAAAAAACCTTTTAAGCGAAACCCTTTTATGATACCTTAAAAATTAAAACATTTCTTTCTATGCCACGGATGAGTAGATTAAATGCATGAAGGACTGCCATGGTTGAATAATGCTCAGGATAGATCTCAAGGTGATCCTAGGGACAGAAATGGCATTACTATTATTCCAGTCCGAAAGGTGAAATAGTAAATTACTATTACCTTCTGTACGATTGCCAAGTTTTCAGAAGACCTGTAGAAGCTCCTACAAAGGCTTGGATAACCTGCCCATTATTTACTCTTTCAAAACACGTATTTTTAAAATAAAGCATATTTATTGTTTAATCCATTCAGGGACATCTAAGCTAAATAACCAGAACACTCAGTAAGAAGTATTATATTTATGGAAATGAACATACCACTTTTCCCCATGAAAAATGGACTTTGACTATCATCTCTTGACTATCTGTCCTATGATTTTTTTCAAAATCTTGTCTCCCAGAATCCCCCATAGAAAGCAGTGGGGATAAGGAATATTTCACAAAGGTGAGAAAAATGGGGATTTTTTTAGAAAAAACAGTAAGGGGGAGGGGAGAAACAGCTTGTTTACATCCAAGCCTTGTTTATGATGTCCAAATTATAAAGAGTTCGTTACAAAAACTGGTCTCTCAAGTCCTGTTAGCTACTTTGCTTACATAAGAGCTTTCATGCTCAGAGATAACTTATTTCTGTGTTGTAAGCAACCTTGAATGTTGAAATAAGCAAAACGTTGAGGTATAAATTCAACAACAAATAAATAAAATATATCAGATCAAGCTGGACAAACTGTATGGGAATTATGTTGCCTTCGTGCTATAGCCTTCTGAGAGGTATAGTATCTGGCTGTAAAAATGGTTGCTCAATTAATCAAAAAAAGATTTAGGAAAAAGTTCAGAGAAGAGCAACTAAGATGATCAAAGGCCTGGAGATTAAACCATATGAAGAATGGCTGCAGGTTTTGGGTCTGGCTAGTCTAAAGAAAAGAAGAATTAGGAGTGACATTGTTATGTATGCAGGTTTGAATGTCATTGGTTAAGTTTGAACTGTTCTTGTAAAATGTCAGAAATGATTGGTTTAAAAAGTGCGGGAAAACCCTGCACTCTGATTGGCTGGCAACTGCGGCTGCTGGCTATAAGTAGCAGCCGCAGCCCAGCCAAATTGGGTCTGTTATGAGCTGTAGTCACTAATAAACTCTTCACTGAAGCACTCCGCGTCTGACTCTTCATGCAAATCTAACACTGGCGACGAAGGTGGGATCCTTCCCGAAGAGAAGACAACACGGAGAACAAGCTGAGAGAGATGGCTGTGCTGAACACCCCCAGCCCCATTCGATCCGACGGCAGAAGACTGGGACTCGTATGCAGATTGTTTCCAAATGTATTTGGAGGGAAACGATCTCGCCGACATTTCCGACAAGCGGAAGAAGGCAGTCTTTCTCACCCACTGCGGTCCAGCCGTTTTCAAGATGGCGAAGACATTGACGGGAGCTACAGACATGAAGGTAATGGACTGGCCCGACTTAGAAAAGTTATTAAGAGCCCATTACGCACCACAAGTATCGTGCCTCATTAAGAGACACGAATTCTACCGTCGGGATCAAGGGGAAAGCGAAAACGTTAATAACTTCATGGCAAGTTTAAGGGACATTGGGGGTGCATGTGAGTTTATCAACTTAGAAGAGGCCATGCGCGATCGATTTGTTCTAGGCCTAAAAGACAAGGTTTTGCAGAGCAAATTATTAATGAAACCTAAGATCACGCTTAAGGAGGCCATAGAAGAAGCTTCTTCAGTGGAAGCTACCAAGTCCTCAGCAGCAGCCATGAAGAAAATTAACAAGGCCTCAAGCCATCCTGATGTGGAAAAATCCACAACAACCCATTGCGAGCAAATAGATTCTGATTCAGACTGTAGTGAAGTGGAGGAAGGAATTTATAGACTCAGAATGGAGAAGAAAAGGAAAAACCTTGGAAGAAAAAGGCAAGACTTTTATTGCAGAGGTTGTGGGGGGGCCACCCCACACTGAATGCAAGTTTTTTTATACCATCTGCCTCCGTTGTGAAAAAAGAGGTCACCTAGCAAGAGTCTGCAAATCATCCAGAACTCCACCAAGCAGAAAGAAGTTTCCTGATAAAGAATTCAAGCATAACAACTTCAGTGAGAAAATGGGGCGCAACACAGAAGCAAATGGGAAGAATGAAACTCATCAAACAGTCACTATTGGTCATTCTTCACCCTTAAGAAGCAGAAAAGTACATGTGAAGGTACTTATTGAAGGAAGGCCTTGTCAAATGGAAGTGGACTCAGGCTCCTATTTATCTATGGTGTCATGGGACACTATTAACAGGCTACTCCCAAACATTCAGAAGAAACATTTCCAGAAGCAAGCACTGACTCTTAAAGACTACCAAGGGAACAAGATTCCAGTAGTTGGAACAAGAGAATTCAACCTGAAGTTCAAAGGCCACACCAAACGTTTGCCCCTGACCATCGTGGACAAGGATCGCCCAAGCTTGCTGGGACTTGAGTGGTTCAATCCACTAGGCATCGAGGTGACTGGCATCAATCACGTGAGCAGCACTGAATGGGAGGAGTCCTTGAAGTCTGAGTTTCCAGAGGTCTTCAGCGAAGGATTGGGCAAGTATATGGGGACCCCTATCACTTTCAACCTAGATCCCAAGGTGCCCCCAATTCGTTTAAAGCCCAGAAGGGTCCCATTTGCCTTAAAGGGAAAAATTGATGCACAATTAGATAAACTAATAGCTCAAGGAGTTTTAGAGCCCACTGACCACTCCAGATGGGATACACCCATAGTCACACCAGTCAAGACTGATGGGTCAGTAAGAATCTGTGGAGACTATAAGGGGACATTGAACCATGCGCTTCAGCAGAGCGCATATCCAGTTCCAGTGGTGCATCATTTATTACATTCACTTGGCCAAATTGGTTCTGGCCCAGGCATATCAACAACTAACAGTTGATGATGCCACTGCAGAGGCCCAAACCATTGTGACTCATAGAGGTGCCTTCAAATGTAAAGGTTACAATTTGGAGTAAGCATGGCACCAGGCATCTTTCAAAGCCTTATGGAAAGGATGCTCCAAGGACTGCCAGGGGTAGTGCCTTACTTTGATGATGTGTTAATCTCTGCTGAAAATGACACTCAATTACAAGAGAGACTCAGAGAAGTCCTTACCAGATTCAGAAGCGGGGTTAAAAGTCAAGGAAGAAAAATGCACTCTTAGAACTGACAAGGTTGAGTTCTTGGGCTACATGATTGACAAGCATGGCATCCATCCTACAGATGCCAAGGTTCAAGCAATCAAAGAAGCCCCTAGACCAAAATGCAAAACAGATTTGCAAGCTTCCTTGGACTCATTAACTTTTATCACATGTTCCTACCTCAGAAGGCAACCATTGCAGAACCATTACACAGATTACTTGACAAAAAGTCTGTTTGGGTCTGGGGCAGGAAGGAACAATCAGCATTTAACAGTATTAAAAGACTAATCACGTCTGATGCTGTACTCATACAGTTCTCTGAGAATTTACCTGTTGTACTGACTTGTGATGCATCCCCTTTGGAGTGGGGGGGTTTGAGCCACAGGCTTCCCAGTGGGAGGAAGCCCCTATTGCATTTTACTCTCGCACCTTGACCAAAGCAGAGAGGAATTACAGCCAATTGGACAAGGAAGCATTGGCAATTGTTGCAGCTATCAAGAAATTTCATGAGTATTTATATGGGAGAACATTTACCATTGTCACAGATCACAAACCTTTGTTAGGCATTGTGGCAGGAGACAAACCTACACCCACTATCCTGTCACCAAGAATGCTGAGGTGGACTGAATTTCTTGCTGCTTATTCATACAAACTTATCCACAAGCCTGGCAAGGACATTGGACATGCTGATGCCTTGAGTCGTTGCCCACTTCCTTGTCACAAGGAGGACTTTGAACCTGAGGCACACACCTTTTTCCTAGAAACTGTTGCCAAGCTTCCAGTACACGCTGCTGAAATTGCCAGAGAGACTGCCAAAGACACTTTATTGGCTCCTATTATAGGCTGGATTAAGAAAGGTTGGCCTCTTCAAGATCTACCTCACCTTGCCCAACCTTTTAAGTCCAGGCAAACTGAATTATCTGTATTAAGAGGATGTATTTTGTGGGGTAACAGGGTGGTTATTCCTGCAAAACTGCAAAGAGAGGTTTTGGAAATGTTACATGAGGGTCATCCTGGTATTGTAAGGATGAAGGGATTGGCCAGGAGTTATGTATGGTGGCCAGGTATTGACAAAATGGTTGAAAACTGGGTTGCATCTTGTCCCAACTGTCAGGTAGTCAGGCCTGCCCCACCTCTCGCCCCAAACAGGAATGGGAATGTCCTAGGGGCCCATGGTCTAGGATTCACATTGATTTTGCTGGCCCTACCAGAGGGCACACCTTCCTTATTATAGTAGATGCATATTCCAAATGGCTAGAGGTAATCCCTATGGCATCCACCACAACTGATGCTGTCATCAAGCAGCTTAAAAGCTTTTGTAACCCACGGGTTACCTGATGTTCTTGTCTCTGACAATGGCCCTCAATTTACATCCAACCTTTTTGAATCCTATTTAGCACAACAGGGTATCAGACATGCCCTGACTGCCCCTGGGCACCCTTCGACTAATGGCCGGGCTGAATGCATGGTACGTTTTACCAAGGAAAAGCTTCAGCAATTGGGTCCTGGGGACATCACTGAGAAAGTTGAAAAACTTCTTAGTGTTCAGCACATCACTCCTAACCCATCAACTAACTTATCCCCAGCAGAGTTGTTGATGGGTAGGAAACTTAGGTCTCCCCTTGACCGCCTTCATCCCTCTTACGCACCCAACGCACCACTTGATTCCACTAGCAAAGTTCGCACGTTCAGTGTGGGTGATTCTGTTTATGCTAAGAACCTTATGGGTGAACCTTCATGGATTCCTGCTGAAATAACTCAAATCACTGGCCCTCGTTCTTACAGGGTACAAACAGAGGATGGTGTCCTCTGGAGCAGGCACATTGATCAGTTAGATCCAGATTACCTCAGGAACATCGCAATTGTTCCTCTCTAGTTCCCATACCTAATGCCTTTTCTAGGGGGAAGGGGAGGAGCATGAGGATAATCAGCAAGCAAGAATCAACCCCATGTGTAACGAGCCATTATGACAGGAACCATCCCAAAACCTGTCACAATGCCAAAATCCATCCTTACAAGTGGAAGATTGCACATCACTACCTGACTTGGGTGCTGACATTGGGCTGGAGATGGGTTGGGAGGAGAGACCAGATTCTAACAATCAAACAGGGTCTTCTTTCACAGGAAGTCCAACTAGGGAAATGTCAACAGACACATTTCCTCTCTCACTGGGTGAGAACGTTAAAACTTCTGAACCACAAAGGTCTCAACGTACACGTAAGAGCCCCACCTATTTAAAAGAATACATTAGATAGGTTGGGGTTTGAGTATGGACTGAACCTAGTGGGGAGGGGTGTTATGTATGCAGGTTTGAATGTCATTGGTTAAGTTTGAACTGTTCTTGTAAAATGTCAGAAATGATTGGTTTAAAAAGTGCGGGAAAACCCTGCACTCTGATTGGCTGGCAACTGCGGCTGCTGGCTGTAAGTAGAAGCCGCAGCCCAGCCAAATTGGGTCTGTTATGAGCTGTAGCCACTAATAAACTCTTCACTGAAGCACTCCACGTCTGACTCTTCATGCAAATCTAACAGACATGATAGCAGTATTTCAGTATTTGAAGGGCTGCCACAAAGAAGAGGAGGTCAAATTAATCTCCAAAGCACCAGAGGGCAGGACAAGAAACAATGCTTGGAAACCAATCAAAGAGAGAAGCCACCTGGAACTAAGGAGAAACTTCCTAACAGCTTGCCTTCAAAAATTGTGGACACTCCATCACTGGAAGTTTTTAAGAAGAGACTGGACAGTCACTTGTCTGAGATTGAGCAAAGGGCTGGACTAGAAGACCTCCAAAGTCCCTTCCAGCTCTATTCTATTCTAATTTTAATTAAATTGAATCTCAGTCCCATCTAGCACAACACGAAATATGCCTCTAAACTATTTATTTCCTTGCTTACTCAGCTATTTACTTACAGTATTTTATATCCTATATTGCTTGCTCTCTAAGGACTCCCAGTTGCTTGCAAAATTGAACATAAAATCACTAAATAATTAAGTTCAAACATTAGTACATAAGCGTACTAATGTCCATATGATGCAGTCATGCTTAGTTCCGGAAATCATAAATACTTAACAATAATTAAAAGCTTTGCAGGAAAGCTTGCCTTTCTGAGTTTCATCAGGGACAGGGCTATTAAGATCTCTGGAAGGAAGTTACTCCACAAGGCTGGAGCATAAACTGAAGCACACCAATTTTGTCTCAACCCCCCCCTCTAGTTTTACAGAGAGTGGGAATCAATATCTCAACTCGCAACGAGTGCACCAAATCCGTCCACCCTGAATTAGCTGAAACAAAAATCAAAGGAAATTTAATGAACACAGAAGCTCTTATCTTTTAGGTTACTCTGACTTAACAGACTCTAGTGGTGAGGCTAACTAGGAATATTAGAACTTCTACAAAACTGCATATTCTCCACCCTTTAGTCAGACTATTGAGACAATAAAAATGTATTTTCTGCAGTTTTATTTCACCACAGAAAACTATTCTTACAATAGTTTTATAATTTAGAGATTTTTTTCATCTTTGGCAGTTCTGAAAAATTAACTCTTGAGTTGTTTTAGTTTATTGTTCCATATATTAAAGTTAGATGACAATATGTCTAAGGTCCTGAAGCTACAGTTGAAACCATGTGGAGATAAATTCCCTAATGCTCTAAATAGGTTCTGTTTTCATATGAAATCAGCTCAAAGCAGCCTCTCTCTCCTGGAAACAGAAAACAGCTAATATGGATATGCTTAGCAGGCCTGAATATTCAGTAAAAAGTGAGTTACTAAAGCAAACAAGAGTCACTTGGCTGAGATAGGTAGCCATACAAATTGAATTAATCAATTAAAATAAAATAATTCAAGGTAGTAAAGAAATATGTAGGAACATCAGGGGTTGGAGAGGTTTGTTTTCATAGAATAAATAATTGTAAAACAGCGTTGGAAGGAAATTCCTTGCATTCTCCAGTTATGCTACTATGAATTTTCAGTTTACTCATTCATTGATTTGCTTTCCAGTCTCAGCTTGTTCTTGAAAAGTATCCTCTTAATCATCATTAACTAAAAAATAAGATAATCTGCCAGTAATCACCGTTAACTGAAAAGTAAAATGTAATGTACTATTTAAGGATGAGTAAAACTGAGCTCATCTTTCCATAAATGCTTCAACAAAGTTTTTGATGTTTTTTCCTAAATTTAGTGGAAAAAGCAAAATAGCTGAGCAAAATGTTGAAATATTCCAGAACTGAATTTGGGATATTTTTTTCCTGTCATTCTTTTAGAAATCAAAGCAATAATTTGTAAAAGAATGTGTAACCTTCCCAACAATTTTGATAAACTGTGTGTTCAGTTTATGGATAAAAGCCAGTTCTGAGAAGTGTCAAGTTCTCACAATTTAGAGATTCTTAATCTTAATTTCAAGCATGTCTGGATTTCAACTCATAGATCCAAAGTTGATTATTTTAGGTATTGTCCAAAACAACTTCCAGACTTTCCCTTCCCTTCTTCTTTTGTAAACTTTTCCTTAATGATATCACTAGTCTATTTCCCTCCAAGATGAGATTTATAAACACAAATGCAAATGAACCAGTTGTAAAAATAAAATAAAATTAGAAATAGGTACAGGTTGAGAGCACAAAATGAAAACAAAATCTAACCTTAAATAAAATTTAGTGCCTGGTCTCTTTAATCAGAATGGAAAATAGTAGAAGAGAAATTACATAGTTGTTCATGGTGCATCTCAATCATATTATCTAGATAACAAATGAGTTTGAATGGATCTCTCAAGCCTCTATATTAATTTTCAGAGGACAATTTGTCATTCTTCAAAATGGTGTTTCTCGAGATGATTATGTTATGTTTAGATAATTGAATAGTGTAATCCCTGAACATATGAATTGCAGGTAAACAGTGAAAAAAATGACAGGTTTTAGTCTGTGGTTTGAGATGTGGAATGCTCATACAGCTACCTAACTAACCATGTTATTATTTTATGCATTTCTTCCCTTGTGTTTTATCATGTTAAATTGTTCAGTTTAAACTGGAAACACCAAGGCCACTTTGGGCCCAGAATTATGCTTGCTGATATACACTAAATTTCTTCCCAATAAGGAGAGCCAGTTATTCTTCATTTTTCAGGCACATTTTATTATGAGATGGCCTCTAATTACACTTAGGGCCAATAAAGTGAACAATCCAACACAGATCCCAGGAGATTGGAAGCAGTTTTACAAAGTACCTTATCTATGAACACTAATATTGTGCATCATCCTTTTGAAATAAGTTCATAATAAACTGACAACTTCAATATTGTGACGAATCATTGTCCCATGATTAAATCATATTTTTTTCAAAGCAAAAGCTAGGCATGGGAATGTTATCAGAATGGATTACAAGGTAGTGGGTTTTTTCCCCTCTTTTCCCTTAGAAGAAGCACAAATGCTGCTGTTTTAAGTTCACAGCAAATCAGGACCACTTAGGTTACTAAAACAATTCTGCTCATGCAGAAATTGCTGGCAGTCTCAACAATTTAACAAATGTAAGAGCTCTGTGACCTTGTTGGCCTCGTCAGGGGAAAAACACGAGCAAAAAAACAATCAGATTTGAACTGCAAAAATTATGGAAGGAAAGAGTAGGAAACAAAATAATTGATTGATTTTTATTTTTCAAGAACACTGCTTCCTCCGTGCTTCATCATCAAGCTTTTTTTAAGAATAAGCAGGAGACATAACTGTTTGGTTTTTTTGCCAATTGGGCATCAGAGGTACAGTAGTGCTGGCTATTGGTTGGGGTGGGTGTGTTTAACCTTAAAATGTAAATAATAAAAAATGATCCCTTAAGAATCAAGCCCAAATTGTTCCTCCCTAATGCTTTTTTCCCCCCTTGAAACCAAAGCTTGCTTAATGTAGCCTGAGATCTAGTTTGTCAAAGCTCCCATTTGGGGTTACAATAAAGAATCAAATACCAAATGGCATTAGCCTAGCCACAGCCTTTATAATGTACAACTGAAGATCAACTGAACCTTGCTTACAGAAGATCAATTGAAGCTTTCCATATTCAAGTGATGTGTTTGTTCCTTCTGAAGCTGTGTTCAAGCATAATTAAACTGCCTCAGGCCTTGGGAAAAGGTTCTGATATAACCAGGTAGTATTTCCTGTAATTGTTTAAAATTAGCTAGCTGAGCTGCTCTTCAGTTCTACCCACTGCCTGAATATAAATAGTTCTTCCTCCAGAGGGGTCTCCTTTTCAGTTATTAGCATATGTTCTGCTTGTGGGCCTCTAGAAATGTTTATTGCTCCTACGACTATTAGAAAAGTCGGTCTGTTTGGGTCAGTGATGATCCATTCCCACAACCAGGCAAGATTCTGACTAATATCCTGTTTGCGCCGCTTTGTCTCTTGTTTCTGGCATGTTTGAAACATCCCTGTCCTTATAAGTTTTGCCTTAGGGACAATGTCCTCATGAAAATTGTGACTTATGCTGAAGAACAATTCTTGACATGGTGATTTCACAAGCTCATTCTCCCTGACCATTTATTAACTCTTCCAAAGCTTACAACTCCCAGTCACCAAACTGGTCCTTTCTTATGGAAAACTGCAGCTGAAAGGTCCATCTCATGCACTTTTGAAATCTGTTTCTGTGTACTGAAAGAATCAATTTATAAACTTTTCTTGTTATATTTTTTTCTTTTCCCTCCACTAATATTTTAATTTCTGAGTGATTTACTTGGGTAATAGATTATTTTGGTAATTCTGAATCATTACATAAATTGTCCATCCAGTCATTACCCATCTCCCACATTTTACTTTACAGGTATTTACTTGCTTGTCCTCAAGTAAATACCTGCAGCCTTATAAAGCAGAACTACAGATACCAACCCCATTACCCATTTCCACCCAATCCAGTAGACAACTTTCTTTTAATTGTATAAGTGCATAGTGGGAAAAATAAATTCTTCAAGTAATTGCAGATCTTCAGTGAAGAGAATTGCAGCTAGCTTGCAGGCTAAACAGAGGAAGAAACATTTGTATGAGGCAGTACAGCAATAGTAGACTAAAGCCAAAAGCTAAAAATAAAAACACCTTAAAATATAATTAATTCAAATTAGCAGACTCATCAGTCACAGAAGCATGCAAGCATTCCCATACAGTGAATGTGTTTAACCTGCCAAAGAATTTATGCTGTTAATATTTATCAAAGTAGTAACTGCCTGCGGGGATACGCCTGAATAGAACTGCATATTTCTGAATCTGATTTGTGCAAAATGTCTTGAATCTGAACATTTCTTACATTTGAAACAGGCTGCTTTAGTCTCTTAAGAAGTGATCCAATCTTATGTTAATGAAGACTCTCAGTCATTCAGGTAGAGTGGTCTGGAAGTTGAGTCATGGCAACTGAATTTCTTGTTGGTTCAAAATATTTCAGTGCTTATCCAAATAGCTTCTTCAGACTGAGCAAATTGGTTAGAGGGACCTGATAAATGTCCTCCAAGGAGGTCATCTAATCTGGATGGGTTTTTTAGGTGAGTAGGCAGAGAAATGTTAAGATATAAATGTTCCAACCCCAAATCCTTTACCTTATTAAGCCTTTCCAGATTAGGTGAGAAATTGAACTGCTCTGCGGCACATTTTGCCATGTCATCAACTTCCAGATGATCCAACCTTATCTTACTAAACTCTTCAGAAAATAATCAAAACATTTCTAGTAAAGTCAGAACAAAATGGCTCACTTTCTGTGAAAGTCAGAAGTTTCACATGCCATAGTACTTCAAATATTCATAGCTGGGTAGAAGTAGTTATAATAGGCACGAGCTATTTATCACTAAAAGATGACTCATGTTTTAATTTGCTTTGTGGAAATGAAGAACCTGCAAAATTAACATTACAATTCTCAATGTCTGGAAGAGCGATGGGTGGGAAAATCTGGTGTTTATTTCTTTAAAAAAAAGCTTAAATGCAAGATTAAAATAATCTACAAAGGTATTTTGGTTCAGAATATTTGCTGACGTGGGCTGATCTGCATTTTCTAATAAAAAGTAAAAATAAAATTCCTAAATCTGAATTGTAATATATGTTTTCTATGTAAATAACCTGAAAAGTATCTGCTTGCTAATGAACCACCTCTCTCCCTCTTCTTTTGCTCTCCCGAACAAACAGAAAATCCTCTGGCTTCTCTGATTCAAAGATACCCTCCCTTTATGCAACTTGGACATTATCCACTTCCTCACTTTCATCCCAGGGAAGCATCCCAGGGAACCGTCCAGGACAAAGCAGACCTTTGAAATCTCTGGCTTCACCTGTGAGGAATCTCACTTTGCCCAGTGCTTCAGGGCACACAGCATCACTGAGAAGAGGACGGAGTAGCAATAAGAAGAGTAAGTCCTAACATGAGAAACAAACAAGTGGACCTGCACCCCAAAGGCAAAGATATGACTAGAAATTTTTAATTATACATTAAAACACAGGATGGATGTAGTAAACATAATAAGCTGGATCAAAAGTCTGCCCTACCAAAGAAAAGGATGTATTTATACAGTGCCTGGAAAATCTGGAAATTGTAGGAGGATCAAATGTTTAGACACTCTGTGGCAGATAAATTTTTATGAAGGGAGAAATCAAGTTAAAATTCTGTGTCTCCCTGCTATGTTCCGGTCTTTGTTTAGAGACTGAAGGGATAAAATAAGAAGCGTTGGCAGCCACTTTAAAAATATGATGCTATGTAGTTCTTGGAAACTGAGGGTCATTGTTCACTCTGGAACAATATTTATTAGAATTACTATAGAATTATATTGGCAGAAAATAATCTAGGCACAAAAATGAGTTTGGAGGAAAATAGTAACTATTATTAGGCATCATAATTGAACATGGTATTTTACAGACCATTATACGCATTTGTTTTAGAACAAATGAAATGCTTAGCAGAATCCATTTGGTTCAGTCTTCAGATTAAATGCACAAAGGGTATGAATGAGACTCTTACTAAAAACTCCTTTCTATATGCTTGTTTCTATATGGGAATTGGTGGGTTATTCAGGGGCCTTTGTATCAGTATCTGAACAGTAAATACTCTCTTCTGCCTTCTTTATTCCTAATGATTTGGGCATTCTAAGGAAAAGTTGGGAGAGTCATAAGGAAACATCAAGGTTGGAGCCTTTGAATAAGTCACCATTTTTCTACATTCTGCCACAGAGCAGCATAGTATAGGGACACTTAGTTGCTCCCAATAGCTCTTTTATTTAATCCATCTGCTGCAGCCAGTGCAAAGTAAGACAAATGACAATACAAAAAGGAAAAAAAGGCAAATAAAAACTACAAGCGATGAAACCAAAGTGGTTTCTACAAATAAAAGAAATGAAATGAGTAATGAAGTGAAGCAAATTCCATGGTCCCATTTACAAAGTACATAGTTAGAAAAATATGTCTGTGCTTCAATCATTAAAAAAAATCCTTAGTGAGAGAAGAAAGACAAATACAACTTTAATTGGATGAATATATGCAAGCTCCAAGGCACCTGCTGAGTATTTATTTCAGTTGAAACCTTACACAAAATCCCTGCCGAAGCTTGCGTTTAAGCAGGAATTTAAAAAGAGGAGATGTCTTCCTCTCTGTCAGACTATTGTTCATCTTAGTCCAGTGCTGTCTCCTCTGACTTGCTAGGGTTCCCAGTAAATATTTTTCATATAAAGTCTAGACCAGTTGTCCCCAACCTTTCCAGTTCTGTGGACTGGCAGCAGTGGCAGCAGTGAGGGAGGAGAGGAAGTGGTTTTGCATGTGTGTGTGTGTGTGCTGCTTGCACAAATGTAGCTTCATGCATTTCTTGCCCGTCCCTTGCACATTCTGGTTCCCAAGGGGCTGTGGATCAGTACTGAGCCACAGACCGGGGGTTGGGGACCCCTGTCTAGACTAATGAACTTGTGTTTCTAGAATAAAACACTAAGCACTAAGGCAAAAGGGAAAATGAGTGAGACATATCATTTTCCTAGTAGACAATAGAACGAGAGGAACACAGATGAATTTGCCTCCTGGGCTTCATTAGTTCAGGAAAGAATGAGCTTCAAACGTGCTTCATGCAAACCATGTGCTTTACTACAGTGTTAGCTCACCCTTGTAACTTCCTCTCTTTGCCATCTAGTAGCATGCTACATAGCACTGATCAGCCCAAAGTTTGGAATTCAGTTAAATTCCTGCAATTCAATGAATTTCTCCCACCCTTTTTAATATGAATTCTCATAACATGAACTTTCAACCATGTGGCTTGGAAGGGCTTATCCTCTCTTTAATTATTTGTCCTCCCAGGTGGATCTTTACAGAAACCTTTGCAACCAGGAGCCCTTATTCCTTTAACCAACTCTCTTCAGCGACATCCTCCAACTCCAGCACGATCTCAGCAAACTCCAATATATCAATCTATTTCCTCTTTGCCCCGAGGAATTGGCACAGGTGATACAGGAATCAAACTGAGCGCCTCTCATAATCCTTCCTTAGTGCAATTGCCACGAAGTGGAAACAGCAGAGCGCCTTCTGTGTGTAGCTCAGTCATTTTGGATACCAGTGAAGTCCCAAAGAATGAACTAACTATGAAACCACCAGTATCTGCTCCACCTTCCATTCTGGTGAAACCAGACACTTTGAAAAACACCACTGAGAAGGTAATAATAGAGTCTATCCCCGCAATAATAGAGCCATAGTTGTCAAATGTTAAGATAATACAAATTGTTGGCAATTCCTTTTGTGAGAATTTAGTGATATGTGTTAAAATGTTGGGACCAACAGCCACATTTGGCCTATTAGCAAGAGTGCTTAGACTTAATATGCTGCTTCACAGTCTTTACAGCCCTCTCTAAGCAGTTTACAGAGTCAGCATATTGCCCCCAACAATCTGGGTCCTCGTTTTATCAATCTCAGAAGGACAGAAGGCTGAGTCAACCTTGAGCTGGTCAGGATCAAACTGCTTGCATTGGGCAGATTTAGCCTGCAAGACAGCATTCTAACTGCTGCGCCATCAGGGCTCTACTTTTTCTTTTGGAAAAAGTCTAAATTTAAATTAAACATAGTTAACATGTTTCCCTCATATCTAATGATTTCTCCTCTTCTAATCACATTAAGAATTCATCATCATTCATGATTTCTCAGGAAGAAGTTCTCAGTCAAATAGACACTCTACCTTATTTTTTCAGTAACAGCACCAAGTGTACAACATACAGTCTGTTTTCCTAACATACATGAAATTGTCCTTATTCCTGAAGATTATACTTTGGAGTTAAATATGTTCAAGACTGAAGTTAACTGGAGTTAATAAACATTTATAAATAGTAATTACTAATCTAGTACTATAATGCTGATTATGTACATAGTATAATTTAAAATTCAGCTAACTTCACAAATACTATTTCAGTATTCTTCAGAAGAGCATTGTAGGACAGACTGATTTTACTTCCATATAAAATCAAAAGAATGATCTTACATAAATCTGCTTAAGAGTTAGTATTCTGTTCTTCCTAATCCACAGCACAGTTTCTCTTCCATGCAAAGAAGGGCTTCTCTCAGCTACTGATCTCTCTTATTATAATTCAGCTATAAATGGCTCAGTAATTGTGTAGAAGACTCACATAATGTACTTCTCAGAAATGTTTGCTTCTTTACAAAAACATTCCAAGACAAAGCTAGTTCTATAGAAACAACCATTAACTTGCCTTTCAAATTTCTGTTCAATATGCCAAAGTATTACAGATAATATTTTATGAGAGCTAAGGTAACTTGCCTTTTCACATTTTTCTAGGGAAATTGTAGAACAGAATTTACTTTGCTTGTTTGGGAATATGTTTATACAGTGGCATAGCAATATTTCTGGAAGCCTTCTGGGAATAAATTAACTCCAGATTTCTTCATTCTATTTTCAGCAAGTGAAAACAGTGCGATTTCAGAACTACAGCCCACCACCGTCCAAGAGACATAATTCTGTATCTTCACTGAACCACTCCAATGGGAAGCCTGAACAAGGAATGATTACAGAAGCAATACAACCAGAATCAAACATCAAGAGCCCTGAAATATCAGCTTTGTATTCCCATCGCATTACTTCTAGTTCAGTTCATCAGAAGAGAATGTCACATCACAAGACCTCACCACTGGACCTTTCTAGCCAAACTGGTCACCCAACCTTTCCTACAAAAAAGAATTATAATAGCATCTCTGAGAATTGAGAAATTTAACCTTATTTAATTGGCTTTGTTTTGGACATGCATTATTACTCATTGTTTGTAAGGATCAGCAACCAGATGGGAGATAAGTTCTAGGTCTGACCTGCTACCTTTTAAAATGTTTAAATTTTACTAATGGGCTCAGCCTCTTTAGGAGTCTAGAATCTCACCGATGATTACAAGATTTCACCAACACTATGGGAAGTTCTTGTTTTATGTGGCTCAGAAGTAAACATTATGCTGCATGAGCCCGCAATGTTCTTCAGATGCAAAAACTATCCCAATTGTAGTGCCAATTCTATGATCACTGTTAGATCTAAAAATAATAATAATAAAGGACTAGGAACATGAAACCAATTCAAAATCCATATTGCTCTAAGTTCAACATCTCTACAATTCATTTGTAAACCAGAACAAAGAGAGTTTCGTTTCACTTTGCTTTGTTTTGTTTTGTATTCCAACCAGTTTTAAGCATGGTTTATCCATCATCCTTCCCTTACGACTTTTGAAACTGAACTAGCACATCTTTCTTATACCTTAACGTTTCCATTTGCACTTTCCATTTATGTTAGAATTCAGAATGCTTCTTTTTTTAGAAATTAAAAATCATTCTCAGATTCAAAAACATTATCTCCAAGGGAGGTGATGGAATAAATTCCCTCAGCAATTCTCACTTACTAGAAGGACCTATGAGCCTTTCCTTTTCCCTGCTCTCACCTGCACAATGATTGATGGAGACCAACCTCTGAGATTCTCTCTGACTACCTAGCCTCAGCAATAAACAGAATCAGAATTCTATCACATAAACTAGTTGTGACTGATGTTTAGAGTAGCACTGTATACGCCATTTGATTTTGTTCCCTTTATTAGTTCAAAGGTTGCATTCTAGCCTGAAGTAAACAAGCAAGTTTTGTCATTGCTCCTGCAGTGTCATTTCAATAAATGTTGGAGCTAACGATCTTGGATGATTGCATAGAACCAATGAAACCAATGCAACACTGGATGTCTGTAAGTGGCATACAGTGTAAGGAAAGTTTTCAAGAATAAGTGCATGTTCATCTTGATGTCTTGCCAAGGGCAAAATAATGTATTCTTCTAGAGCCATATCCTAACTGCCTCTAAATGTATGGAAAGTAAGAAAATGTTCCAGTATTCCACAAATAGAGCAAAACAGTAACTCAAGAGATTAATATTTGATTCCAGACCAATTCATGTCTAGAAAAAAACACTTTAGTTTGCATTCTAAAGGAGCAAAAAAATCCCAAAAGCTGCACCCCAGATTACTAGATAGAAAAAAGGAGGACGTATTATCAGCATATTTTGAGGGCGAGGAGTTATTTTGCTGCCTGAAGACCTCTAATGTGGCTTGAGACAAGCTCTTCTCCCTGTTGAATGGCATGGTTGGTGCTTTATTTAACCCTTTTTCCCTTGACACACCTGCTGATATATAGAAGAGTTACTTCCCAGATATGAGATAGGTTAACCTATAAAAGAAGTTGGACCCTGGAGTTCCTGTGAGATGAACACAATTCTCTGGTTCATTAGGACTCATAGTCCTAATAATCTCCCCTGTTTACAGTTCATTCTGGAACTACCAGAATTCACTACCCAAAAAGACATCATAGAATGTGCAAAACAGAGGCAGAATTGCTCCCCCTTCTTGAGTTTACCCATGGTATCTGTCTACAAGTGCTATTTCTAAACATAGACATCTCTAGAAGACAAGGGGACACTGCATAAAGTTCTATGAGTCTTGGCTTCTGGGCAGCTACAAGCTCTGCTACTAGGTGCCTCAGTTCAGAAATGTGTGGGCCCCCTTCTACAGAGCAGCTCACAGGACAAGGAGGAGTCACAAAAATTTCAGTTTTTCCTTGTATTATGTAAGGTCTGGGTAATGCCTGCAAAGAGCTGCCCTGAGTGAGTGACCTGTTTCTTGTAAATAATTTGTAGAAAGGGCTTACAGCAGTTCATTTAGTGACTGTTCAAAGTTACAACAGCATTGAAAAAAATGACATGACCATTTTTCACAGTGACAACCTTTGTAGCATCCCCACAGTCACGTGATCAAATTCAACCAGTTGCTTGGCAACTGGTTCATACTTACTGGTATGACCATTGCTCTGCCCCAAGGTCAAGTGATCACTTCTTGTGACCTTCTGACAAGCAAAATCAATGGGGAAGCCAGACTCACTTAACAACTATGTGACTAACTTATCAACTGGAATGATTCACTTAACAACTGTGGCAAGAAAGATTGTAAAATGGGGCAAAACTCACTTCAGAAATTCTGAACTCAATTGTAGTCATAAGTCATGGACTACATACATACACACACACACACAGTATGTAAATATATATTCTCTCTCTCTCTCTCTCTCTCTCGCTACTAATGCAAATCTGATTAGCATTGTGGTGCGTGTACTTATGCCATTTCATGTTCTTGGTTATCTCATCAGGGTTGTTAGATATGCATGCAATTCTGAGCCCATTTCATTTTGCCTTCCTTCACCCATTTCATAAAGCTGGCCTTCTTTTAGAAACAAGACATACTACATGAGCAAGACTCCATGGGAAAAGCCCTTCGATGGAGCAGGCTTAGATTTAGAATTCATCAACTTAATGTGCTGCCGACCTCCAGGGGAAGAAATGGCAACGTGAAGCAGAGCCAAAACTGCAGTGGAATAAAGTCACTTACTTTCAGTCGAATTCAACTCTCAGGGTGGTTATTGTGGGGAAAATAGGAGGGGGAAGGAATATTAGGTATGCTCACCTTGAGTTCTATATGAAAAAAGGCAGAATATTTTAAAAAAACTAAAGGAGAAGGGGAAAAACCTAGTTAAAGGAGAAGGACGCTTGCATTTGACTTTCTAGTACAGAATGAAGGAAAATATTTTAACATTGGACATATTCAAGGATATTTTTGAACAATGGACCCAAAAGCTAATTTTAAGAGCATCTGCATCTATAGATAAACTGTGTTTAAAAGATATGGAAGTGGAACAAGTTTTACTAGAGAAGTCTGAGATTGATCTGAAAATGGATTTTAAAATGACAGGCTTCAAGAATGATAAGGAAAAAGAGGCTACACTGGACATACAAAAGAAACAGCTAGGGTCTTAATAATTAAAAAAGATATACAAATAACAAACCAAAAGAGTCACCTGAATAACTTTCTTATGTTGGATTTACAAAAGACATTTGTTAAGCTTTGAAGAATTGTATAAGAATGGACAATGAAAAAAGTGAAAATAAATCGATTCTAGGACATTATTTGAAGGGATTAAAGATCAAGATTGTTAAAAGGAAGAAATACAAAGTTGGCTTATTTGATCAAGGTTAAAATAGGTAGATTGTTATCTCTGATAACCATAAGGGACTTTTGCTGACCAGGACTGAATGATAAGGCTTTAAGGATTTGTTTCTAAATAAGAGATGGATATGGGAAGAAGAGATCATTTGTTGTATTTTAAAAGTAGGGGATAAGCTATTAAAATAGTTTATATTTATGATGAAAGGGGAAGTCATTTCTTTACATAGTTATTTCTTTTTCCTTTCTATTGTTTTAATTTTTTTGCCCTTTCCAGTTTTTTCTTTTATTTTTTTTAGTATATCTTAGTTTTTAGCCTTTTTATTTTAATAAATTTTGATAAAATCACAATTTTAAAAAAATAAGCAATCAACATAATGCATGGGAGGTAGCTTCATATGGTCCAGAACTTTCTTCCAATGCAAACAGAGAGTGTGCAACAGAAAGAAGCAGTTTGTATTGTGGACACAGAGAGAGCCCAAGAATTGCAATTCATTTCCTCCCTTTTAATGTCCCAATCCATATCAGAGCATGCCTGGTGTTCATTCTGTAAGGGAAAAAAAACATCACTACTGGTACAAAAAGTATCACTTCTAATCTGATTCAACGACTAATAAACATTCTGAAAGAGGAATATATTAACCTCTTTTAAAACACACTGATCGCAAAGACATTCCTGAACAGGCAAGGATAATCATGCCTCCCACAAGAGCATCTAATTGCCTAACTGAACTCTCTTCTAAAACTGAATCCTTCTGAGAAGGCATCATTAGTTGGGGTGGTGGGAGGTGTCTATTTATGCCTTCCTCATATGGATACAAATACACATTCATGAGACACACTTGTGCCAAAAATAACCACTGCTTGAGAATGTGCAGATAAAGTTGCTGGTGAATGCTGTATTCGATGAAAACAGTGGTGGGAAGATGCCAGCTGTAAAAGTGATCCAGAAAAATGAAAAACCGGGGCTCACATATCAGAGCAATAGGGAATAGAGGCAATAAGGGAACAGAGAAGGGGGAAAAAAGCAATTTTCATCCATTTACATTAATGTGCCTGTTTTGAAAAAACGGAGGTGGCTGATTTGATGATAAAGGGGTTTGAAGAGCCAGAGGGACAGTTTGGCTGCATCTAGTGAGACTCCTGGCCCAAAGATCTGACAGCCTTGATGCAAAACCATGACCAGCTTATGATTACTTGCCTTTTTAAGCAGCGGGAGCCTTGGCATAGAGAAAGCTTTAGCTCATTATTTGCTGCTGTAACTGTTTTCCAAAGGAATTGTTTGAAAACAAAGGGAAAACCTTTCCAATCCAACAGAAGCAGCTGTTCGGAGGTAGTGCTAAGGCTCATATCAAGGCTAAACCCATTGCCTACCTCAATTGGCTCAACTGCCAAACACATGAAGCTAGAGGGTACAGGAGCTATCTGCCATGGTTTGATTGCCGTTATTTGCCATTTGTGTGATACTTGTGATCAGCACAATGCGTTATTCATGTTGCTTTACCTTCATAATTGATAACCTTACTGAATAAAACTTGGAATCAAAAGTGAGCTTTTTAAAAAGTGGAGAAGGACATAGTCCTACCTGCTTTAAAGGTAGGTGATGTGGCTTAAAGGGGCAGCAACTGGCAGCTTTATTGGCAGCAATACAGGATGCGTGGAAAGTACTTTCATATCTAAGGGGCATGGGATGAAGGGGAAATAGCCATATAGACCAATACATACAAGCTGAAGCCAACACTTGATTTCAAAGCAAGGAAGACGGAGAACATCCAGTGTAGATAGCAGGATTTTGAAATGTTAGGCAAAGAAGGGGACTGAAGGGGTTTTTAATTGTTTTTAGATTTGTTGGTGGTTTTAATCTTTAATGTAATTAGGGTTTCTTGTTTAATTGCTTTTTAAATTTTGTATTTCTGTTTTTATTTTTGTGAGTCGCCCTGAGGCCTTGGGAGATAGGGTGGCATAGAAATACCATCATTAAATTAAATTAAATTAAAGACACTCAGAATTGAATGGTGTGCACTTCAACGCAGCCTGTTGTAACTGGTGAGCATCAAAGGGTGTGAGGGGGCAAAAAAGAGGGCCCCACATCTAAAAGATTCTAGGCCACTTCCCAATAAAGTTTTGGGATTGAATTTACCAGGCAGCAGAATGATGGCAACCTGCTTTAGAATGGCAGTTTAGAAAAAGAGCAAACGGTATTTTGTTAAACCAGGAAAGGGTTGCTTTGAATAGAACAGTGATGCTTTCATGTATTGACCTTTGAAATAGTCTTAGGAAATGTGAGGAAATGTGAGAATGGCCTTGGGAAACAGAAGGAAGAGCTGCAGTTTAGGCAACAGTCTGATAGGAGGCAGTTTAGTCAGCAGCTGGTAGGAGAGGAGGAAGGGTGGAAAGTATTTCAGAAGGATATTCTCCCAACCTCTTTTTTTAGCTTTCAGAAACCTATGAAAGCTCCCTTCTGAAATGCTTCCATGTTTTTCTCTCACCTGAGGACCTTCTTCCTGTCTCCCTAGATCAGGGATGTCAAACTCGATTTCATTAAGGGCTGCATCAGGGTTGTGTTTCACCTCAGTGGGGCCATGGGCCGTGGCCAGAATGGGTGTGGCCAGCTCAATGTCACTTGTGTCAGGGGCACCTGTGATCTGCCAATAAAAATGGGCTCCCAAGCTCCGTTTTCAGCTGCAACGGCCTCCTACAACCCTCTGCCAGCAAAACAGAGCTTGGGAGGGCCACGGGCGGCACTCCTAAGCTCTGTTTTTGCTGGTAGAGGCACCACAGGCTGGTCCTTCGCTGTTTCTAGGGTGGCCCCATGGACTAGATCTAAGCACTCCAGGGGCTGGATTCAGGCCACAGGCTTTGAGTTTGACACCCCTGCACTAGATCATTCCTATATGCCATCACATAAGTATTGCTCTAGACAGAATAATAGCTTCAACCAGTAATGGTTTTGATTCAGGCAGCATTTAACTGAACCCTGAAAACTATACAGAAAATGGATTACTGTCATTTTAGTAGCTGTTTGGTCAATGTAAGGCACCATTTGTTATACAGGTTAAGTGACTTACTGTGTTACAGGTATCCTAGCCTTCACTGAGTTCTCCTTTCCAGGAGGAGGAATCATCCATAGTGGTTCACACTCAATACCACCCTTTGAGTATTTGAAGTTACGATTGTGTCCCCGTTATCAAGAGATTAAGATTTAGCAATAGCAATAGCACTTAGATTTATATACCGCCCCATCCTGCTTTACAGCACTCTCTGCATGGTCTACAATGTTGGCCCCAAACAATCTGGGTCCTTATTTTATCAACTTCAGAAGGATGGAAGGCTGAGTCAATCTCGAGCCCATCAGGATCAAACTGCAGGTTGAGGGCAGAGTTTGCCCACCATACTTCATTACTAGAACTGCACCCCCCAGAGTTCAGTATTTGGCTGCTTTGTAGCTTGGAGGTATTTATTTATTTATCAAATTTATATGCCGCTCATCTTGTGGTGCATTTATAATAGATGCTGCCTCCTGCAGTCATACAATCACCATCTGCCTTATGCTTTGTGGCTATTTTCAAACTATCAAAGTCAATGGAGAAGCTAGTAGAAAAATTGCAAGTTGCAGTCATAAATGTCTCAATTAACAATCATGGCTTATTTGCTTAATGATCACAGTGGAAATGAGATTGTAAACCAGTTATGGTCAAGTGATGTCTCGTTTGGCAGACTTGCTGGTCATAACTTGTGGTCACTAAACAAAAACTACTTGTACTGCCTTGACAGCAGGACTTGTATCCCTTAGATCACTGCAATGTATTTTTGGAATCCTCCAGTTCCACAGCTAAGATTTAGTATATGACAAGGTTTTCACTCAAAAATGAATTTTCTTTCCCGTAGAAATATTCCACTCCTAAAATGAAAGAAAACAGAATATCTCAGACCCATCCATTTACAACATCATATGGTCTTCCAATATCCCCAAAAGGCAGTTCAGCTTCTGCTCCAAATAGAAAGAGGGAAACTAATGAGACAGGCGGCATTTTAAAGCCTTCAAGAAATCCATCCAAGTATACTAAAGTAACAATTTGTCAAAATTAGCCTCTAGTTGTAGTACAAGGCAGAAAAGTATCATCAGAGCCACTCTTAGAGTAAGGTGAAGGGTTAAAATAAAACAATGAAAGAGAACCATGCTAAGTTTGACCATAATTTATCCAGGCTTGCTAAGAGATTTCAAAGAATCCCCTGAGGATTTAGTTTTCAGAATGTTTAGAAACTACTGCAAGCTTCCTCAAATGGCAGGTATTTTGGGAACTCTTAAAGCAAAGATCAAAACATAAACACCAAGCATGGCTAGCCGAAAAAATCACTATGAATCCCATGCTAGCCACCTTGGCTGTTAAATAAATATATCAAATGCTAAGTAATATAATTCAGGGGTCAGGGTTCCAAGTAACACTCCAAACAGAATCAAGACTCCAAGGCCGGCATATTCCTCAAAGTACAGGTTTATTAGGCATGTCATATTGGCACATCTGGGGAAACCTGAATCTAAAGTCCCCTCAGGCTTCCCCCTTAGTAAAAATACATTTTTCCTCCTGCTGCCCCTTCAGACCATCACATGGCCCAATCAGGTCACAGTCCAAAATTCACCCGGACTCACGTCCCACCTCTTCACACCTGGTGGGAATGTCCTTGGTTCTCAGAGGAAAGAATTTTACTTTGGTTACAAAGCCCTCACTATCTCTACCTCCCCTCTCCCATTCCCACAGCTCACCCAGCCACCACTGGGGAAGCCCTGAAAATGCCAAAGAAAATAGCTCCAGGACTGTCATCAAGAACTTGAAGTGCGTTGAAGCACTCTCCACCTCTTGAGTTTGCAGAAAATGAGGCCAGCATGAAATTGGGTGTCCTCCTTTCTGTTCCCTTCCCTGCCTCTATTGCCTCTGATTCAAGTGTTAGTAGTCTCCTGACTAGTCTCCAAATAATGGGTGTCAAACCTTGACACATCTGTGATTGCCCTTGGAACTATAATCGTAGTTTAGCTAAAAACAACTTTAACCTGTCTAATTCATGATCTAATGACAAGATGAAGTCAACACTGTGGGAGCGCAGAACCAAAATAGTTGTTGTCAGGACATATTTGTCAAGTATATGCAACTTAGAAAGTATCTGTAGAGTTGGAAAATGAATAAATCTCAGACAGATTGCAGAGGGTTGCCATGAGAAGCTAGAAAATTAACTGGGTGTTCAAAATTAACTGGGTTCAGGGTGATGAAACTAAAAGGAGTCAGAAGAAGAAATGGGATCCCCAGATGATAAGATAAATAGAAATACAGTTGAAGAGATAAGGAGCTTGTAGGGAGATAGTGTAGAATCTGTGAGAAAATCAGAATTAGGAACCTCCCGAAAAGAGGAGGAGGTTGTCTCAAAGAGTTGAGAATAAAAAAATAATTGTAAGGTTTAGGGAAAAAAATATAAAATCTGTGAAGTTGTGAGTTACAAGATACTGCCATTACGTGCTGATAGTTACATAGAAGGGGGAAAAGACAAGAGCAGAAATTAACCTGGAAGTAATGCAGAAAGAAAAGGATGAACCAAACTTTTCAAGTGAAGGGAGAGACAGAAAATTTACTTCTAAGAAACATCTTAAGAAGACAAAGAGAGGTAAGAGGAAAGGCTTTCAATCAAGGAAGATGGAATGACCACTTGTGAATAGGAGGTAAAGGAAAGAAGGCACAAGATTTTGATAGCTTGGCAAAGGGACACCATGAGAAACTGCATTTTTCACTCAGGAAGACTACCCAGTACGTATTGGCTTCAGAGAAGTGGACCAACTGGCATGTGTTGCCTTAAGAATGGATTGTGCTCAGTGGTGGGATTCAAATAATTTTACTACCGGTTTTGTGGGCGCATACCAGTATGATACCGCCTGAACAGCTATTTGACTATTGGTTCTGAATACAACTAGTGAAGCTGTTCTCATCTTCTACTAGTTTATATTCAGGGGTGGGATTCTACCGGTTTGGACCAGTTCTATAGAACCGGTTGTTACGATTCTGCACAGTTTGGAAAACCAGCAAATCACACCACTGGCCTGAGAGCAGAGCTGAACCTTCCTTAGGATTGGAGCTTCTATTTTTCAGTGCAGACTCGGGCAGCAGATTGCAGAAAGGTAGATCTGCGAGTGACTCTGTGATTCTGCAAGCAACTCAATCTGCCTGCCTGCTTTGCCTTATTTGGGGTAAAAGTTGCTCTTTCTTTAAATAAAAAATTCAATATTTACAGAAACATTTACAATATTTACATGCAAGCCATGCCCAGCCAGTCACGTGACCACCAAGCCATGCCCACAAATTAGGGCATGCCCACAAAACCAGTTGTTAAGAAATTTGAATCCCACCCCTGTTTATATTTATATTTTGCTTATTAGATCCATGGATGCAGGGAATGGGAGAAGCTCCTTAAAGACTTTGCTAGTGGAAGGATTTGCAGGAGGCTTGGCTGAAATACATTCAGTTAGAGCTGAAAGCGATTCTGTGGGAAATTGCTAAGAGAATCAGCTCTCAAGCTCATCACTAAACACTCTCAGTGAGCGTCTATGGAGATTCTCAGTCATCCAGGTCATGGTGGCCCCAAAGGTGCTTTTTTCCAAGAGGCAACTGGACTTTCTGTTTTTTCTTTAAAGACATTTCACTTCTGATCCAAGAAGCTCTCTTTGGGACAACCATGACCTGGATGATTGAGAATCTCCATTAAACGATCCGCTTTGGGATGAACACCCTTCGAATGGTTCAGGAATATGAATGGATTTCCAGAAAAATTGGAGGCTACAGGAACAATTTGCACTTCAGTGTCAGATGCAGACAGACAGACTCATTCCCAACAGCCTGTGTGCCCTGTGCTCAACAGTGAAGGGACACAGGGCAGAAAACTCAGAGCTGAAGAAGCTTCTTGGATGAGAAGCAAAACGTCTTCAGAGAAAAACCAGAAAATCCCGTTGCCTCTTGAAAAAAAGCACTTTTGGGACTCTCAGTGAACAGCACTAACATGTTTGGCCTCATTTTAATGGATGCAGGTAAAGGACACCATTAATCAGTCAGATTTAGACATTTCAATATTTCTGATGTATACTGATGTATACTGATCATATCCACAGCAGACAAATAATCATGTTGTGGCCATGAAACCAGTACCTAGGAGCCATGTCAATTTTGCAGCTTTCAACCCATTTCCAGGGACTTGGCCATTGTCCTGCTCATCTTTGAAGTCATGGGATCTCTATGTTACACTGCGTTGGAATGTCAGGATTCCATTTTGCACGCCCAAACTTTCTGCACTGTTAATCCATCCACCACAAGGAGCAATAGATGTTGTTAGAGAAGGAGATGACTCTGCACTTCTATCACTTTTCCTTGTCTGAAAAGTTTACTTTGTCTGTCTCTACATAGCATGCTTCAGACCAGTTAGACTGGTATTTTCAGGATTGTCAGCAACTTTCTTCCCTGACTCTGATACGTGCAGTTCAGATTCTTAGTTGAGTCAGTCTCCTTCCATGATGGACAGCACAATCCAGTATATCTCCAGCTCTCAGCTGCAAATAGATCCAACTAATCCAGCCTTTCCTATTGCTGAATATTTCATTTCCATTCATGTATGCACCAGATTTGAGAATATTTTCTTCCTTCCCACCACCACCCCCAAAAAAGAGTGGTGCTCCTGATGTTGTTTCATGCATTCTTTCCACTGAGTAAGCTATCTGCTAACCAACATATTGGTGGAACAGTCAAACAGTTATGGTAGAGTTATCATAAGTGGAGCAGGAAAACTGAATTTACACTGGATGGTCACTGTTTTTTTTAACAAGAATATGTTCTTAAATCTGTATCTTTACATATTTAAATGCCTATTTCTACAGTCAGAATAACCAACAGGATGCTGAGGCTAGGTTAAGAGCCATGGTGAGCAGTGCACTGGTTAAAATTCAGTATTGCGGGCTAATTCTGCCAACTTCCAGGAGTTTGATTCTCACCGACTCAAAGTTGACTCAGCCTTCCATCCTCCTGAGGTTGATAAAATGGAGATCCAGTTTGTTGGGGGCAATATGCTGACTCTGTAAACTGCCCAGAGAGGGCTGCAAAGCACTGTCAAGTGGTATATAAGCCTGTGCTATTGCTATTAATGCCATTCATTTTTCTTCAGTTTCATAAAACACTTTTAAAATATGCTCCTTGCTGTGTGATAACAAAAGAAGCACCTGGATAAGGCTGAAAGGAAAATGGGGGTTGGGATACACAGATGCACATACATTTAAAAGCAGGAAGACAAGATGGAAAAACCAGGATGAAGTTAGTGGTTTTGTTGTTGTTGTTGAACAACACAAACTCTTTTGAATTAGGGCAGAAGATGTCTAAAGCAGGTTGGCTGTGGAGGAGGTTTCAGTGCTTTGATGCCATGGTAATAGGTTTCTTAGGAAGACCAAAATAGAGCAAGATGGATGAGAGGAGTACAAAATGGGGGCGGACATGTTTTGTAGTGATGGATCCTTTTTTTAAAGCTGGCAAAATACACCCACTTTCTTACTTAATAACCACTTTGTCTTCAGGATGGTGCAGGGAGGAGGGGGGAAAAGGAAAGGTAATAAGGCATGGACTTGGTGAGAAAGAGTGGTAAGATGGTGACTGTGCTACCTTTTCCATTTTGATCTCAATGTTTTCTATTCTATTATTTTAATTAAACTTCTTATTAATTTAATAGGAACATGGAATGATCCAATTTAGTCCAGCGCCTCCAACATGCATGGAACGCTCTTCAATGTTTGTGCTCTTCCTTAAATTTTTCTTCCACAAGGGTGACTTGTCCTGCAATTTAACACTTTTAGATATTTTCCTCACATCAATGTATCTTCTCTCTGCAATAAAATTTAAATTGTTTTTCTCCAATGTTCTGGATATAAGAGTATCTATATCACTGAAGTTTGCATGATTTGGCATCTATTCCTCATTAATAAAAAGAGCTAATCTTTATGCCCTGTTTTACCAATTTCACTGCTTTTCACTGCCAAACTATATTGCAACAGGTCAGTCATCCTCAACTAGCTTCTCAACAATTCTCATCATCCTCAGGCAACACACTCAACAAGGCTAGTGTTATGTACGGTATAATTTAATGCCTCCAGAAAGCATCAAACTGTGGAAATGTCATATAGAGTATAATGAAAGAGAAAAATAATAAGAACTTATCTTATACAGTTGCAATTTTTGTCAGATAAATGGTATGAAAGTTTTTGAGGGACACAGATATCTTCATCAATCAGAAAACAGGAGCACCTAATTGAGGGAAATACGGAGGACAAGAGGCTGTGCTTCCTGGGATTCTTTGGTCAGATCTTTTCTATCACAGTGTCATCATAAAATGTTGCAACATTAGCAACAAAAACACAGGGCAAAGAAAGCTTCACACTTGCAATTATTTAATAAATCTCTGTCTTGTTTCAAACAGCTTCAACAAAATTCTAAGGCTGGTCTACGTTTATTTTACCTTCGTTTTTCCCTTCATGAAAAGATCCTGAAGGTTATCATGTGATCATGTTGTGTGTGTCAGCCATATGCATGAAACAAAATAGACAAGTACCTGCCACATAACTCCCCAGATTTAACAATTGTTTATAAGAAAGACAAAAAAAAAGGTCTGGATAGTGGACATGGCACGGAAAAGAAGGGAAAGAACTGGGGGGGGGAATCACAAAATGCAAAGACTTGCTGAAAGAAATAAAATGACCATTATTAATAGGTGCCTTGGGTGCAATTTCAAAACAACCGAAGCACCACCTGAACTCCATTGGCATTGATAAATTCACCATCAGTCAATTGCAAAAGGTAGCTTTACTCGGAACAGCTTACATCCTGCGATGATACCACTAACACCATCAAATATCAATATCTACTTATCCCAGGTCCTTGGGGAAGGACTCAATTTGTGGATAAAAATGCCAAATCCAGTGTGAACATCTGGCTAACTGCGTGACAAACCATAATAATGCAGTAGCATTGTTCAACGAAGCCAATTTGACATAGTGATTAAAGATATCAGTCTATAATTCAGGAGACCAAGAGTTTTAGTCCCATCTTCGACACAAAGCCAGTTGGGTGAGCTGCGGCCAGTCCCTTCTCTCTCAGCCCTCGGAACCAAGCAATAGCAAACCATGTCTTAACTCTTACCAAGAAAATTACAGAGACTTGTCCAGGCAGTCACCAGGAGTCAACAATGACTTGAGGGCACTCAAAAAGAAAAGAAAAAAGAAACTGTTCACATTAATAGGAACTTTCTTCCAGTCTAAAATTCCTCTGGGAGAAGTAAAGTTCATTAAGATCACAGTACCAGAAGAAAGGGCTAAAGCTGCTATCTGCACATCCCATGAACTTGATCAGAAGGCCTGTGAGATTTGCTCCACCAAGTCATGAAGCAACTATTCCAAGGCTTGGCATAGCTGTGGCCCTCTTGAGATCCTTAAGGCAAGCTCAGAAAATGTTTGTACCAGGATATGCAATGAAGCAAAGCACTTGTTGCTTTGCTTTGCAGCTGCCCCCTATGGATCTGAGTCAAATTATTTCCACAGAAATGTTCAGAGCATTCATCAGCTGCTATCTACTGTGGAAAAAATGCAAAGGCAAACCACATGCTTAATGTCATTCCTAATTAGACTCCTGGAAACTTGCAAAAAATAATGTTGAGACTACAT
The DNA here is from genome assembly GCA_009733165.1 of Naja naja. Classification (NCBI taxonomy): domain Eukaryota; kingdom Metazoa; phylum Chordata; class Lepidosauria; order Squamata; family Elapidae; genus Naja; species Naja naja. Next base: position 106,993,226 of record CM019149.1, read on the forward strand.
GCTGAATTTAACTAAACCTTGCAAAATGTCATTCTATGTTTGTTTTTAAGCCAGATGAAGAAGTGTCAAATTTGTCATATGGGAGATTTATGTTACACATAGAGAAAAGCCTACTTCGTGTAATGTTCATGTCCTAGATGGGAAGACTCCCTAACAGCTTTAGTTCATGCCTTACACTAAGTCATAAAGAATCAGGATACTTATTCAAAAATATTTTTGGTAAATTGAGCATAGTGCTTGGATTTGGAGGAGTGGACATGTAGACATCACAATCAAATCTGAGGCAGGTCATAAATGTCAATTTAAAATTAAAAATTATTTAAATATAAAAACCAATGCAATCCTAGGTTCCATTGACAGAGGGGTAGTATCAAGATCATGTGAAGTGTTAGTACCACTTTATAATGCATTGGGAAGACCACACTTGGAATACTGTGCCTAGTTTTGGTCAACACAATACACAAAAGATTTTGGGATTGTAAAAACAGTGCAAGAGAAGACAACTGTCACAGAGAAGAGGCAGTTGACCTATTCTTCAGAGCACCTGAAGGCAGGACAAGTAGTAATGGATAGAAATTTATCAAAGAAATATCCAACCTAGAATGAAGGAGAAATTTCCTGACCGTGAGAACAATTAATCAGTGGAACGGCTGAAAGTTGTGGGTGCTCCATCACTGGATGTTTTTAAGAGACTAGACAGCCATTTGTCAGGAATGGTATAAGGTCTCCTGCTTGAACAGGGGGTTGACTATAAAAGACTTCCACTGTCCCTTCCCACTCTGTTGTTCTGTATTCTATTCTATGTATAGGTAGGCAAAACGGTTGAAGGGTCAGCAACTGCAAAATTCCAACTTCCATGGAAATCAGGAAGGAAGGAGGCAGTGTTGCACCTAATGGATGGGTGACCAATGCAAGGCCAGCAAGGTCAAGACCAGGAATCTCCCTACAACAAGAACCAAGCCTGCATGAAGCTCCCTGCTCCCTGCTTTAATGCCCCTTCTCATCATCTTTCCAGGCAGCTGCTGCCATCCAAGGTGGAGCAGATGGCTTTAAACTCTATCCAGCAGGAGGAAAGCTTGCCTGCTACTGCCTACCTCTCAGAACTGTTCTCACATAGCAGAATAAGGATAGCTGACCTCTTCAGAAGCGGGACTTCAGGAAGTGCCTTGTCCTAGTCAACTTGCTTCCATGTTATAGTTAAAGAAAGTTGAAGCTGCAGCTATTGATCTTCATATAAATAGTATTCATGCTAGTAGAATCCCTTAGAGGAGCGGGGCAGGTCATTCCAATTCATTTAGTGTTTTATGAGGTAATGACAAACTCTGGATTAATGTGTTGGGCGACTCCTCTCTTTTTCCCCCACTTCCAGAACCACCAGGAAATGATGGAATTTATATTCCAAGGATGTGTTTTTAAGAGGCAATTGGACTTTCTTGTTTTTCTTTGAAGATATTTCACTTCTCATCCAAGAAGCACTGACTGGATGGTGGGGAATGGAAGAAAGTATATTGCTTGCAGACAGCTGGTAATTTTCATTCTTTTAGAGTTGTTGAGGCCACCTGGAGGTTTATATGTATCCTCAGGGTCATCTTAGTGCAGATGGGTGTGAAGCCTCCTTGGAACTGCTGTGTTGTACATTGGAGATAGATGATGTCATATCCCGCCCCTACTGTTGAGAGAGGGCTATTCAGTTTTGACATAGATGGCCTCTTTGACCCTCCTCTTTCAAACCATAAGTCCTCTCTGTTCAAAATGTGGATGGAATTTACAATGGTATCATCCCCAAGCTGGGGGTGTCTATCATCATGTTGGAATAACCAAAAACCCAATTGCTATGGAATGAAAATAGTATTATGGATTGATTGATTTACCTGATGGGTTTGAGACTTATTTTCAGTAAAATTACTTACTGAACAAAAATCTCATTGGAATGATGCTAATGTTAATAGCAAAAATCTTCCCTTTTTTAAAAAAAAGGGGGGGAGGAGGACTTTAGCTGCTGGCAAAATGAGACGTTCCTGATGAAATCAGAATGGCCTCCTTGTCCTATATAGCAGAAAATAACTTTCAATCCATAATCCATCCTTAGGGGTATAGCAAGGTCCCATTCCTACTCCTTAGTACTAAAAGCCACATATAGCTTTGCTGCCTGTTTCAATGTGGCCAACTGCCTCTGATATTCAGAAAAGAATTCCAACAGGGCTACCCAACTTGCCATGCCATTGATATATAACCCTCCCTAAACTTGGGCACCTGAAGTAATGCCAGCACCATCACTCCCACCCACCACCCTCAGTGTGTCAGGATTCCAGCAATCACCCTAATTAAATCATGGAGCCTTGAGCCAAACTTCAAAGAGCTTCAAAGAATTCATTAGGAGCAACATATTGGCATGACCTGGATGTAGCCGGTTCTGAGACATGTAATTCACTATCACCCTTGACCCTGGTTTTCCCCCATCCCTCTGGGTGTATCATAATTCATATCCTCCAATGAAACAGTCCATAGCCAAGAGTCATCAATCATGTTCTCCAATTGGAGTTTTGCATGGCAGAAACTCATTGGTTAGTATAATCTTTGCAAGGTATGCATGGAATGTACTTTCGCTTCCCAACTGCTGCACTGCTCTTTCAAATTCCTCTCCCTCTTTTCTGTTGTCAACTATAAAACAGGCATAGAGAATGTTTTATGAGTTGACACAGTGATCATGCAGAAACTTCTTTTGATATTTTCCAAGCTTCCAGTGCCATTTGTTTTGTTTCATTAACAAACAAGGGAATAAAAACTGAAATAGCTCAAATAAAATGTAACTGCTGGGCACACATGTGTGCCCCGCCCATGAGCCTCATAGTCGATTTTAGAAAACAAAAGAGATGGTTGGATGCATTCTAGAACTGTCTTTAGAAGTATCCCCCTTTCCCAAGAAAAGGGCAAACGAAAATGCTGACAAAAAGGTGCTTTTAATAGGTGAAGTCATGGCACTCATTGAATCCAATCTGTGAATAAGCTAATAATGCCTTGCAGCCATTTATGGAAGAGAGCCCACATTTCTAATATGCCACCTGCACCCCAAAATTGGGAACTCCTGTCCTAAAGACTTGCACATTGCTGGAACCTCTAGTTATCTCAGGAAAATGGTATCCTAAGGAGGGAGTATAAATCCACATCTGTTTCTTGGAAGCAGAACAAAAGGTTAGCCGAAATGAAATGTGTGCCACATTTTGGAAACAAACAGCCTGATTCATGAACAGTAGCCCCAGTTCATGATGAGCACCATTTAAACTCATCTGCTAATGATTAGTTAATAAATTGTCAGAACTGGAGTTCGCTTCTGATCATCTGTCAAACATAATTGCCTGCAGGGATGTGCAAGGATTGAAGAAGAAAACCTAAGTGAATTTAACCTCTCTTGTGCTTGAAAACTGAGCCCTGCTTCCTGGGAAAGGGGAAAAAAATCTCAGAATACTTCAGGCATCCTGACAATGCAGATGGATAAAGCCATAAGGATAAATATGATGCAAAGCAAACAGAACTGACTGCATATATTGTGGTGCCAAACTCCAGAGGCCTGATGGCACTTCGAACTACCGCGGCTGGAGTGAAGAGAACACGGAACATCTTTTTGCCTTTGAAGGGGCCTCTGGAGACGAGGGGGAGAGCATTTTTAAACAAGTGCATCTTTGGCCAGAAGAGGAGGAGGGGATCGATGCATTTTGTAGACCTGGAACAGAGGTCTTATCCTCATTTCTCGAGCCATTTGACAGATTGCACACGGCCAGCAACAGTGAACTGCCATCCAGTCTTCGCAGAGAGTTCCCTGGGGAAGAACAGAAAAGAATCTCTCCGTATTAGACAGACTGAGAAACCATTTTTCCATGCCACTAAACGCTGATGTAATTAGAATTTCTCCACAGAAGAAATTCTAATTCTAGTTCTTTCCCCAGACTCTAACCTGATAGATAGATAGATAGATAGATAGATAGATAGATAGATAGATAGATAGATATAAAAGAGGGAGGGAAGTAGAAATTACAATTTGCTTCCACACCAATGAGCTTTCCCTGAAAGGAGGTAATAATTTGATTTCTTTAGATACAGAAATAATCCAAATGACAGTGTCACCAACTCATTGCATTCCACATTTTCCTCAGTCCGAGAAACTGAAATCTCTAAATAACATGGCAGAACCGCACTTATCTCTTATGGGGAACTAAAGGGGCACTCCACAGCTCCTGACTCTAATTTTACATTGTCAGTGTCTGCTTTTTAGTTGCTGACATTTGAATATGCTGCATCCTCCACTGCCCCAAAATCAGTGGCATACCTGAATCCACCCTTAATTAGTCACTTCCTGTTCCCTCTTTGTATAGGCCTTTAATTACGGGGTTTGTCTTTGCCTCCAAACAATGGCTGCTCATCTTGTCTCCTTCTTGTGATCACTGCACATTGTTCAGGCAACAAAGCCTTTACCATTTTGTGAGCTTTTTCCCCATTTCTATCTCAGAATTGTAAATTAACGGTGCCACAGAGTCACCCTACTCAATGCCAGATCCACTGAATCATCTCTGACAGATTACAGGTAGTCTTCGACTTACAACAGTTCATTTCAGTGACCGTTCAAAGTTGCACTGGCACTGAAAAAAGTGACTTATGAGCATTTTTCACACTTACGATTGTTGCAGTATCCCTGTAGTCATGTGATCAGAGTTTAAATGCTTGGCAACTGGTTCATACTTATGACCATTGCTTTGTCTCAAGGTCATGTGATCACCATTTTGTGACCTTCTGACAAGCAAAGTCAATGGGGAAGCCAGATTCACTTAGCAAACATGTTATTAAGTTAATAACTGTAGTGATTCACTTAACAAATGTGGCAAGAAAGGTTGTAAAATGGGGGGGGGGAAACTCACATAACACATGGCTCACTTAGCAACATAAATTTGGGGCTCAATTGTGGTCGTAGATTGAGGGCTATCTGTATTTTGCAGCCACCTCTTTCACTTTTTCTACCTCTGAAGGAAATAGGAATTCCTGGTTCCCCCCATTCCACTTTAAAAACCATCTTTATACTTCCTAATCCTCTCACAGCAGCTGTATTCCTCTATTGAGACCAAATGGAACCATCCTTTCTATCTATGTTTATTTAGAAGTAAGGCTCCCTGTGTGAACTGCATCCCAATTGGACAAAATAGCCAAATGCACAAAATCTTTCTCCTCTCCAGCCATTCTGCAGCTGAGCTGAATTCCAGAATCTCCCTGAAAACATCTTACAAGGGTATGAATTCAGGTAGCCTCTCCAGCTTGAATAACTTCCAGCGTTCTAAACTTCAATTATAAGAATTCTGGGAATTGAAGTCCACAAGTCATAAAAGGGCCATGGTTCCTCACCTCTGCACCTGACTAGATCGTCAATTAAGTATGAATCTTTAAGTAAATAAAATGGCAAGATCTTGGCTAGTTATCAAAATCTTCAGAGGTCATCCCAATTCCTTGAGACCCTTGCAAGATTCAGATAAGAGTCTTAGAATTTATATGGTTTCAAGTGAGAATGAAACTCTTGAAAGATTTGGCAATATCCTGAAATTGTACCCATTTTAAAATAAGACTACAGTACCTGGGTTGCAAAGCACCACTGACCACTACTTGGAAAGAGAAAGGTGCGCTTCTGCTGAACTAATGGTCAGCTGGAGTTGCTTTTTAAAGATTTTTTAAAATCTGCCTTTATTACCTTAGAACACAGGTGTCAAACTCGCTGCGTCATGTTGCCATCACGTGATATTTTGTGACATTTTTCCCCATTCACGGAGCTGGGATGGGCATGGTCTGCACCTGATACATCCGGCCAGTTTGACACCCCTGCTTAGAAGTAACTCAAGATGGCAAACATATCTAATAGTCTCTCTTCTCCTATTTCCCCCACAACAACAGCCCTGTGATATGGTTTGGGCTGAGAGAGAGTGACTGGCCTAAAATCAGCAAGCCTAAGGCAGGATTATAACCCATGGTCTGCTGGCTTAGAAGCCAGCACTTTCATTATTACATCAGCTTGGTTCTTTTTTTTCCCAGTTCAGATATATTAAACTGATTTTAATTTAAAATAATTAGTTTAATTTAATAACTTAATTAATGTAAATTAAATTAAATTAATAATTTAATTTATTTTAATAACTAAATACTTATTTAGTCTATCCCAAGGACAAACTATAATTGGGAACCATTCCTGTATCCTCTGAATTGCTTAGGAGCTAGACAAAAGACGCAGCATCAATCATCTTCTTATAATTATTTATGAAATACTTCCTATTCCTTTCCCATTACCACTGTTTATTGCACATAGTTGTATAATTTGAAAATGGGCCACCTTTGCTATAGTTTTTTTTCCTCCTGAAAATATTTACATCTATACTACTCAGAGCATGATGCAATGCTATAAGTGCAAGCACTTATATTAAACCTTAGCCAGTTTATGCAACTTTCATTTCATAGGGTTTGTGTTACACCCAGTGGTGGGATTCAAATTTTTTTATTACTGGTGGGCGTGGCTTGGTGGGCATGGCAGGGGAAGGATACTGCAAAATCCCCATTCCCTCCCCACCCCACTAACCTGCTTTCCAGCTCCGTACGCATCTGATCAGCTGAGACTCAGGAAGCAGAGAACAGATGGGGGTGGGGCCAGACAGAGGTGGTATTTGCCAGTAACTACTCCAAATTTCCACTACCGGTTCTCCAGAACTGGTCAGAACTGGCTGAATACCACCTCTGGTTACACCACAACATTTCTCATGCACCCTGAACAAAACCACTGCTGGCACTCCATCTTTTCTTCTAACCTGACTCTGTGGTTTCTTCCTCAAACCCCAAAAAATTTAACCTTAGACTGTCTACTGTTGACCTCACCCCTTTCCTAAGAGGTCTTTGGGGGCGTGCATAAGCGCTCCAACGTGCCTACCGTCCCTGTCCTATTGTTTCTTTTATTTTTCTTATATGTATTCATTTCATGTATTCATAACTATGTTTATTCTTATACTTATTATCTTGTAAGCGACTGACAAATCAAATAAAGAAATAAAATAAAATAAAACCTAAGTTAGAAGTAGCCATGAAGAACGTCTGCATCGTGCCATGCTTCCTTGGCAAGAGAACGGCTAACGTTTTCATTTTACAGGAAAGGCAAGATGAGCATTAGGGCGATGTTGGAAATCTTTGTCGCATGGATACAGTTTGACTATTTGCTTCAAATTATTCTGAAAAGGCTGTGCCACTTTGAATCAAATTAGATTTCCAAAGGAAGTCAATGTTGATCTTACATTCAAACTGACAATTTGAATTGGACCAATTCAGACACTCAGGAAGGGTTACTTATTTGCATTAGATTGATCTAATTCAACAATTGCAACCCGATCCAGTTTGCACAGCCCTAAAAAGCATTTATTTGATCTGCATCCATATTCAAAAACACTCTAGACCATGTGTCCACTTCTCCTCACTATACATTCCTGCAGGTGGAAGATGGATATTATTCTTATGTAGTGCCATTCGGTAAACATGGATTGAAATTATCTTAAAAAAACCAACTAGCTTGTATTCCATTAATTTTTACTGAAACGTTAAAATGACTCTGTAACTCCAATTGGCATGGGTATACACACACACACACACACACACACACACACATATATATATATATATATATATATATATGTTTTCGTAGATTTTCACGGGTAAAGGTATGTAGGTCTTGGTGTATTCGGGTCTTGTCCCGTGTAAGATTGAGAATACCTTGGCAACGTTTCGACGAAATCTCATCCGTCATCTTCAGGCTGGTGTCTTCAGCTTCGTTCTCCTGGGAGAAGTGTGTGATAGTGGCTGTTTTTCCCTTTTAAACTCCAGAGTTTGTTGTGTTGTTACTTCTTGATTGGTTGATGGAGTTGATGTATGCAGATTGGTTGGCTTTTTCATAAGACCCTGTGTGGCTGAGGTACTGGCTATGTGTCTCTCAGCTGCAAGGACATTACAACACAAAACATCAGGAGGTTGCAACACAGACAACGACCCAGGAGATTACAGCACCACACCCAGGATGTCACAACAATAGAACTCAGAAGGTCATCACACAGCCCATTACCCAGGTCGTTACAACACAAAAGGCTGAGAGACACACAGGGTCTCAGGAAAAAGCCATCCAATCTGCATACATCAACTCCATCAACCAATCAAGAAGTAACAACACAGCCAACTCTGAAGTTTAAAAGGGAAAAACAGCCACTATCACACACTTCTCCCAGAAGAACGAAGCTGAAGACACCAGCCTGAAGATGATGGATGAGATTTAAACGTTGCCAAGGTATTCTCAATCTTACACGGGACAAGACCCAAATACACCAAGACCTACATATATATATATATATATATATATATATATATATATATATATATATACACAGAAACGATAGTTTATAACTGACCTTGGTCCTCAGTTTTTCTGCTTACATAGAAAAATGTCCCCTCTTTGGGGACAATGCAATTTTACAGCTGTGGCAAAGACAAACAGTTGTTTTTATTCAATTGTTAAAAAAAAAAGATGGAGATTTGTTTGGCTCAAGCATGCCATTTGAAAACACATTGTTTTTTTATCTCAGGCTAAAGAGCAACCGTTTTAGCAGTTTAATGTATTAACTGTGTGTTAAGAAGCCAAGCACTCTCAGGCAAAGAGATCTTTGACCCCAGCGGTCAAGAAATGTGGGATTTGAGGAAAGAGAACAGAGTGGCAAGATTGTGTCCTATGAAGCTCTGAGATTTTTTTTTAATGTTCTGCCTGCTCTGAACTTTTCACCCTTGTAAAGATTTTCAACTTATTCATTATGACCCATTAAGTTATTCAAGTGACTTTCTTCCAGACCAAGATATCGTCTACTGGAACTGAACTGGAGGAGAGGAAGAAGATACGATGCTTATGGCCAAGGATGTTACGGGTAGGGAGATACCGCACAACACAGACTTACATGTACGCTGTGTCTCTCTCTGATGCCGGCTCTTAGGGCTAAGGTTGAACCCAGGAGCAATGGGAAGCAAAAGCACTCACCATACTTGCTCGCAAGTCTGCACTCCAGGCAGGGGCTGCACAGCAAGCCACACATACCTATCACGAAGTACAAACAGAAAGATCAGAATAAGATGAGAGAGGCACAATGGCTTCGGTCAACTCAGGGATCGCATTGCTGGGCTTGGCTCAAAAAATTAGGCAGCGTTAGGAGACTAGAGGAGGGGGGGTAGAAACATGTACCTTAAGCATCCCTATGCCTCCCGATTCTGAGGGATTCTGGGATCTGTACAAGGAGTGCTAGCACAAGCCGCTAGCACTCCTTTTACAGATCCTAGAATCCCTCAGAATTGGCCTTTTTGCATTCCTGCTGTATGTGTATAAGAGTGGTCCTCGACTTACAACCATTGATTTTGTGACTGCACTGAAAAAAGTGACTTAGGACCATTTTCCACACTTGGATCCATGGCAGTATCCCCCTGGTCCTGCGATCAGAATTGCAGATGCTCGGCAACTGGTTTACGTTTAGGATGGTTGCAGTGCCCTGGGATCAGGTGATTCCCTCTTTTGCGGCTTTCTGACAAGCAAAGTCACATTCACTCAACAGCCGAGTTACTAATGTAACACTATTAAGTTAAATTAACATAATTAAGTTATAATTAACACAATTTAAGATAATTCAGTTAACAAATGTAACAACTGCAGTGATTGACTGCAGTGATGGACAGTTGTTGTGGCGAGAGAGGTCATAAAATGGGGCAAAACTGACTTAACAATGGTCTCCCTTAACGACAGAAGTTCAGGGCTCAATTGTGGTCATCAGTCAAGGACTACCTGTATATTGGACAGTTATGGAAGCATCCATTCCGGAAAGTGGTGGGATTCAAACATTGTTACTACCAGTTCTGTGGGCGTGGCTTGGTGGGTGTGGTAGGGGAAGGATACTGTAAAATCCCCATTCTCTCCCCATCCCACTAACCTGCTTTCCAGTTCCGTTCTTCTGTGCAGGGCAACAAAAGAAGACCCAGCCGATCAGGAGGCAGAAATAGATGGGGGTGGGGCCGTCAGAAGTGGTATTCCGAACTACTCAAAATTTCCGCTACCGGTTCTCCAGAACTGGTCAGAACCTGCTGAATACCATCTCTGATTCCAGACCCTGTAAAATCATCATGTCCAGTTTTGAACTATAAAATAAGATCTTCTCTATTGGGAAAAAGGTTCTAGTTTTCTACCTACGTCCCCCAAATCAGCAAGACATTAAAGATCTTTTAAGAAAAATATCTGCATTAAAAACCTGTTGTAACATATATAGCTAATTCTCAACTTCTGACCAGTCACTTAGGGACTATTCGAAGTTATGACGGACCTCCCCAAGGATATTTATGCAACTCAGTGCCAAAGTTCCAAAGATCGTTCCTCCCCTTGTGGTCATATGACCATGTTTGGGTGCTTAGCAACCAGCCAACATCTATGACTGCTTGCAGCTTCTCATGATCCCATGAGGATATTTTATGACACTTTTGCTGAAAACTGGCATACACTTCCCATTTTCAGCAAAACCATAGCAAACAATTGGTTTGCTTAAGAACTGTGGTGTTTGGTTAAGGACCACCGCCCAAAAAAATCAGGTCATAAAATTAGGTTAGTTACCTAATAGGTTCTGTTACGGTCATAAATTGAGGACTACCTATACAAGAAGATGAAGCAACTAAAATGGATGACACTACTGCTGTCAATAGAAACAAGGAAACATGGAGAATTGTGATGGAAACAGTTCTGTGTAGAATCTCTGTAAGATTTTTTTTATCATTTCTCAGCCAACAGGAAAAACTGAAATATTTCCTAAGGGCTTTTCAAGTGCAGCGGTAGTTTTGGTAATAAAATGCCCTAGTAACTTAATGTATATAGGTAGTCCTATACCCTTAAAACAGTTCATTTAATGGCCTTTCAAAGTTGCAATGGCATTGAAAAAAGTGATTTATTTTTTCATACTTACGACCATTGTAGCATCCCTGAGGTCATATGATCAAAATTCAGACAATTGGCAATGGGTTCATATTTCCGACGGTTGCAGTGTCCTGGGGTCATGGAATCACCTTCCCAGTGGGGAAGTCAGATTCACTTAACAACTGTATCACTAATTTAACAATTATAGGGAATCACTTAATAACTGGGGCAAGACAGGTCGTAAAATGGGGCAAAATTCACTTAACAAATGTCTCACTGAACAACCGAAATGTTGGGCTCAATAGTGGTTGTAAGTCGAGGACTACATCTATAGGCATGACAGCCCAGAAACTAAGAAGCAGACCTAGAGAAAGCTACAATATAAGAAGACAACATGAAATCTGATAATTAGATATTATCTATAGTATGAATTTGGATAGCAGCAATTAGAAAACCTGAGGGACCATTTTAGTGACTGAACATTATGGATAAATCAATCAATAAATCAGAATAGAAGTAGAAGGGACTTGGAGGTCTTCTATTCCAACTCCCTGCTGAAGCAGGAGACCCTATACCATTTCAGACAAGTGGCTGTCCACTCTCTTCATAACATCTTCAGTGATGGAGCCCCTTCAACTTCTGAAGGCAAGCTGTTCTGTTGGTTAATTGTAATGGTAGTGCTAAATGGGTTTACACAGTTCTTTCTTTCTTTCTTTCTTTCTTTCTTTCTTTCTTTCTTTCTTTCCTTCCTTCCTTCCTTCCCTCCTCCCTCCCTCTCACCTTCCTTCCTTCCATCCATCCATCCAAAAGTAACAGGAAATTCTATCAGAGCTTCTCAGTGGTTTGCTGTCAAATGCACCAGCATGTTTCCAGAAACATTGAAGGGGATGGATAATATGCACATGTCACATCTCCCTAGAGTATCATGTTGAAGAGAATTCAAAATGTGAATCTGAAGTAATAGAGGCTGTACCGTGACCCTGATGGTCCTGTTAGTTCAGCTATTCCTCAAAACTTCTGCTTGTTGTTTTCCAACAAAGTGAAGGTACAGTGCATGTACATACAGGTAAACAGAAGTGAAAATAACTACTGAAGCATCCGAGTGAAACTTGGAATTGGCATGGCTGCTTTAGTAATTCAAACATGCTCTAGTGTGTATTTTGTACAGCCTTCCTTAACTGCATTGGGGGCCAGGAGGTGAGGAGGAGGAGGGCGAAGAGCTTCAATCAGCAACCTGTTATGAAAACTTCCCTTTCCCCAAACAAGTCTGGATGGCAGCTTTGAAAATTAATTCAATGCATCCAATTCTCTTACAAATGGTCTTGTCACTGCAGATATCAAATAGACCAGTGGACCAGTTGCCTCCAGTGTGTAAGAGGGTTGTCATGTTGGAAGTAGCAAGTGTACCAGTGGCACATGGCTGGATTGTCACAGGTTCAGCTGAATTTTTGCTCCTGGTGAAATAAATAAATAAATCATAAAATAGTAAAGAGAACCTGAGATTTATAAAAGAAAGAAGAGAGAAGAAAGAAAGTAAGAAAGAAAGAAGAAACAAAGAAAGAAACAAAGAAACAAAGGAAGAAAAGAAAAGAAAACTACACTGTTAAAAGAAACAGAGATTTATAAACAAAGCCATTCATATAGAACAAGCAATCTCTGATCTGCAAATGGAAGGAGAAAAAGTATTCATTATTTTAGTATCAATCTGTTTTGTCGTAATAACAGCCCTCTCTTTCTTCAGATTCATTTCCTCTTGTTGATGCTAATCTCCCACATTGGCAATAGAGAAAAAAAAATTAAAAATATACCTGGCACTGCAGTGCACATTCATTTCCAATGAAGAAAAAAACAGCTATTTAAAAATACTTCCAGGATTAATTTGCAGCATCTATATAGATTTCTATATGCATCTGCCCAATATTGATTTTCCTGCCCTATATGAAAAGACACACATTTCTTTAGAGTGGCACTTTTCATCACCACAATGAATGTTCTTTTAAACTAAAATATTCATACTAAAATATTCATACTTTTGAAAGGAGGAAAAAGATTCCAGAGCTCTTATATTGGCTTTTCTTTTTGAAGATGCTTTTAAAGACTTTTGATAGCAGGTGTCTTCCAAAGCGTGTATATTAGCCAGATGTAAAGAAGCATAAGACAGGAGCTAAACCAGAGAGTCAGGGTGCCAAGTAGCATCCCCTCCCAAAGCTGATAGTCCCCCCTGCCTTGCATCAGAAGGAATTTTTAAGAGTGTAAAATGTTGTATGTCTTTCCTGGATCAGGATCCCTGCACTCAGTTGTTCAGTCCCAGGACATCTCACGGATGGACTATTGTAATGCGCTCTACATGGGACTACCCTTGAAGAACATTCAGAAGTTGACAGCTGGTGCGTAGCATGACAATGTGTGCAGTTTTGGGGGGCCCAAGAGTGGCTCCCGTACACCACTGGTCCATGAGCTGCATTGGTTACCAGTCTTGTTTGGAGGTTCTAGCAGGGGAGCGCAGCTATCGTAAAAAATTAAGAAACATTGTTTTACACTATTTAGTAGACTAATTTGGATCCAATTTTATTTACCTTCACAATAAACACTAATTTCAGTAGCTGATTTACTCTACTCTATTCATATTTAAGATTGATCCCAGTCCAAAGGAGCTTCAAGAAAACTGGAGTAATTCCTTGGTTTCCAGCATATAATGGAAAAGTCTCAAAATACATATGCCAAAAGGTAAATCAATCATGTGTAATGTATAAATGTATACATCATATATAAATCTATAGAGGAAATTGTAACTATGGAACTCCAAAAATTATTGTTAAATTAATTTCCAAAGATGACAATAAGTATTTCATAATACTTATTCAGAATACATTCCTTGAATTAAGACACAATAAAGCTTAACCTAAATAATCAATGATTGCCCAGATATCAGATTGGCCAGGTTTGGCAGTAGTTGTTTTTTTTTAAATAAAAGACTTTTTTTCAGAAATCTAATTTGTTAACTAACACAAAGAATCTTTAAATATATTCACAAATATAGGTTTGAATTCTTCTAACAATTAATTTTCTTTCTCTCTAGGATTCAGTCATCTTGAATTAGGCAAGTAGCTGCAATGCATATACCATAAACCAATAGATCCTGGTGTGAAACTCTAAGGAAAGTCCTGTACATAGACTTTGGAAATTTTGAACATGAAACTCTATGCAAAGCACATCCAAGCCTGATAATAATTTGGAGGATGTGGATCTGAGATTAACATGGGTGGGGACTTAAAAAAGAAAAGATGCCTCAAAAAGCTACACAAGAGAGGACATAAGATGAAGGACTATATTTTTGTACAATGTAATACAGAAATTTTCACATTGCAGCTTTATCTAATTGCCTATTTTACATAAAAAGCCTAGTCCCCTCCTTTGGAATGAGGGCTTAAAAGTAGGTCAGAAAAGGCTTGGCAGATACCACTAGGTGCCTTGGCCAAAGTGTCAAACTAGAACCCCAGCTGAAATGTCTGTGTTCTGATGAAGTTGCAAGTCTCACATCTTAGCTTCTGTCGCACCATTGTTTTGAGGATAAAATGCATTTCCAATACATCTGCATCATGTAAAATTTATCTGAATGTTGTTCTCAAACAAATACAATGTCATTACATTTTGGGACAGAGTGCAACTTTGTTGTTGTTAAGAACTTTGGGGATTTTGTGATGGTAGCTTTCAGATCCATGCACGCCCCTCCCCAGCAGTAAACCACCATGCTACTGAGAAACAAGTAGCACCACCACGGATTGGTATCTGCAATCCACAGTAGACTGCTGGGAGGTAGATTTAATCCACAGGAAACTCACAATTACTAGGAAATATGCTGAGAAAGCCATCACACACAAAAATGTGAGGATTCTGTGCCTGACATTCGGCCTGACCTGAACAAAGAGTTACTTTCCTAGGTCCCATATGAGTCCAGTATTACACTCCAATCAATAAATGACTCTGACTTTGTGTTCCCTCCCTTTCAGAAGTGAGTCAAAGGAGGTGACAGGCTTTTATACAAGGAAGATCCATCTAAATCCACCATCTGATTGAATAATCTGATTGAATAATATACAGATGGCCGCAGAACACAGTTCCAACACAGTGTAGTTATCTTGTAGATTATGATGCTTGTAATGCTTTAGCTTTCTAAGATACTTTTGTGAGATTTTTAAGAATCAATCTAGAGACTAAAATCATAGTATACAAATAGACATATAATCTCCCCTGCATTTTGCAACATCCCAGACATAAACAAAATAAATAGATATAACTGCATTTTTTTCCCTTACCCCAGCATAGATAGGTAGTTGTTCCAGTCTCCAGATACTGGCAGAGAAAGGATCAATAGAGATTGTGTTGTGTCAGACAATGACTTTTTCTCACTTGTAGCAAAACAGCAGTTTATAAACTTGTCCATTGGGAAGAAGCAGCTAGGCAGAAGTTTAAAGAACAGAATAAAGATTGCTAAAGTTTGCTGTTAAAGAATGCTGACATCACAACATTCTCCATTGTAGTGTCACAAGAAAGTGGAAAACCAACTTTTTCCAAGACAGTTGATGGAAACAGCAAACACCCGAGGGCCAGTCATTCTTCTGCGTGTGTTTTCTTCAATATTAATGTAACAAAACTAACTTCAAATGTTTTAAAACAAGAGAGGGCAACCTATGGTCCTTGCCCTATCCACCCTTTTGTCTGCAGCATCAGTGGGCCTTCTAAAACTCACTGTTTGAAATTGGATGTGTGGCTTTATTAAGTAGTAATTGCCAAACCACTCAAATAAAAACACATTTCAATCAAAAATATGTGATTCATAGTTCCTATTGAATGTTAGTCACCTTGAGTCTCCCAAATTTAGCAATCAGATAAGGCTGGCATCATCATCACCATCAATATCATGCATTTTATCCACTTCATCTCTCCTTCTGCAGCCCTTGTACTTCCAGAAAAACAACCATTTCTTTGTGGCATTGTCTGGCTAAAGATGCTGATTCTGGTTTACAAAAAAGCAACAATACTTCTCTGCACTTATTGCATCAACAGATAGCCACCTGGCAGCCTTGTTTAAGGTGACATGAGCCCTCTTGGGGAAGGAGGACTCAGAGATTTACTTACAAGCCGGGCGGAGGAATTAGCAGAGCATCTGTCAGACAAAATTGCTTGAATTCATTCCAAATTGAACATCAGCTTTGATAAAGTTCCACTGAGATGATGGAGGCACAGACTTGCTCTGTTATTGGGTAATGGTTTGTTCCTGTTGGGCCTGAGAAAATGGACATGGTTCTCATGACTGTGAGTTCAGCCACCTGCTCCTTAGTTTCACGCCCCTCCTGGCCAGTTGAGGCTCCTCAGGGAGTGTTGTGTGGATGGGTCCTAGTTGCGGTTAATTCTTTGAGAAAGGAGGCATGGGCTCACCCCCTCTTCAAGAAGCAGGGCTGGATTCCATTTTACTGAACAACTTTCATCTGGTGTCTCAGCTCCATTTTCTAGGGAAGATTGTAGAGAAAGTAGTTGCACAGCCACTTCAGCAGGCCCTGGATGAAGCAGATTATTTTAATTTTAATCATTCTGTATTATATTTTTTAATATTTTTTATCATTGTGTGAGATGGGCAACAAATACATTTAATAAATGAATAAATTTAGTGCTGTAATTTAACCCTACAGAAATAAACCTGGAATTAGACTGTAAAATACAAGACTTATACACTTCATATGGTAGCTCGGTAATAGAATTATTTTTCTCAGCTCCACTTTATTGAAATTCTGTAAGCAAATTAGATCTGTTTTATTCCACCATGCCTTCAGTCAAGCTGTTTGATCACAGCTGCCTCCTTACAGTAAGTTTTGGGTTTGACTAAAGCTTTTATCATTTTGGGGGGGTTTTCCCCCATCTTTGTTTTGATGTTCCAGGCTATGAGAGTCCTTCAGGAAGGAGCTGGCTAATAAGCACTGATAAATAAATAGTCAGCCAGCCACTGGCAGAACTCATAGGCAAGATGGATGGTAAAGTGAATAAAGAGAGCCTTTAAAACTCAGAGATCTGTTTATTTGCACACTTTCTTTATCCAATTCTCTTTTTCAACTTGGTAGGTCAATGTCTCCATTTTGTTTTCTTTTGTCCACTGATGAGAATCAGCATATCTTTGTCTCTATCTACATATATCTATATGTAGGTATACATTTAATCATTTCAGTGCTAATTTGTACTTCAAGTGGGATCCTGTTCTTATATATGATTAATTTGTCCTAGTTTTCTACTTGTAGAAGGAGATTGAAGGTAGTTAACTATAGAACATCTGAGTGTAGGATATGGAGGTTTTTTTAGCAGCCACAATTCCCTCAGGCAACATGTGAAAAGAATAAGCTGTCCTGAGCATGTTATTCATATGTTGTGTACCTTCTATCTTTTTTTAAAAAAAATCAGTGCCTTAAAATTTTAATCCGATCATTTTGAACATTCAAAGAGTTAAATTAGGCATTAAAAGTGGCCATGATACATCTCCAGTTCTTCCGCTGGTAAAGTACAAAATCTGATTTTAAGCTTAAATCTGTCCTAACAAAACTGCAGGAAATTTTACAGAGACCTTTCAGTCCCACATCTGGAGGATTATTACCTACAAAAATTAAGAGTATATGGAGCAAGGATTGCCATGAAAATTATATTTCTCACTCTTTCACATGGCTTATCTCATCACACACATTTAAAGGCAGATCTGTGGGACTTGATGCCTTAACATAACATAAGCGTCTGGATCTGGTGTTACATTTTACAGTCTGTTCCAGTCCTTTCACAAATCTGAACTTCAGCTCTTCAGCCCTACTTAGAAAATCACTAAATCCTGAAGGAACACTAGATTTTTGTGCTTGCTAACAAATAATAAAAAAATCTGGAAAGCAAAGAAATTAACAATGTGTGTTAAGCAGAAATGGCAGGCTGGTTGCTCTCTACAGATGCCTCAAAGCTAAATACTTCAGAAATAACCTTAAAGATCATTATTCAACTTTGAATTTATCTGGAGATTGCTTTAATGCAAGATCAGTTCAAACCTCATAAAGCTCTTGCTTCTGCTAGTGAGAAATACAAGAATTTAATGTATTCAAAATAATGTTTGATTGTATTCAAAATAATCGATTGTAGAAAGTAAATTGTTGTGATGTAATTATATCTACAAATGCACAGTGAGCTCCAGTCCTGAATGTCTTCTCACCTTTCTCTGCTTCATCTTTCTCTATTCTTAAAAGGAAGAGGAGGAACCCTCAACGTTTTATATACCACAGATTTTGCTCTCAACTTCAACATCTGTATGACATATCTGGGTGAATGCTGGGGGGGGGGGGTGTTTCATATAAATAAATATTTCAGATGAATGGAGGATCCAACTGAAGTTAAATATTCTATAACAGGAAAAGGACACTGAATGCTAAGACCTGATGGAAACAGGAGTAGCAATTTTTGAAACAGAAACTTATCCCTGCTTCAGATCACCTAGACCACCTAGATCACCTAGGGCTGGGGACCACTGGTCTGCAAGAAAATGTTGGTGGTCCACAGAGAAATGTCCCCCCAAAGCACCCCCCCCACAAGCAATTAATCCAGGCTGCGTGGGAACACAAGGCTGCGCCGCCCACATGGCTCACCCACCTGCTGGCCCCCATCCTTCGGCCAAGCTCAAACCTTACCTTGAGTAGAGCCACACAAGCTGAAACTGGAAGGTAAGACCAATGGCAGGGAAAGAAAATCCGCCCCGGGGTGGCTTGCTGACATTGGTGGGAAAGTCGGTCTCATATTCCAGAACTGCAGTAGTCACAGGATTGGCCCTTGGGTCATCCCAGAGCAGCTGCTCCACTGGACTGCCATGGACTGGAAGAGCTGCTCCAGGATGACCAAAGGGCCAGTCCTGTGACTACTGCTGCTCTGGAATATGGGACCGACTTTCCCACCAACGCCACCGTCAGTCAAAATTCATATTAGTGGTCCGCGGGGTTTAAAATTATGAGTTTGGTGGTTCCTGAGGTCCAAAAGGTTGGCGATCCCTGACCTAGATTTCTTCTCAAATTCCTGAAGATTTCAACCATTTATCAGAGACTACTTAGGAGAGCTACTTCAGATTCACTCCAGCCACTTCTACTTTTGTTTTTAAAAGGACTAATTCTTTTTCTTCTTCCAGCAAAAGGAAGAACCTATTGCATATGTGACATAATGCATCTCCCTCATGAGGATGTGGATTGGACATTTCTACTTTGCAGTCTGCACTGTCTCAATGAACACTGAGCATTTCACATTGTTCTCTGTGCTTGTTCAGCAGTTACAACAGGAACACGACAGCTCTATTGCATTAAATGTAAGGAAACTGCTCAGAATCTTATTTATTTATTTATATTTGAACTTGTATGCCGCCCCATCTCCGAAGACTCGGGGCGGCTCACAGCTAAAAACATAGAACAATAAATATTTAAAAAGACATTAAACCAACAAGCCCAAATATGAAACACAACAATAAAATAGATTAAAAGACATCCCTCCCCCCAAGGAAGGGTCACAGCCCGGGTTGGTCGAACAACCAAGTTTTTAATTCGCGGCGGAAGGTGCGGAGATCAGGGGCCAGACGGAGCTCCAGAGGCAGTTGATTCCAGAGGTCGGGGGCCGCAACAGAAGTGGGTAGACTATAGTTTTTAGGAAATAAATACTTGAAGGGAATAATTGGTACTCCTAAACAATGCCTGGATGAGGAAGAACAAGTTAAAATTAATTCTAGACAACATGGAGGTGTTGTCTGAAAACAGGAAATTCAACTCAGGTAAATGGTTCCTCTTAGTTGGTGTACATTCAGGCTATCTCCTGAAGCAGCAGATTCATGAACTGGAAATGCTCCTTGATCCTCCATTGTCATTCAATTGGCATATGACAGCTGTGTCTATTATGCTGTGGGAAGCCACCACCCCCTTCTAGAAGAGTGAAATATTTTGAAGAATATTTTTAAAAGGCAGAATGTTATATTTCCCTAAATGAGAAATGGAGAAACATGCTCTTGAAAAACAGAAAGCAGACTCAGTCTCCCCGCCCCCAAGCAGAAACTGAGGAAGCAGCTTTTAGAAGTACAGATTGGGTAATGTGTTCAAGACATGATATTTTGAAAAAAAGGCAGAATGGTAGGATTAGAAGCAGCCCCTCACCCAAGATTCAACAAAGGACAAAAATAATTAGACATAATAGGAATTGCCCAACTGCCTTTTAGAACAGAAGCCCCTTCATTGTAGTCCAAACTTCACCTGGGAACACATATAAATAATAAACCAGAGGCTGACCAGATTAGCTCAGACGAGCACCTAGGATTTGCATTTACTGTTTTGCCTATAGCGCCAGCTATGACCCCTATATAACCCCTACATGACCCCATAGGAATCTGACAACAGCCAATGGAATATTAAAGGACATGTTCTTGCACAGGAATGGGAAGCCAAATACAAAGCCCAAAGAAGGTATAAAAACCCCTCACTCTCAACTCTATTTTGTCCATTTTGTCAGCTGCCCAGAACCCACATGGTTCTGCTTCATCAATAAATGGACCCTCTTTCCAATCAGCTTCCAGCCTCCATTTTGTCTCCAGTGCCTTTCTCCCAGCTTGGAACTGAACCAGATGGATATTTCTTCTAACAATGCCATTTGTGACTCTTCCTGGGAGAATGAGATTTGTGAGGGTAATCAATGCCTTGGTTATATTCTCTCTTCAGTATTGCAGTGGAACTATATAGAATTACTCATGAAAAACATCCAGAAGTTGCAAAACACAACATCTAGTCTTTTAATTGGTGCAAAGTACAATGATCTCTCTATTGAAAGGTTTGCACCCATTGTCAGCGGCTTACAAGACACAATTTAAAGGGTTGGTAACATCAGCACTTAGCTGGCTTCCACTGATCTAAAATAAATAAAATAAAATAAAGCAAAGTAGGCATAGTTATTATCTGGCAGGAGAATTATCTAGAAAGTTAAGTCAAGAAAAATTGCCCAAGGTGGTGATGGCTTCTCTCTTATACTATGAAAAAAAAATCCTGTAGATATGTGTCCATGCTAATAGAGTTGACTTGGGGGTCAAGTTTGATTTTTTTAACTCTAAAGTCTTAAATGGTCAGAGCCTGATTATTTAAGTGACACTCTATCCCATTATGAACAAGATTTGCATGTGAGACTGTTTTTTCCCCACTGCCAAATTTTTGTTATTTTATTCTTTTTTTTTAAATCCCTCCTTTATTATAAGTAACTCAAGGCAGTGAGCACACCGAATACTCTGTCCTCCTCCTGAGAGATACTGAATGGTCCAAAGCAGCTTTCATGTCTAACGCAGGAGAGGCAGGCTATTATGGGTGTTGGTTATTAGGCATGTGATAAGCAAGGATGTGCTTAGAGTTGTCCACCCCTTTCTTTGACCTTTGGGGCTGCTTTCTTTTGAATGTTTATTGTTGGAGTGTATCTTCTTGTGTCTGTTAATGCTGGTTTGTCCGAGAGACATCTTTCCCAGTGACAAAAGCTCATGGGGAACACACTCCCCTTTAGACTTTCCCATTCAGCCTAGAAAGGCTGAGGACAAAGCTGGAATGCCGGGGTTAGAAAGTGTGGAAGTAACCTTATATCCCTCCACTAATGCACTTTAATGATGACAAAAGGGGGGTTTTATATCCCTAATCAATCTCTTTCTTATCTGTAGACTGTATCAGTTTCAACAACTAAGAGGCTGCATAATAGTGCCACCTCCTGGAAATAAATAATAGATGTAATAAAACATGTCCTACTTCCTAAGCACTTAAAAGCAACATTCCTCCCTCCCTTCCTCACACTCACACTTACACACACAAATAGCTGAACTACCCACAGAATACAAAGCAAATATCTTTTGATTATTTGGTTTCTTAAGGGAAAGCAGAAGAAAAACAGTCCTTGGAACTACCTAGAAAAGGTATTAATACTATTTGCTGCTCTAACATCAGTATAAAATCTTCCTTTTATTTCTGGGTGTTAATATAAATCCCAAACTGTTAAAAACAAGATAGCTATATCAGCTGCTGGATAAAATCCTGCTTGTCCTGCTTGTCATTTTTGCTGTTTGTAAAGCCTTAATATTTTTTAACCGTTTTTTATGGCAAGCAAAGTTTGATGCTAAAGAAAAGACAGTGCTTCTTAAGAAGTTTTCTATCTGTCCCTATCTATAAATGCTGAATTTAGATCATGTTCACAGCATGAACTAGAATCAGTGCAAATAACTGTGCTTGTTATAGAAATGTCCATCATGGAATGATGCTCCACACCAGCCTTGCCCAACCTGATGCCTTCCAGAGGGCCATGCTGGTTAGGTGCTACAAAAGTCTCTTCCCAGCAGGTGTTCAGATAAACCATTTGCTGGAGGACTTCATTTCTCTCATCACATAGCATCTGTTTTTTCTCCTAATATGCTGGCTCGTGATATGCTTAAACCAAATACTGGTTTCATTAAAACAGAGAGAGAGAGAAAGAGAGATACCAGTGTTGACTTCAGGTTATGAAACACCACAATCAGCAAAATCATTCTGAAACATTATGGGAATTGAAGTTCAAATACTTGGACACGATCCATTGACAAAGCTGCCTTAAAGATCTGGGGACCTTGATTCTTAAATGATTTGATGCACCAATTTGTCTATGTACTTTCTGTCTCCAGGGTAGGCCCTGTTCATATTTAACCACCCTCTAAAATGCAATTGATGGTCATGAGCACAGGACTTTCTTTGCAACTGTGTTCAGGGCTTCATTTTTATCTGTCGGTAGTGTATAAATTCTGCTATCTTATTCAGGCAATTTTACATGCAGGGTTATTTACCTCACTTGCTATGTTTCAGTGCTAAGATGGTGCTACTTTCTGCTCTACTTTTATCATTTAAAAAATAAATAAAAAAATTATTTAGCTGTGTTAGTTGACCCACTGAAGAGTCAAAAAGAGGTTAAGCACACATGGGCATGTGAATAATTCAGACCCAGTGAGAGGCAGCCGTTGGTGTTGTTCTAGAGGCACCATAGGGATAGTGTCCATGATAAATATAGTGTAAGTTGGCCATTCCCGCTAGCAACCAAGCACAGTGCCTGAGAGATTGAAATGCAGGTTGTTCTATGACCTTTTAATCGCTACATGGCAGCTCTTTACATGACCTGGCCCCAAGGAACTGGAAGCAAGAGTATCACAAGTAACACACGTTGACAAGGAACATTAATGCCAGCGGAAGGAGAGTGACACATTTTTCACTAAGCCAAACCTCAAAGCATAAAAAGTAGATAGCAGCAGAGGCAGTTGGACACTTTCTAATTAGCAATGGCATTTGAACTGAGATGTTACAGGCCAGATTTTATATAGTTCCTTTTAGAACCTGCTGGATTTGGGGCCTGGTTGGAAAAGAGTAAATACTTATAGCAAAGCATGTGTTAAAGCTATTTCAGAGGAAAAGCCCTTCCCGCACCTCCAACAGTTGCCGGAAGGGCTGTCAGCAACAGCAATAACACCCTCTGGAGGCTCTTCTCCAGAGACCCTCGGAGAAAGGAGAAAGCAAGGATCTCTTTCTTTTCCCAGAAATCCCTAAACAAAATTGCCATAAGAAGCAGTAAGAGGGCAGTCAGATAACTGCAGCCAGCCCACCGAACCAATCAACTTTTTTGCTATTAACGGCAATGGGGTGCAAGTTGTCCATCCTACGTTCTTCCTCTCAGTTGGAGTCTTTATGCATCCAACAGAGCAATCCAGCAGGTTTCAGGATATCCGAAGGTAGAAACAAAACACCTTCCAATGGTGAACAACCCAAACTAACCTATAGATGACACTGCTTGCAGCAAGACTCTGCAGAAGCAAGACTGAAGAAGAAAAAGAGAGAGGGGGATAGAATGGCATAGCAAAGCTCGCGATCACCGAACCAGTTATTATATTGGTGGAATCCCACCCCTGCTTTTATCCGTTCATTTAAAAAGGGGAAGGGAGGGAGGCAGAGGTGGTATTCAGCAGGTTCTGAAATTTTGAGTAGTTCGGACAACCCGCAAATATCACCTCTGACTGGCCCTGCCCACATCTATTCTCTGATCGGCTGATCTTCTTTTGCTGCTGATCGGCTGGGTCTTCTTTTGCTGCTCTGCACAGGAGAATGGAGCCGGAAAGCAGGTTAGTGGGGTGGGGAGGGAATGGGGATTTTGCAGTATCCTTCCGCTGCCATGCCCACCAAGCCACACCACGCCCACCAAGCCATGCCCACAGAACCAGTAGTAAAAAATTTTGAATCCCACCACTGGAGGGAGGGAAGGAGGAACGGAGGGAGGAAGGAATTAATTCAGGGGGAAAAGAATGAATATAAAAAAGACAGAAGAAAAGTATTAACTACCCCAACATAATTTGATTTTACAAATTAGAAGTATAAATTTAAATTTAAATTGAACTCACTCTATGGTTGCAACATTACTTTCATTTTTTTTCTTATCATTTACTCTTTTTTTCTGGAAATCAAATCTATATAGCCTAATTTTATTTTTTCTGTTTTTCACAAAAAGTCCAAATGGGTTTTCTAATTGGCACTGAAGTTAATTACTTTTCTCTAATCAAAGCTGTCAGTAGTCAACTCTGCAAACTCATCTTCACTGTTCACTCTTCCATTGTGGATGTCAAATCTTTCCATTGTTGTGCATTTTCTATTCTGAAGTACACTTCACAGTTAAGTCAACTTAAGATGACAGACCAACTCATAATGCTATTCCTTGCCAATTTTACAGAAAAAGGATAAACAAAAAGGTTAGAGATGACGTAAGAGAAAGAAAACAAACTGTTTCATATTTTGACTTTTCTTCTTTAAACATCTCACCCTTTTTTCAGGTTTTCATCATCCAATGACAACTTTGCTCTCCCTTGTGGATTTGTTTTGTGATTCAGTCTTCATTCTGACTATATGATCAAATCACCCCATATACGCATACCCATTCATGATTTACCCAATTTTCACTTCCATATAACAAACAGGTCAGAAACAGACTCATATATCACCATCTTTTGCTTCTTTCAATATTAATTTCTAATAACCTACCATAAATCTTTGTTACAAATTTATACAATTTGAGATGTCTCCATCCATCTTTAATAAAAATTCTATTAAGATTTACATATTCATTCACTTGCTCAAGTTTGTGTGTGACTTGCAATCATTCACTCAATTTTCCAGTGACTTTTTAAAATCTTTAAATACATCAGAAATAGAAAACCAACTAAACACACTGGATTGTTTAATGACTGTGGGGTCTATGTGTTCTCGGAGCTTGCTTGAGCTCAAGAGGTCAAGTTCAACCCTGAGCTACAAATATTCCCTTCTATTGTTCAGTGACTTTAAATTATGATTAGAGCAGGATGAGAAACTCAGTTTATCCACGGTGTAAAAACTGCAGGGAAAATAGCATTTGAACCATGTTTGGCACTGAAGCAAATAATGGCGACAAGAGGGGAACAATGAAGCTTAACTGAAAGCAAATTTCCCTAAGTCATTAGGTCCAGGTGACCCTCAGCCAAATGTTTTTAAAGAATGAACTGCTCCTCTTCTAATAAAAATACACTGCACATTCCAAAGATCAGCCTCCATGTTAGAGGAGTGACACAAAGCCATTGTGCTTAGAATTATTAAGAGCAGGGCAAAATGATACTTTTAATGAGACATCAAGGACAGGCTTAGACCTTACCTCATTAATACTGTAATGAGTATCTGAAAGATTGTTTTTGTATGAACCTGTCCAGACATTAAAGGTCACAAAATCCCTCTGTGAGGCCATGTTTACAAATGCTTGTTAGATCCATTAGAGAAAGATGTTTTCTGAATCACCCCTAAGCTACAGAGTACAGTCCCAAGAGCCCTTGCTCATTCTGTTTTCAGGACAACCGTCAAGAACATTCCTTTTCACTTAGCCTCAAAACTTAATTGATTTATTATTTGTATTTTATTGTAGATCAGTCTATTTTTTTTACTCATTAAGTACCCTGCAAGTAGAAAGGGAGGATATAAAACTGATGGTGGTGGTGGTGGTGGTGATAATTGCATCCCTTTATTTCTCAACTGGTAAATATGCCTTTCCAAGCGCCCTCCAGGCTTAAATCAAAATTTAAAAGTTTCTTGTAATATGATCATTGTCTTATTTATCATTTCTCTTCAGCATGAGAACTTTTTTTTCTAAAGCCTACTACAACTGGCTAAACGTAGGATTCTGACAGTAGTACCTCAGACTGAAGGCAATCAACAAGAGAACTAGAAGAAAGACATCACTTGACTGGCACGGGGTTTCATGATTCTGAAGACTTCTCAGATGAACACCAGTATTTTTTTCCAATATCCCTGGCCATTTCACCATCCTGCGCCATGATGGCATAGTGATTAGAATGTGGCATTGCAGGCTAATTCAGCTCATTACCAGGAGTTCAATCTTGATGGATGGGTCTCAAGGTTGACTCATCTTTCCATCCTTCTGAGGTTGGTAAAATGTGGACCCAGATATGCTGACTCTGTAAACCACTTAGAGAGCATTGTAAAGCACTATTAAGCGATATATAAATCTAAGTGCTATTGCTATATTAATGCATATCGATGGAAGGTAGCCCAAAACATAAGAGAGATCGTCAAACTGGAGAAGGCTAGTATAAAGGGAAACAAAGGGCCTATTTCACTAGAGTCACTCTGACTCTATAGAGCTCCAATTTTCTTCCTTCCCCTCATGGTATGCTGACTGCATGAAACACTTCATCCATGCACTGTCAAAATGGAAAAATCAAATGGAAGCAAAGCTCCAAGTAACTTTTTAAATAGCATCCTATTGCTTTTTCTGCTCTCAAGGATGTCACACACCAAATTGCTGGGATTGCCTTCTCTCAAAAGGGATGGCCAACTCTAAATAAAGGCCAGGGTGACTTCACTTCTGACATATCAACATTTCACTATATATAAATAGTCCAATATTGCTATTGTAAGTGCCAATATTGCACAGGCGTGCCAAATTACATAAACATTATTTTAAAAAAACGCTGTACCTTGGCTTGAAGTAGGAAGGACATTCTCAAGAAAAGCCTCAGGCAAGGAAAATAGATTTATTGTATCCACATTTTAAAAATTGCAGAAGATTGATCTCCATGCAAATGTACGTTTTTCCCCCTTGAAGTTAAGTTTGCCTGAATTAA
Organism: Naja naja; assembly: GCA_009733165.1. Taxonomy (NCBI): domain Eukaryota; kingdom Metazoa; phylum Chordata; class Lepidosauria; order Squamata; family Elapidae; genus Naja; species Naja naja. The sequence goes on from CM019149.1 coordinate 107,020,447, forward strand.
GCAAGAGTCTGAAAAGCATCCATGTTGATTAAAGATTCAACACTGATTAACCCAACACTTGCAAAATCTAATTAACTAAATAGACCAATGTATCTCCAATATCGGTTGTCTGTCCATTCTCAGTGAGCCGGACCCGCTTTTGAGCTAGGTCTATATGAAAGACAGCTTGATCTAAAATAGGAGACTTCTCAGCATCTTCCTTTCCAAGCACAGGAACACGTCGGGGTCCCCGGAGAGGATCCTCAAATCGCATTAATTTTACTTTGGAAAGATCTGAAAAAGAATTTAAAGACATAACTGTATGAGAGGTCACGTTAGTATGCAAATCACAAGAAAGCTGATGCAAAAGATGTAACAAAAATGGATGACGTTTAACAGTATAAACTGCTATTGTTCCCTACCCAGCTTCCTGAAAGAGTGCCTTGATAGAGGCTTACATTTTGCTCTTCGGGCCCATTGCTTTGAAGGATGGGGAAACCCTTCAGCACTAAAGCTTAATTAAAAGACAAGGGAGGAGTGGAGTACACATGACATTTGATTAAAGATGTGACTCATTGAGCAGAATCACCTAGAGAACAATCCTCATTTTTCCATCCAGACAGAGATGTATGAAGGCTTTGAGTTCTCTGAATGTTCCATTAGACTTGCAAATCATGTTTGCATAAGGAGGCAGAGTTTTACCCACAATTCCACCCTTCTTAAGATACACTGCAGCTCTGTCAAGCTAAACTTCCAGGAGCAATTACTAAATAGCACTGACTCCATGAGGGATTTGGGGAATTTGGGGAAAAGATATTTAATTGTTTTAGAGATGTTTATAGTATGATGTAGATTTTAATGATATTTCAGTAAGTTGTTGAATGAATTAACTGAAGACGGTCTGTATGTTAACATTTTTGAAGGACAAAATTTTCTTTGTTGCTATTTATGCATTAGAAATAGGAACCGCTTTCTTAAATTGTGCTCCTTGTTTATCAGCTGTCATTTTTAAATGGGCTCTTCACAAAGAAGTCTCATCTGCTCACTCAGGTTGCTGATAAAGACTAGCCCTTGAGAAGTGTTACCTCCACATCACTGCCAAATCATTCTCCTAATATCTTTCTCTGTTTTTGTTAATGACTTAGATGAAAAAAAGAGAGGGACACTTAATATATTTCTAGGTAACACTAAATTGGATGGTATTGCTAAAAGACAAAAATAGATTTCAAAACGGTTAAAGATTTAGAGGAATGAACTGAAAATTACAGAATGAAATGCAAGGTTCTTCACTTAAAAATCAAATACACATTAGCTTGGTAACAGTACTTGTGAAAAAGATCTTGCCTGCAAAATTGAGTACGAATCAGCAATAAGATGCTGCTGGGACAAAAAAAAATCAATATTAGGCTGAATCAGTGTACTTTCCAAATTATAGGGATAATAGTTCCACTTCTTTTGCATGGGTCTGATTCAATCATAGTACTGTATTTAAGTTCTGGGAGCCACACATTAAAAAGAATTCAGAGTAATTGGAATAGATTCATAGAAAAGCAATGAGGATGATCAAAGGAAAAGAAACCAAGTCCCATGAAGAGAGATTGAAGGAGTTTGGAATATTTAATCTTAGGTCTAGAGAGAAATGATAGTGGTTTTCAAAAAGCTGAATGGATGTCACACAAAAGAAAGTCAGGACTTGTTCTATATTGTTTGCAAAAAACTTCTTAACAATAAATGCAGTTTGATAATGGAAGCAGTTACTCAGATAGGTGATGGATTGCCCTTCACTGGATATGTATAAGTAGAATGTAGACAAACACAAAGAGGATACATTAATTTAAATTCCTGACCTACATAGGAGATTGGATTCAAAGGCCTGAATAACCCCTTTTAATTTTATGATTCTCAACGGAATCACTTACCTCCTAGTGGAAAGAAGTTGAAAACTGTACATAAGCACCTCTAATCTACACACCGGGAAAATCTAATCTAAAGAACTACACATTCCCTTTCTACTCCTTAGTCTTTGTCCCATTTGAATCTGTCTCTTGTTCTTGATGGTCACATATATATTTCCTTTTCCCTGGCAATGCCTTTATTGGCTGTCACCAGGCCAATTTTCTATTTCAGCATATACATTTCACAAGGTATTTTCACGCAGAGGCTGAACATTAGATTAATCTAATTAATTAGACAATTAATTAATTGGACAATTTATTATTACCAGTAGTTAATATTTTATTAATTAGATAAATCTTTAACTCCATTAGATAAAGGGTTGTGAACTGAGTATTGGCTTAAATGCTTCTTTCCAACATTGTGATGTTAATTGAAGTTCCTCCAAAAAAAAAGTGTGAAACATGTTCACATCCTATTACAACTGACTTTAAAAGTCATCTTGTACGATATTGGTTTTCCTGGTATATTACACCAGGAAAAAAAAAATCTATATGCGTATACTTGAAGCTGCACTGAATAAACATGTGCAGGGTCGACAACAACAAAAAATAAGCACCAAACCCCTCCACCAAACCCCTCCCTTCTCTTCACTGTTATAATTTTAGAGCATAATCCATCCCAAATGGCTTTACTTTAAGTGATTCTTAATGGCAAGTATCTATTTTTGTGGGATACTGGTAAATAGTCCAATATATTCCTCGTGAAAAAAGTAGCAAGATGTCACCTTAAAATTATCCCATTTAAAAATAGTAATGTGCTAGAGGCAAGGAACTTCAGACTGTTTTAGGAAAATCTAACAGCAACTATCACAAAATGTAAGGAGCTACTTCTCTGGAAGCTAAGACTCTCATGTACAAAAATCTCTCCCTGTCACATCTAAGGCTCTTCTCTCCCCCTTTTTTAGTATTTCATTTCTTCATTTCTAGTAAATATGTTACAGAGGGGAAGCTGAGATGAAAACCAAGTAATGGTTTTATCAGCAGTATCATTTTATATGCTATTGTGAAGGAGAAAGGAAGGAGCAATTATAGGCTGTCTGATACTATTCTTTCCATAAAACTAGAAAGCAGCTAAGTTATCTGTTTTGTCATAAGGTGCAATAGCCTTTTTTTCCTTTTGAAGAAAGAAGCCTTTTCAAAAGCTACAAGCCAGTTCTCAAGGAATTGCTAAACAAAACTTTCCTAACGAGCCAGCTATTTTAGTCTTCCTAAGTTCACAGCTCCCTTTTATCAGACAATCTTTTTAAGTGCCTGCCTAACTGTGACATCTTCTGAAACAACCATTCAGAAGAATTACTGATTTAGTCTCAATGGCTTTTCATTCACTTCAAAATAGTCTAGTTGTGGATCTCTCATAATTGCCTGCCTAAGTTTGAAATGTGTTTTTCTGTTTTCGTCTGGCAAGACAAGTTATGTATTTTTCCCCTCTCAACTCTCAACAGATTCACATTGAAGTATGAAAATTGTCTCTCTCCCTAAGATCAAAACACACAAGCAGCTGAAGTGATGAGAAAATAAATTAATTTTCTGATATGGAAAGTTTGGGCCTAGATATAATTCCCTATTTGGATATAACTGCTGGGATCAGCAAAGACACAGAGCAAACAGGACAATATCTCCTTCTTAAAAGGAGCTTTGTCAACTCTCTTCAGCACAGCAACTGTGGTTCGGGCTCAAAGCCTTGCTGAGTTTAACTAAAAGATTACAATTCTTGCAAAGAAAGGCCTTTACCGATCAATGGTAAGAATCAAAACATTCAATTTATGGTGGAGGGTATGGAATTAACTTAAATATATAAAGTTTAACAATCCGCATTCTTAGAAAATAATCTTTGCAGGAGTAGATTATAAAAGAGAACAGGCAGTGTCATGAACTTTCCTTTTCCGCTCCTGGGACTAGAAATTTGGAAGAGGAAGCATTAGTCACTCAATGATCAATGTCAATCATAGCTGATCCATCATATGATACGATAAATCATATGATAGATCACAGCTATCATAACTCCCCATAAATATTTATGATTGTTTATTTGCTACATTTCTATTTTTCCTTTTTGTTAAGCTGTCCAAAGAGTCAAACACTTCCCTCTCCTTCCCCTATCTTTCACCAAAACAATATGGCTGTGAGGTAGGATGAACTGATTGACCCGCTCCAAATCACTCTGTAAGCTTATGTAGCTAAGGGTGGACTAGAACCTGGATCTGTACATGCTAGGCTGGCATCATAACCACTACACTATATTGCCTCACCACTCACCACATAAATTCATTGTCAGTCAGAACCGTCCATCTGCCACTGCACCTCTTTCGCCACAGAGGTTTCCTAAACCAAAGCAACTTTATAAAAACCCTGCTTAATTTTTTTACCGGGATTAGCAGCATTTGATAATCATGCTGATGTTAACATGCATTTTAGTTTCAGTCTAAATTTAGACACGTGTAACCAAATTTAAGCTTTAGAATTAGGAAAATAATGTAATGGCAATGAAGCAATTTCTATATTCAGAAGTTCAAGAAAATTCTTGTTCCAACACTGATTTGGAAATATTTTCTATTAGAAAAATTTTAGTATAATCTAAAATTACAAATGTGATTTCATCTTCACTAATAAAATATATATTAAATTTAACATATTTGGCTTCTACTAACTTAATTTCCTTTTGGCAAGCTAGAAATATTTTTTCACCACAGCACTGATTATCATTTCCGGCTATTGAATAAGAAAGTCCATTTGCTTCAGTTACTTAACACTGCAAGACATTATGGCCTACTGCTTTGAGATAAATAGAATACGTATCCAGAAAGATAAGACTCAAACATTCATTCATTACAAAAGTGTGAAATGAGTAGGAATGGGTGACTCAAGACACATACAACTAAATTAATGCATCACTCACACTGAAATTATAAATCTGGTGAAAGCTAGTAATTATTATCAATAGTACCAATTGCACATTTGGAGTTTTGAAACCAGCTCCTCCAAGTTTCAGAACCTCAACACAAACTCCTTCAAATCCAGAACATAATGAATTGAGCTTCAGTTCTGGTCTTAGACAAGAGATCTAGATAACAGTGCTGTAGGCTTGTGGAGACCAGTGTAGTATTCTATTTCTTCTACAAAATTCTAAAATCTGTCTGGAATAAAAACTTGCACCTCAGTCCACATCTTACCTTTGATTCCTCTGTTCATCTTCATTAGCCGTCTTATTATTGTATCTCGGCCATCTCCTTGCCTGACTTCAATCTTTGTAGAAAAGTGTCCATTTGCTGGTTGAGGGTTTATTAGACAGATAGACACACCAGGCTGTAAAGACATTTTTAAAAATCTCTGTTTTGCATGGATTTTTCAAAGTCTACTGGGGACACAGAATACACAGGCTTATACCTAGCATCTCATCTTATCAATAAGACTGGCTTCCAATTGTGCTACACAAACATTACCACACAAGAATAATTTCTTCTATGTTGTTGTAAATTATCTGCATTCATTTCTGCATTATACTAAGGTATACTACTGTGGTGGTGATACTCTTACAGAACTGATGGATAAACAGTTGTAAAAAAGCCATTGGAACTTTTGGTTAAGACAACAAGATTATTGTACAGACAAAGATGGAAAAAACTGGCAATACATATAACAGAGAAATGATTGGTAAAGGTGATAGAACTTGCTGAGATGATCAAAATGACCTGTTTGATTAGAGAAAAGCCAATAGTATCTACATTTAACTGTTGACTGGAAACCCCTTATGGACTGCTTGCATAAAACAGAGAAAAAAAATGAACTTATGTTGTATGGTTTTGACAATTAGATATATTATAGAAAGGAGAGGGTCATAATATAACTTTAGAACAGGCATGTCCAACCCACAGCCCGCAGCTGCACAAAGATCATACACTTGCAATGTTATTACGCCATTTTACATTATAATTATATATTATGATATATTTTATATGCAGCTGAAAACAATTCCTCTTCACTCAATGTGGCCCAAGCGAGCCAAAGTGTTGGACGCCCATGCTTTAGAGAAAGCGATAAATTTACAATTGTATGTATAATTGCTGTAAAGAAAAGGGAAAGCACTCTTTTATATCTTTTTTCTTTCTTTTCTATTTTTCTTCTGCAGTTTTTTTTCTTTTTGCCCTCTAGCTTTCTCCTTTTTCTTTGTTCTGTTTTCCTTCTTACTCTATTTTAATTTGTATTAATTTTTGCTTTAATTTTAACTGAAATTAGAACTTTTAATAAAATTATACCAAAAAGACAATGAAATGGGCAAACAGTGCAGACAAAGCGACTGACAGGTAACCCAGAGGAACAGGATAGTTAGAAGTGATTGACTGGGTCCCAAGAAGGGAAGGCATTTAGAGAGACAAGACTGGGGTAGAAGAAAAGGGTTAGTTGTCCTTCCCCTCCTTCAGCATATGACCTTCATACCAGATGCCAAAGCAACAAAGAGCAGCACTGGATAAAGGACGGGGGGGGGGGATTAGCACCCTAATGTGGATGCACGCTAATGTGGATGCTAACACCAGAATCAGTGAGTCATGATCATGTCCATGACAAGACACATAGCTGTGATAAATTATGAGAAGAGGAAAGCAAGATGAGAGTCAAATCAAGGGAGACTGGTGGAGGGGATCTTAATAGGGATAATTATGAGAAGATAGATGGATAGATGGGGATCTTAATAGGGATAATTATAACAGATAGATGGATAAAAAATAAGTAATGCTAACAGAAAATGGGATACAGATAACAGAATGAATTAGTAGGCAAAGGAAGTAGTTAAAGCTGGTACACAAAGGAGATTATCAACCATTGATTTAAGTTGCTGCCAAACAAAACAAAGAAAAAAAGAATCTAAGATCAACTATAAAAATACAAAACAAAAGAAAGAGGAAACTGTAGTGATTAAGACTTGGAGTCCACAAGGGCATTTGGGCAAAGAATGAAACCAGAATATCAGGGAGAGAACTCAAAGTTATAACAGAACAGAATGAAAACATAATAGGAAAATCACAAAAATGTGAGAATAGTACACTGACGTCACAGAAATAAGCTCTAGGAAATACAATAAGTTATTGTATATAGTAGTACATAAACATAACTTGTACAGTAAACAAAAAAGCTTATTCATTTCTCTAACAAGATTTTCTTTCCCATACTGCAAACTGTGGTTCAACATCATTTTTTTTAATGAGAGCTGTCAAATTTCCTGCCAGGGCTTCTATCATTCCCAAGCTTTTGACATGCATCAGATTGCAGTTCCAGGTTCCTAAACTGCTCTCTACTCAACAGTTCAATTTGCCCATTTGATTGAAGCACAGAGTTTTCTTATTAAGAGAAACTGCCACCAAATCCAATTCAAAAATAAAGCACATGTAAGAAATTCAGCAGCCTTGACCAAAGCTGTCACCAAAAGATAATTAATACAGCCAAATGCTCAGCCTTTCTACCTGCACAATAGTAATACACCGTGTCTTGAAACATGAGCTAGAGTTTGTGGTGTTCAGTAATCTTCCAGTATTTTCATTCAATATACTTTACAAATTATGAGGTGAAGTATTTAATTATATATACTAATTGATCTAAAACCTAGGCAGTAATTCCGTATTCTGGAACAAAGCAAAACTAAATATTGTGCTAGAAGCTGGATGCACAATGAGTTACTGTTGAACAGGGATATAATATATAAACACAGAAGGCATCTGAATCTCCTCATTATGCTTAGAGTTGTCACTTGTATTCTTTTTATTCTAGGAATGTTATTATCCAGACAACATTTACAATTAAAATTAAACATTAATTAAAGTAATAATATTATAGCAAGAGAGGGGGAAAGCCCCAATGCACTATTACCATTAATAATTAAGCAAGTAAGAATACACAGATAAGCTGTCTCATCTTCCAGTCTTTATACGCTACAGGGATGTTCTCCGTAATCATTTTGCACATCATCTGTCAAGCCCTACACAAAGCAATCTCAGTAGAGAATGACACCATTGTAGCTTGCAGAAGAGAAACATTTAGTTCAAGGGAGGCTCAGTTCTCAGAGACTACTAATAAATTCTATGGATGTAAGTAGGAAGCAGCAAGTTTCTATATTAACCAAAAACAGATACTTAAGTAAACCTCTGGAGCAGCCACAGCCTTACTACCACGTTCTGTTCTGTAAGTTCAACTGATGACTTCCAGATTGTGATCCTACAATACCCACTAGGATTTTATTTTATTTTTATTATTTATCACATTTCTATACCCTTTAGAGTCATGGGAGATAAAAGGGTAAAAAAAGAGTCACAAAATCAAAATATATTAAAAAACATTAAAGACAATCAATTTACATAAAAGGGATAAAAAATATTAAAACCAGAATAGCTGCAACACTTAGAAAGAATGCAGCTAGCAGGCTCTACCCTATCATAGGATTCCCAAACTAGTTGGCAGAAGCATTTGTAAGAGCTTCCTGGAAGGCCAATTAGTTTGAGGCCAGCTTCATCTCAGGAGGAATGATATTCCACAGAGCGGGGGACATAACAGAGAACGCTTTCCTCCTAGATTCCACCTGATGAAACTCCCTAGCTGACACTACCCACAACATGCTTCTGAATCTTGAATTGGACCGTAAACAAACTGGCAGTGCAGCTTATACAACAGAGGTATAATGTCTGCAGTTTTTGGAGTGCACATAACTGCCCATGCCACTGCATTTAGCACCAGCTGTAGCGCCCAGATACTCTTCAAGGGCAGCCTCATACAGACACTATTCCAATAGTCCATTCAGGAGATGACTAGGATATGAGTGTCTGACAGTGGAGCCTCCCAATCCAAGAATGGGCATAACTGGAGCAAAACACAAAACTGTGCAAAAGCATTCCTGCCCACAACTGCCATCTGCTCTTTGAACAGGAGCCATGAATTCCAGAAGAACCCACAGAATGTGCACTGAGTCTGTCTGGAGCAACCCCATCCAGTAGCAAAGATGATGAATCCCCAGATACAGAAGACCCTAAACCACAGCCACTCAGGCTTGCCAGGGGTTTAACTGGGTAGGAAATAGGAATGATGGAAGGAAAAGTTTGATAAAGACTAATGTATGTATAAAGCTCTCACAGAAAACAACAAACTATTGGGGATAAAATTCCTGCAGGGATAAAAGAAGAAACAAAAAAAACCAAACTTACTTCTACTCTAAATACGCAGAATGGCTTTCCAGGGCAGCAATCTTCTTTAATTTTTTCATCTCCTTCTGAGGCAAATTTTAATTCTATATGTTCCAGCTTTAGGAGAAAATGGGGAAACAGTTTTTAAAAAATTAGTTCAAATAGATTAATAAGAAAGTTCAATTGTATCAAACAAAGAGTTCCACTGTTTTTAAAAAAATCATTTTTTGTGATTAATGAGTTCTTATTTTAAAAAATTGCACAGGTTTGATTCTTTTATCTATAAATTTAAATGTATCTCAAGTGCAGAGGTCTGAGCCAGTAAATGTTCCACTTTGGGCAAATTTGGGCAGTTTCAAAGTTATAGGATGTTTTATTGCTTTAGTGCCTATTGCACATGACAGATGCCAACATTCCATTATTTGTTCCCTTTACTTTCTTCAAAGTAACTGTTCAAGTCTCATTAAAAAGGCTAAGTTTTTTTCTCACAACAAATAATATAGCCAACAGACTTTAGTTACTAAGATAAATATACTAACTGTAATCATAGTCATTTGAATTGGAATTTTTCTAAATTCAAAATTGGGCAGCTAAAAAATTCAAATAAATAAATCCCCAATTAAACCAGTTAGAAGCAGCAATTCCTATTTATAGTAGGAATCGTTAAATTTAGAGAAGGAATAAACACTGCCCAAAAAAGGCTGAGAATTTCCAATAATTTTCTCAACTTGGGGAAAAACAGCAATCTCAATGGGGTAATACATGCATCTGTTCAGGTAATAATAAGAAAGAAACATGTTACCATTATACTCTAGTTTCACTTATAGAAGATCATTAATATTGACTTCAGGGATCTAATTCTGGATGAATTCTTCCACTAAACATTTCTCATTTCCCAGCATTATATAGGATTTAATTGGATTAGGCAGCTATTCAGATTAGAACTGGAAAAGGTCCCTCAGAGGAGACAAACAGAACACTCGGCAAACATACAGATGGCTCTTTAAAGTAGCCACATCTTTTCCTGAGTTTGATATGAGGTAGCTATGCAGCCTCTGAAAAACATATCCTTGCATTAAGCAGTCATTGGCAGGATAGAACAAGATAATTGCATGGTGGAAGGTGCGGAGGTCAGGGGCCAGGCGGAGCTCCAAGGGAAGTTGGTTCCAGAGGTCGGGGGCCGCGACCGAATAGGCTCGTCATCGGGGGACCGCCAACCGGCATTGGCTGGCCGACGGGACCCCAAGGAGTCCTTGTCTATGTGCTCACACAGGGCGGTTAGTATTCGATGTCGGCAGGAGTCGCTCCCTTAAATATTGAGGACCCATGTCATGAAGGACTTTGTATGTTAAAGTTAAAACCTTGAATCTCACCCGGAGTGCAACCGGCAGCCAATGCAGGCAGCGCAGGAGGGGGGTAACATGGGAGAACTGGGAAACTCCCATCACCACCCGTGCTGCCGCATTCTGCACCAGCTGCAATCTCCGGATGGTATGCAAGGGCAGTCCTAAATAGAGAGTGTTGCAGTAGTCGAGTCTGGAGGTAACAAGGGCATGAGTAACTGTGCGCAGGGCATCCCGGTCCAGAAAAGGGCGTAGTTTGCGAACTAGGCGGAGCTGGGCAAAGGCCCCCCTGGTGACAGCCCCCACCTGCTCCTCCAACCGAAGCCGTACATCCAGGAGGACCCCAGATTCCGCCCTATCCACAGGGGTAACACCACACCCCTATGGTTAATGATGGACATTCCAGACTGGGCCGGGATGCCGGTATGCACAGCCACTCAGTCTTGGCCGGGTTGAGACGAAGCATGTTTCCGTTCATCCAGATCCGTTCCACATCCAAACACTGGGTCATCAGGGAGAGGGCATCACCGATCTGGTTCGGGGTGGAGATGTACAGCTGGGTGTCATCTGCGTACTGGTGGAAACACACCCCAAAACCACGGATGATCTCACCCAGCGGCTTCATGTAGATGTTAAATAAAAGAGGGGAGAGGACCGACCCCTGAGGGACCCCACAAGAGAGCACCCTCGAGGTCGACCTCTGTCCCCCTGCCAGTACCGACTGCGATGCCCGAGAGGTAGGAGGTGAACCACTGAAGTACAGTGCCCCCATACCCAACCCCGAGGTGTCGCAGAAGGATACCATGGTCGATGGTATCAAAAGCCGCTGAGAGGTCCAATAGGACCAAGACAGAGGAAAAACCCCTGTCCCGAGCCCTCCAGAGATCATCCATCAGCGCATGACCAATGCCGTCTCCGTGCTGAAACCAGGTCGGAAGCCCGATTGATATGGATCTAGGTAGTCCGCTTCATCCAGGAAAAGTGGAAACTGCCGAGCCACCACACTCTCAACAACCTTCGCCAAAAAGCAAAGGTTGGAGACTGGACGAAAGTTGTCTAACACGGTCGGGTCCAGGGCAGGCTTCTTCAGGAGGGGTCTCACCACCACCTCCTTCAAGGCGGAGGGAAAAACACCCTCCCTTAACCAAGCGTTGACAACTGCCCGGAGCCAACCGTAGGTGACCTCCCTGGCAGCATAAGCCAGCCAGGAAGGGCACGGGTCCAATAAACATGTGGTGGAACTCAGGTGCCGCATAATCCCATCCACTTCATCCTCGGAAACAGGATCAAACTCATCCCAGAACACAGTGGCCAGACTGCCTGTACCCCGTTCCTCAGACCACTGCAAATCAGAGGTCAACCCGCTCCGAATCCGAGCGATCTTATCCGTCAGATATTGACCAAACTCCTCAGCTCTTCCCCGTAACGGGTCCGCCCCCTCCTCTGGACAAAGGAGAGAGCGGGTAACCCGAAACAGGGCAGCTGGGCGGTTATCTGCGGACACTATGAGGGCGGAGAGATAAGACCTTCTTGCCCCTCTCATAGCTACCAGGTAAGTCCTAATATGGGCTCTTAGCTGGGCTCGATCGGCCTGGGAGCGGGTGGACATCCACCTGCTCTCTAAACCCCTCTGATGGCATTTCATCTCCCGGAGCTCCTCCGAATACCAAGGAGCCATCCAGGATCTGCGACATGTGAGGGGTCACATGGGGACAACCCTGTCAAGGGCATCTGACGCGGCCTGTTGCCAAGCGGCCGCCAGATCCTCGACAGAGCTGTGGGCAAGGGAAGGGGGAAGGAGCCCCAGCTCCGCCTGGAACCGCTCCGGGTCCATAAGGCGTCTGGGCTGAACCATCTAAGCGGCTCCTCATCCCAGCAGTGGGGGGCGGCCTGTTGGAAGACCAGCCGTAGGAGATAGTGATCAGACCATGGAACGGGCAGAGCCGTAAAAGTGGCTTGCCCTCTGTCACTACGCCACTGCTCAGAGACAAAAACTAGGTCAAGAGTGTTTCCCCCCTCATGAATAGGGCCCTGAATTAATTGGGTCAGGCCCATGGCTTCCATGGAAGCCATGAATTCCTGGGCCAGTCCCGACATACCCCCAGGGAGTTGAAGTCCCCAGGACTATAAGGCCCGGGAACTCCACCGCCACCCCGAGAGGACAAGAAGCCCAGGCAGGGCTGCTGTCACACAGCTGGGAGAAAGGTATGCAAGCAGCAAGCCCACCTGACCATTAGGCCCCCACCTCAGGAGGAGGGTCTCACTTCCGCCTATCTCTGGAACAGTGACCTCACTTGGAAGCAAGGTCTCCCTAATAACCACAGCCACCCCACCACCCCTTCCCTGGGCCCGTGGCTGGTGCACAACCCGAAAACCTGGAGGGCATACTTCAACCAGAGGGACACCACCCTCTGGGCCCAACCAGGTCTCGGTGATACAAGTTAAGTTCCAGATGCCTGTAATTACTGCAGGCTCGAATCCCACCAGGCTCAAGGTTGACTCAGCCTTCCATCCTCTCGGGGTAGGTAAATTGAGGACCCAAGATTGTTGGGAGCAATAAGCTGACTTGGTAAAAATGCCGCTTAGTAATAAGCAGGCATATACAATGGAAGGAAGGCTATTGCTGAGCGCATTGGGTTGTATCTCAAAAATTGTAAGCCACCCTGAGTCTTCAGAGATTGGCGGCATATAAATGTAATTTTTAAAAAATGCTCACCTCTAAGGAATTTGTCAAATAGACTATATTCTCCCGCAGGACAGCCTGTTCATCGAACTCCAGCTCCAGATCAAGCACGTGGGATCCCTTCTTCTCCAAATTTTCCTACCAACAATAAAAAGTACAAGTTTTAAAGTGCAACAATGCTGAGCAAACCTTTGATAGAACTTTTCTAGTAGGTTTCCCAGCTGGTCTATGAGTCCCAACAGAGCCATTACAGTTTACAGAAGATTGCCAATTCCAGCTATGATTTGGAAAACTCTTAAAAGTAACTTGTTTTTGTCTCAAATCTACTTTTTAATATTTAAAAAAGCACATTTAGAAAAATGTTTTAAAACAGAAAAGTATTTCTATTATTATTGTTATTCTTTAATTAACTAAATGTGTATGCCACCTGACTCCCAGCAACTCTGGCAAGCACATAAAACGAGACATCTCTGAGGGGCAGATTTTGAAAGTAAATAGGACTTGCAGATAGGAAGCCATATGAGGAGATTCATATACTTTAATAGGGAATCGTTTGTCTCCCTCCAACATCTTGCTTAACTTTAACTGTTAGGGACTGCTTTGCAAAAACAAATGTATTTTTTTTGCCAACTCATAATGCACATGCAGTGACTATCTAATAAGCCTTTTGGTGTCTGCAAGAGAATTGGCAAGCAATACAACGTTCCAAAGTAAATGAAGTATGAGTCTGCATAGCTACTCAATTCAGACTAAAATTAATACCAATCAATCAATCAAAATACAGCTGGAAGGGACCTTGGAGGTCTACTAGTCCAACCTACTGCCCAAGCAGGAGTCCCTATACTAGCAATGTCAAACTCACGTCGTCATGGCATTGTCACGTGACATATCAGGCCTTTTTTTTTCCCCTTCGCTAAACCAGGCATAGCCAGCGCATGACACATCTGGCCCGCAAGCTGGGAACTTGACAGCCCTGCCTTATACCATTTCAAATAGGTGGCTGTCCAGGCTTTTCTTAAAAGCCTCCAGTGATGAAGCACCTACAACTTCTGAATGCAAGCTGTCCTCACTGTTAAGAAGTTTCTCCTTAATTCCACGTTGCTTCTCTCCTTGATTAGTCTCCATCCGTTGTTTCTTGTCTTGCCTTCTGGTGCTTTGAAAAATAGGTTGATCCCTTCTTCTTTGTGGCAGCCCCTCAAATACTAGAATACTGCTATGTCACCCCTAGTCCTTCTTTTGTCTAGACTGGCCATACTCAATTCCTGCAACTGTTCTTTGTATCTCCTTTAGAAGTGTCCAATAAAGAAACAGGTTAGAACACAATGAAGCTGAACACTGCATAATCAATGGTGCAGTATGGCTACTATCAAGGTGTTTGGCAAGGGGAAAGCAGGTAGTTATAGTAGTAAAGCAACAGCAATTCAGATTCCTAATCCAAAATAACTAATACTTATGTGGGGGAGGATCACTGTTATCTTATCCTTCTCCTCCTATCCTGAAAGCTTTGTGTTTCAGCAGGAAAAGACCATTTGATTAGTGCTGAACTGAGGGAAACAAAGACTGGATATCTAGTATTTATGTGCTCTGATGAGATTTACATGTCCCCCCAAGAGAAACAAACCAACCTCTACACAAATATGAGAAATGTTCCTTCTTACGTTAAAAAAAAACCTATTCTTTTTTTTTAAGTGTGCAGCATATAATACTCATTAAAATTAATATCTGGTGTGAAATATATTGTCATACCCTTACTTTACTCCCTGTGTTCATCATCAAGTGACACACAACTTTATTGCAGAATATTTTCAACACGTTCACTAAAATATATTAAGATTTCTAACATACTTCAGGTAATTCATACCAAAAGAAGGAAATGTAAATGTGGCCTAAATAAAACATTTTTATTGTTTTTCCCCATTATTAAAACATCACAGCAATCTTTCTCTTTGAGAAGAGAGACTACTATACAGTGCTGCAACCAGAAGCTGCAGTGTAGAATGGAAATCCTTGCTGCAGCCACAGACAGACGAAGGCATTTTCCAATAACAATACAGTGGCTTTTCCAATCCAAGAAACACACCAAGTAAACCACTAATATAATTTAGTATTTTAGTTCAAATTTTTAAAGTTTGCTGAAATGATACTGCTTTTCTACTTGGGCTGAATTCTTTTTTTTTTTTTTTAACCAAATTTTATTCAATTTTTAACAATTTTTTAAAACAGCTCTTTTCAGTAGACAGCATGTTCCCGAGTCATCACTTTTACATGCAAATGTGACAGTAGATCTATATTCCTTTTAAACATTTGACTTCACTTCTATTCCATTTTAGCGGACAAAGGGTCAAAAAAATTAATCCTAATCTCAAATCTTAATCTCATTCTGTATAGCCCCCCAGTTCATTTCGAGTTAATTGCAAATATATATATTTTAAAAACTTCATGTATAAATCTTACAAATAACAATATATTTGCCCATCATATTAAAGATAAAGTTCATCCATGTCTAACCTTTAATTATCTTCACATTGTTAATACTCTTTTATCATTTACAGAATTCTTTTGTCCGTCAGATTTGCCCTTTCATCACATATTCTCACCATAATTCTAAATCCATACCCATGTTAACACTAAAAGAATGAAAAAAAACCTAGACTTGCACCCTTTTACTACTTTGAAAGTGACACCTCAGTGGTTAATATAGTAACATAATCATAGTCATTCCCTTCAAAATGAAAGATAGAGAAAAAAGAAAAAGAAAATGGAGAAAAGCTCCCTTACAATATATCTCTAATCGGTTGGGTTCTGCAACACATATCCCCCTAAAATTAATTTATGGTTCCAAAATAATAATAAAAATAACTAATCTTGGTTATTGACAAATCCCATTTTAAGCACTTTCTAAAATCATTTCAATTAATTCAATTCATCTAATCATCATTTAGCTTTCTTTTGTGGATAAGAAATGAAAAATGTGACCTTTTACCAGTGAAAATTGTCAGTAACCCCTATTGTTTTACACTTTTATAATTACAATAGATTCTTATTACCATTTCTTCATGCAGAACCCCCTTTTAAATACAGCCATTGTCTCTATGCAAACAAGTTTCTCTCTTTGTTATGTAATTCCATTATCTCTCTATCTTTTGTTCTTGTTTCTTGTTCCTTCTCCTCTCTTTTATCCCTATCCCCTTCTCTATCCAGTTTGAATCCCTCTCTCTCTTTACCTTTCTGCTCTCTATCCTTCTGGACCTTTCTAACATGCCTAGTTTCATAAATGTTCCTTTTTAATTACCTTCTTAAGTTTCATTTTTTGACCATCCTCCTTTCCCTTTTATTTGTATTAATCTTTGTGTTAATTGTCTTCTTAAAATAGCTTTAAACGTGCTGGCTCCCTTCTCCTCCCTATTATCCTGCTCTCCCCTTCTCTATCCAGTTTAAATCCTCTCTCTCTTTACCTTTCTGTTCCCTTTCCTTCTGAACCTTTCTGGCATGCTTAATTTAGTAAATGTTCCCCTTTTGGATACTTTCTTAGGTTCCGTTTTTTTAGCCACCCTTCCTTTCCCTTTTATTTGTATTAATCTTTGTATTAATTGTCTTTTTAAAATGGCTTTCTCCTGCTGGCTCCACCCTTTCCGGCTTCTTCTTCTTTATTCAGCACCGAATGCCCATATTTTCTGCAACATGCCAAGTTAGTTCAGTCACTTCCTGTAACAGTTCTTTCATACTTTTAAACTCCATTTTTAATTCTTTGGATGACCACCAAAATTTTAGTTTTCCTTGTTTCTTCTTCTTTAAATTTTCTATGATCCTAACCCAGGTCCAGAATCTATATCAATATTACCAATTAGTCCGGCAATCCGTCTTTGTGTATTCAAGCTTTCACTTTCTATAAGTCCTGCGTCTCTTTAAAATGTAGCAACTCCAATCGACAAAGGAACAAGATAGTTTCTTACTTCTTTAGCTTCCAATTTTTCTCCACAAAGTGGCACTTTCTGCACAGAGTCTTAACCCTTTCCTTTTATTTTGATAATCAAAGTTTTCCGAGCCCCAAACTTAAGTTCTTACGCTGGCTTCTTCCTTTCCGGTTCGAAGCCCCTTATAGCTGTCAGAAATATTTTACTTATTTTTCTTCACTTGGAACTGCGCCGCTTCTGTTTCTCTTTTTCAAAAACTCATCTTTATCTTAATCCGGGGTGCCTTGATCTTACCATCCGATACTCCCGGTTCCTCTGCTGTCGACTTCTCTCTTTCCTCCTGCACCAATCTTAGTCCCGTTGAGACCTTCTCTTGAGGTGGCCATTTTGACCACCGCTTCTTGGCGTCTTGGAGGGAAGAGACCAGACCCAAAAGGGGAGATCGGCTCCCCTCACTCTGGCTGGCAGATTTCCCTTTCTCCGCCGCCCCTCTGAGGCAGCTTCAGCCCGAACCTTGCAGGATCGGGGCTCTCCGACGCAAGAGCCAGGCTGCGGTCGTGGACGATCACAAACCGCCGCCTGTTCTCGAGAAGGCTCAACCCGGAAGTTTACTTGGGCTGAATTCTTATTTGAATTCAAGTACATTCCCAGCTGGAAGTAAATTAAACAATTAGCTAATTGTGATTAAGTAAGAGGGAGGTCTTAGTGCCACAAACAAGATTTTATGTTCTTAAATGTTTATTTGATTGTTTGAGATCCATCTGTAATGTTTCAAAGCACAATCTTCTCAAGGAATCTATCAGGGCAAGGCATTTTCAGGGGAAAGCCACCAGGGCTGGGATGCTACCTGTTTGGCCCAGTTGTATAGAACCGGTAGCCCCGAAGAGCAGCTGACACCGAACCAGTTCACTGCGATGACTGTCTGGTCTTCTGTTTGGCCCACCCACCCACCTGGGGTCTAGGCTGTCCTTTATCCTATGTTTTTACCTCCTCAGCTGCTTTGCGCAGCACTGCTGAGTGCCGCTCATCAGCTGGAAAAGGTAAATACTTGCAGGAGCCGGTAACGTTCATGCGTGTGCAATGCGTGTTTGGCACACAAAACCGGTTGTTATGCCGGTAGGATCCCACCCTTGAGAGCCATCTGAATTATCACTTACATCCCTGGACCTGTTCTTCTATCCCACCCCTGAAACATGCAGTCAAAATTTATTTATTTATTTATTTATTTATTTATTTATTTATTTATTTAATTATTTTATTATTTTATTTTATTTTATTCATATTTATATCCTGCCCTTCTCCGGAGACTCAGGGTGGCTTACAATTTTTTGGGATACAACCCAATGCGCTCAGCAATAGCCTTCATTCCATTGTATATGCCTGCTTATTACTAAGCGGCATTTTTTTTACAGTCAGCTTATTGCCCCCAACAATCTTGGGTCCTCAATTTACCTACCCTGAGAGGATGGAAGGCTGAGTCAACCTTGAGCCTGGTGGGATTCGAGCCTGCAATAATTACAGGCAGCTGGAACTAAGTGCTAGGCTATTAACAGCCTGCACCACCAAGGCCCATGTAAGCAGTCTTTCATCACTAAAGCAAGCTATCAGCTGAAATTTGCAGCAGTGGGCAATTTCACATGCAAAGTCCTACCAAGCAGCCCCATGGAAAAATTCAGCCCTGTCCACTTTAAATCATATTTAAATCATCAACCTGTTCATGTATTTGCTATACCCCCCAAATTGTACTCTACAACACATACTAGTGTGTCCTTATTGTGTATAAGCAATGTTCAATAAAAATAAATTAAATGAAATGCCATTTCAAAATACAGTACATGTTTAGCAATAAACATCAATAATACCTTCATAAGTCCTGTAGGAAGGATAAGATACACAGTTTGTCTTCAAAGGCATACCAATATGAATATATTACAGTCTAGCCTGGATGTAACTAGACCATAACCAATAGCTAGGTAAATTTTTCTAGTTAGGATTGAAGTGGCAAATAAATAGATAGATAGATAGATAGATAGATAGATAG
The DNA here is from genome assembly GCA_009733165.1 of Naja naja. Lineage (NCBI taxonomy): Eukaryota > Metazoa > Chordata > Lepidosauria > Squamata > Elapidae > Naja > Naja naja. The sequence continues at coordinate 107,039,525 of CM019149.1, forward strand.
ATAGTCAGTCAATCTATTTATATCAGGACATCTCATCCAAAATGCATAGAAATCTGAAACAGAAATAGTTCTGATGGGACACAACTTGTATGATCCTGCTCATTTTTTCTCCCTCTTGAATTTTCTCAACCACAAAAAAAGAGTTGTGCTTCCACATCACTATTCTATACTGCATCATACTTACATTTTCTTCCACAACTCTGCATAATTTCCAGGAGTCTGATAAAACGTGAGAAGCAAGCCTATAAGCAGAATTGTAGTGATAAATAGCAAAAGGCTGACCTTAATCATTGCTACAAAAGGCATAACCCTTTTCATGTATTTTTTCAGTTCCGGCAACGAGCTGAGTTCACTGGCAATTATTTTGTTGTCTGGAAGCTGTCCTCCATTGGTCTACAACAAAAAACATACAAGATCCAATTATTCTGCTGTTGACAGTTCTATAGGAAAAGAAAGCACACATAACCCTCAATGGAATTTATTTATTTATTTATTTGACCTTCATTGGTCTTAGTACTGTACCCAGTTCTGAAGCTCAGTGAAATGGTGCAGATAATCTGCTTCCTCCAGAACTTTCTGAAGCTATCACCCAGCTATCTTCTCCATAGTTTTCCCCCAAAAGAGAAGGTTGGGGAAAAGTCAAAATGATGAACTAATTTGTTTCTACAATTATCTGCTAACATTTCTATTTGCTTAAACATCTTTGTAGATCCTTTTTTTTTATGAAATCTAACTTTTCCCCTGAAGAACTGCTTCACCCCAATTTTAAATGCTGCTGTTTAAAAGTTATTCTTTAATGAGTTTGAAAGACCACTGGGAACCCCTCCATCCTGCTAAGCCACATTTCTATATGTGGCCATGCTCTAAATATCACACCTTGCTCAAAATCATTTAGGACAGCTATTCCCTCGGGCCATCACAATTTGTGGTCCACCGAGCAGAACACAGCTGAGTAATCATACCCAGCCTGCTGAGCTGTCCACAAAGATATCAAGAGGGCTCCTGATTCTTGCTGGCTACTTGAACTACAAAAACAAAGGGAAAGGGAACAATTGGCTGTCAAAAGATATGATAACCTACGATGCAGTGTTGACAGCCTGAGTTGGGCTTGCAAGACCTTAAGCTGTGAAAGAAAACAATTTCTGTTCCAGGCATCACTTTTGAATACTGCATCTATAACTCACTTTTCTCTGCCAAAGAGTTGCAGCAAAAAATAAAAAAGTAGGTTATTTTAAGCTAACAAAGCAAGCTGTCTGGAAAGATCCAACCCTATTCAGCCCATATGAATTCTCCAAGACTGTGCTGCCAAAATGGGGGGGATGGAAGCAAATTTCCTTTCCCCCCCCAAAGCAAAGTATGTACCTCCACTATACCTAAGGATACTTCTATTATATTGCCACTTCACAAATCCTAAATACTGTTCCTGCAACAGTTTGCAACTGTCCTCACTGCAGTAAACTAGAACTCCAGGTAAGGCAAACCACATACTCTTTAACCAATCTAGACAGAAATGCAAAAGCTCTCCCACCATCTAGCTAGTGGCCTTTCCTTTGTTCCTTTTAGTCGTGTGGCAAAAATAAAACATGTGGCTAATCAGTTAATAAAATGGGGCATAAGGATAGTTAATGGTCTTGCTTTTTTCTGCAGGTATTTATGTAGTGCATTTCTTTCCCTTCACAAATAACTTTCAGTTCTTAATTATCATTTAATAATTAATAACTATTAATTACAATTTTAATTATTCATTTCTTTCAGTTTATGTAAACACCCAAGAAGGCTTGTAATAAAGCAAAACACAAAGCATGATGGGACAAGCAATGTAATGAAAGGTTAAATTCATACCGCTAAAATCAATTAAAAGTTAAAAGCCTGGCAAATAAGAAATTGGTTTTTTTTCCCTATTTTCCTAAAGATTTATTTACAGGTGAAACTCGAAAAATTAGAATATTTTCTAATCAAAAAGAAGTTGGAAGTTCCCGAAGTGCTGTATCAAAGCACATTAATAGAAAGTTATGTGGAAGGGAAAAATGTGGAAGAAAAAGGTGCACAAGCAGCAGGGATGACCGCAGCCTGGAGAGGATTGTCAGGAAAGGGCCATTCAAAAGTGTTGGGGACTTTCAGAAGGAGTGGACTGAGGCTGGAGTCAGTGCATCAAGAACCACCACACAAAGACGGATCCTGGACATGGGCTTCAAATGTCGTATTCCTCTTGTCAAGCCGCTCCTGAACAACAAACAATGTCAGAAGCATCTTACCTGGGCTAAAGAAAAACAGACCTGGTCTGTTTGCTCAGTGGTCCAAAGTCCTCTTTTCTGATGAGAGCAACTTTTGCATCTCATTTGGAAACCAAGGACCCAGAGTCTGGAGGAAGAATGGAGAGGCACACACTGCAAGATGCTTGAAGTCCAGTGTGAAGTTTCCACAGCCTGTGTTGATTTGGGGAGCCATGTCATCTGCTGGTGCTGGTCCACTGTGCTTCATTAAGTCCAGGGTCAACGCAGCTGTCTACCAGGAAATATGGGAGCACTTCATGCTTCCTTCTGCACATGAGCTTTATGGGGATGCTGATGTCATTTTCCAGCAGGACTTGGCACCTGCCCACACTGCCAAAAGCACCAAAATCTGGTTCAATGACCGTGGGATTACTGTGCTTGATTGGCCAGCAAATTTGCCTGACCTGAACCCCATACAGAATCTATGGGGCATTGCCAAGAGAAAGATGAGAGACATGAGACCGAACAATGCAGAAGAGCTGAAGGCCGCTATTGAAGCATCCTGGTCTTCCATAACACCTCAGCAGTGCCACAGGCTGATAGCTTCCATGCCACACCCCATTGAGGCAGTAATTGCTGCAAAAGGGGCCCAAACCAAATATTGAGTACATATGCATGCTTATACTTTTCAGAGGTCCGATATTGGTCTATGTACAATCCTTGTTTTATTGATTGCATGTAATATTCTAATTTTCTGAGATTGTGGATTTGGGGTTTTCATGAGCTGTAAGTCATAATCATCACAATTATGGCAAATCACGGCTTGAACTATCTTGCTTTGCATGTAATGAGTCTATCTCACATTATTAGTTTCACCTTTTAAGTTGCATTACTGAAATAAATGAACTTTTGCACAATATTCTAATTTTTCTAGTTTCACCTGTAGATGACTCTGGATGTTTATTATCATGCAGGTTTTAACCCGTGTTTTATTTATGGTCCTCATTTGCATAAACAGAAGGTTAGAAATATTTGAAGCCACAAGAGAAATATAATTACCTGATAATGTTTTCGTAGAATCGACAGTGTGGTGTGCTGCCACAGAGGGTAGTTCTTGGCCACATAAATGGTACAGTGGGATGGTTTCTGTGGTACTTCTTTGTTGCCCTTCTAGAAAACAGCAAGGAAAGTCCTGCTTAGCAAAGTGCACGAAATTTTCAAACAATAACTGCAGGAAAAACGACATGGATGCTTACTTTTCCTTTCCCTGGTGCCATGTAGTTTTTTAGACGCAGACGGAGATCATGGGCTACTTCTGTCAGATACTGGGAAGACTGGACCAGGACTTCATCTACTACCCCAGGCACAGGCCAGGAAGCCTTCATGATGGATTCAGCCTTAACACACATGGATTGGGGATGAAGAATCTGATGCAATATTCCCATCATTCTGCAACATACAATCCCTCCCTCGTTCGACAGTGAATGAAAAGCAGTACCTTGCCCAACAAGCTCCAAATATATTCACATACATGAGGGCAGATTGGAGCTAGCAGGAGAGTCTGTGATTCAATAAACTGGAACACCAATTCTCGGTGCATTCCTTCTACGGCAAGTTCCCGATACTTGTCTTTCGCTGCCTGAAGGAGCAAAAAGCGCTGTTAAAACCATTCCAACTGTCATGAAAAAACATGGCATAAAAGACCATTTCCTTGCTTGTAAACCACTTATACTCCCAAAATAGTATATTAAAGGGGACTGATTTAATTTTGTAGACCTAAGCACTAGCTGGAATTAGAACCAATAAAATCCTGCCAGTTGGATATTACGTAGGTTTTTGAAAGAGAAGTGCATTGGCATAGACATAAAAGTCAAGGATAACTGCAATGGTATACTACGTACTGTCATTTTGAATCGCCCAATATCACAAACTACTATAAAGAAAAGGGGAAAATAGAAGCAATAAATATGATCTATTATGCCTGGAGAGTTCAGAGAGCTGAACCATATTCTTGGAATGTGGTTGTGCAAAGGAGTCAGGGCACGTTACCAACTATTGTGTATATATTGGGGAACTGCTGACACCTCATGGACAATTATGAAAAACATTCTCCTTCTTATGAGCAATTGAAAGCAGAAAACAGTTTTTTATCCATTTGTCTTTGATATTTTTTATAAATAATCATTTTCTTTAATTATTTGGCCTCTTATTTTTTTTCTCTTTCAATTCTAATTGCCAATCTGATAATTAACTCCTGAGGAAATACTCAGCCCAAATAATCAACTGCAGCAATTCTAATTTATTTAGATTTAATTAAATCTAATTTATTTATACTGTTCCATTTAGCGCAATGCTAAATTTCTGCTCCTTAACACAGAGGATAGATCATTCTCCAAAAGGCTATAATTCAGCATTCAGTCATGTTTAAAGTCCGAAGTCAATCTTTACATTTCCTGTTCAGTCAGGGTTCTGCAATCTTTTTCAGATGAGTTTAGTAATCTCCTAAAATACATATACTTTTGTTTCACAGCACTGTTTCGGGATGCTATCAGAGAATGAAAATGAGGTCAGATTGCTATACAAAGCCCACGGAGAACAAATGGGAGAGAAACTGGGACCACTAGAGCTCTTTGTAGGATGTAGCCCACTTAAGTTCTGCTTAAGCTGAAGCTGGTCCCCCTAAATTCCACTATTTGATTGCTGGATACAAAGGTAATATTGTCCTGGGGTTGCTGTTGGCAGGCTGATTCCAAAAAGGGCTCTTTCTTTGGGATGGCCAATTGTTTTATCTTCACGTATAGGGAACTAGGGAAAGAGTTGCTGCTGCAGTCTTCTAGTTTTATTAATTGTGACGATGTTATAACGTAGCATTGGGGGGGAGGGCGGCGGGAAGGAATGCGGCCTTAGAATAAATACCAATGTATCAACTGACAGGAGGAAACATGGTAATGTTGATTGGCCTTTTTTCTTTTCAGATTGCAGTCTACACAATTAAGTCAAGGTGATCGGGAAGATGAGCTTTCCAACATAAAATTTCATGTTAGTTACTGATAAAATATCTCATAGCAGCACAACTGAATACATAGGATAGAGGTGCAGTGGTCTAAAATTTCATCTCGCAAATGTCCTCTGGTTCTTCACATTCTGCCTTTATCTCCCGCTCCATACAGTAATGTCTAGATAGCTGTCACAGCCTGCATTTATCTTTTAGGGGTTACCTCACCTGGCATCCATCCTCTAATCTACCTTACCAAAGAGACAGAGCCTGCACAACCTGTGTTGCTTTTCTGGCCAAATAAAAGCAGAGAGTGGATGAAAAGTATTCTAGAGCACCACCCCCTGGCCCTGTAGTGCTTTTTCCCCCCTGGCCTTTGTGAGATAGACCCATCTCACAATATTGATTGATTGATTGATTGATTTGATTTGTATTGCCACCTATTCATCATGGTGACTCAAGGCAGCTTACAACATATAAAACAACAATTTAAAAACAATAAAACTCATAAAATCAAATAAATTAATATAGTAAAATCACCCTCCACCTTCCCCTAGCGACAGCAGATTATACGAGCCATTTAATGGGCTCCATCCCACCCTGGGTTCCCCAGGCCCGCTGGCAGAACCAGGTCTTCAATGCTTTCCGGAAAAGAATCAGAGTGGGGGCCAGTCTAATCTCTGGGGGAATGATGTTCCAGAGAGAGGGAGCTACCACAGAGAAGGTCCTTCTTCTGGGTCCCACCAGGTGTATCTCCCTCAAGGATGGGACCCGCAACATTCCCTGCCTCCCCGTTCTGATGGGTTGGGTAGATGTGACCGGCAAGAGACGGTCCCTCAGATTAAAAAAATCAAACTTTCTTTTTAAAAAAAGAAAATAGAAAGAAAAGATAGAATTTGAAAATCTGTAATGTCTGTAATTTGCAGCTTTTAGTTATCAAAGAAAAAAACATTCAAATGAATAAACATTTTCATTGGAAGTGTTCTTTCTTTTATATGCTGGATTGTTTTAGCATACTATTAATATATGGTTTACATGTGTTGCAATTTACTCTGACAACATTTGTGCTAGAAAGCAGAATTGAATGTTTAATCATCTATATTCTTGAAGAACAGGTACCCTACCTGAAATTCAAAGAATCCAGTTTTAAGAGCTTCCTTAAACATCATCTTCTCATAGTTTTGTTCCGTCTTTATTATGCCTGCATTCATTTCACTACGGGGAGAAGAAAGCTAGAATTAGAATAGAATTAGAATTAAATCCAAGGTTTTGTGACAGAATCCTGTAAGACTGCCATAAATGAAGCCAGGTCATGCAATACTACCATAGGATCATGCAAGGTTGCCATAAAACATTACATTTTTTTAAAGAAAATATAATTTCCCTTAAGCAAACAAGTTGACCCTTTCTCAAGGATACCTGGCAAAGACCCTGTCATTGAAGGTTCTGGCAGGCCCGCTTCTTAAACTGTCCCAGTTAGCAAGCATTTCTTTCACCCACTCCACCCATGTATAGAGGCGGAGAATGCCAGCATCGGCCATGGATTCCACAAAGTTTGCATCTTCAACAGTATCACCTGCATCAGCCAGTGCCAGCCGCATTCCTGAAAGGGAAAGAGGTTTTACTTTCTAAAGCAACAGCAAAAGACATGCAGTCAACAGCTGGAAGGCTCCACTCTTGCTGTGAAAGAAGGCTGCACAAAGCATTCAAAAGAGGCATTTTTTCAAATCAAGTTATATAAGGAAAGTATCCCTACTTAATGCCGCCAAAATCGCTTAATTCACCTGAAGGCTTAGTGCTGTTCCCTGGCTTTCTCCGTGTTTGCAGGAACACACAAGCAACCGTTTCCTTAGGATTACCAATGAAACAAAGTGGACAACTGGGAAAAATAGCCACCTCATATCTTCTAGAGGATGTGGCTCTGTCACTTTGCAATACAGCAGAAATATTTTCATTGGGAAGGAACACCAGAACTTAAGCAATTGTAAAAATGTGATTTTTGATTTGTTAAATTTCCAATAGAGTATGCATTTAGGTTTTTCATATGCTGATCAAGATTTTCTCTTTAAAAACAGGGAAGGCTGTTTGATTAGATAAACTGCTATAAAATGGGTAATATAAACTCTATTATATGAGAGACATTATATTACTGATATATTATTCAGCCACGCAGAGTTTTCAAAATTCAAACATAATGTAATGTATCTTACCATCAGCTGAAAATTTATCTATAGCTTGACTCAAAGTAAGAAAATTGCCTGTAGATTTAGACATCTGTTAACAAAATCAGAAGGATAGAAAGATATAAATAATTGTATTTAAAAGATGGCTGATCTATGATAATCAGATCCCAAACTTATATCTAATGGGGACAAAGAAAGAGAAGTATATTTTTATCTGTTAATCATTTTAAAAAGCGCTGCTGAATCTGCTATCAACACAGACAAAATACATATAGACAAACTTGCAAGTACTACCTAGCTGCCCTCAACAAATCTTGAAAAACCCTGACATCAGGGTTGGGTGAGGGAAACTATCAGGAAATCTGTGCTATAAATCAAATCAAGAAGGCTGAGACTAAACTGTGAAAAACACCAAAATATTGTAGAAGACAGTGGCAACCTATTTTCTAGATAGTTTTATCTATTCCGGCTGTTTCTACTTTATGTATTAATATCAGATCTACAGTTCAAATTCAATACCATCAATAAAAGCCTCAATCTTCTTTGTGCAAAATTCCGGAAAAAAAAACTTTCTTATGAAATTTTGTTTATTTTGTTTATTTTGAAGTTATTCTCTTTTAAGAGCATATTTAGAGAAACCAAGGTTTCAATAAGCTTCAAGAACAGAATAATCAGAAATGTTCAGTATAGATTCAAAAAGACATCATACCTTCTCTGAATTAAGTAGAAGATGCCCATTTGCTCTGACAGCTACAGGCCATTTTTCTCTGCATTGGAAGACAAGAGTTCCATTGTTCCACATGATTTGTCATATTCAAAACAATCTTCCAATTTTTAGATAAGAGCGCTGTTTTAAAAACACTCCTGATCGTGCCCTTTTCTTTATTTTAGGATTGTTTTTTCCTTATTGGCTATGCCAATAATGTAATAATTCTCTGTATTCCTGTGTATTATTTTCCATCAAATACAGGTAATCCTTGATTTACGACTTACCTTGAAACAGAGGCACCAAAATACTTCACCAAAGGGATAATGTAGAGAAATTTGTTGTCTACAGGTAGTCCTTGATTTATGATCCTAACTGAGCCCAATGTTTCTGTTGCTAAGACAGATAGTTGTTAAGTGAGTTTTGCCCCATTTTACCTTTCTTTCACAGTTGTTCAATGAATCACTGCAGTTAAGTTAGTAACATGATTGTGAAGTGAATCTGACTTCCCCACTGACTTTGCCTGTCAGGTCACAAAAAGAGATCACATGACCTCGGGACACTGCAACTGTCATAAACGAATTGATACCAAACATCTGAATTTTGATCACATAATCACATAGTGGGGATGCTGCTAAGAGTGAAAAATGGTCATCACTTTTTTAATCCTTTTGTAATTTTGAACAGTCACTAAATGAAGTGTTGTAAGTCAAAGACTACCTGTAGTTAGAGGCAAATTTGCTCCTGTCTTCAAATAGTCTTATCAATTTTTGTGGTCAGTGAAAGCTTGTGAACTATTTAGAACCAGCTATAATTCTGCAGCAGTGCAACCTACAATATGATCTGAGCTTAATATATATTGATGAATTCCTGGAAGCCATCCGGTCCCTAGATGCATAGCAGCCAAAAATCATGATACTCCCACCAAAATGCTTCACATTGGGATAAGGTTCCTTTGCTGGAAAAGTCTTTTATTTTCTCCCAACATAGCTTTTTCATCAAGGCCAAAGAATCCCATTTTCATTATCTATCCACAGAACGCTATTCCAACAGCCTGCTGGATCAAACTTGCGTTGTGAAAAGGAAACTCTAATGCTAACAACCACTATGTACATTTTTAAAGGCCCCTGGTTGTCTCAATACAATTCGCCACTTTAAGATTGCTGGGCTTCACATACTTTTCCAGTGCAAATGGTGAACACTGGCTCTGTAAGTTCAATAAAAATATAACACAGTAAGTATTCTGTTTAAAGTGGTGTTTGTTCTAAACAGAATCTCTTTATCAACTAATACGACTTGCATGAAACTTAGATCACCTTGTATGTCGCAGTATTGAAGAATTATGGATAGTTCTAATGATTCCCAAAGATTCTCTCACTCCCTTAATTGACAGAATAGCTATTCAGAGCAAATTAGCCTCTAATAAGTTGAAGCAGTAAAATATGACTCAGAGGAATGCACGGAATTATTACATAACTGGCACAGACAACAGGGAAGAAAAATACCTATAGTAAAAAACTTTCCATCCCTTCCAATGCACTGTGCAGCAAGCATGGGATCCTGATTTCACCCCATTTGCTTCAGTAGTGCAAAGTAAGCCAGATGTCCTTCAGACAGAGAAGAACTAATGATTATCCTTGCGGGAGTCCTTTTCCCACCTACTGGTATTGTAGCACTTTCATCTGCAAAATAATGTAGCTTGACAGAGAAGGGAAAAAAGATAACTAACAAGTAGTCTAGGCATCATAAGATGAACAGTCTTTCAAAGCTCATTAGCTGCATCACACATGAGTGGGTCGCACATCAGCCAAGGAATTCCTTATGGAGATTGGGACAATCTCAGTGAATCTGCAAGATTTACTCGTACCTGAGCTAAAAACTACGATAGGAACTTTCCAATGTATTTTTAAAATTCAGTATAGTGGAAAGGAAACTAAGGGTACAAGGTACTGTTCTTGGACATCGCACCTGTGCAATTTCAATTTGGGCAAGCGATAAAAGACATGAGCTTCCACAGCTTACCTCAAAGGTCAGTCAATTCACATTAGGAGACTAGATAGTCAACATGAAGTGATTCAGCAATGTATTAACTACACACGTAACAAACTGGTTCCATACTTTAATTCCATATTCAAGTCTTGTAGAAGAGCAATTCATTTTAATCTAGTTTTGCCTGCTCAGACTTCTTTTCCTTTTCAAAGCTCGCAGAGATTGTGATTACTTGAATTAATATAGCTGGAGATGCACCTTTTCACAGACTAACCTCTGATCTGGCCACATGGCTACATGGTTGTAAAGGTAGTAAGACAAGTGATTGGGAACAAGATCCTTGCCAGAAGCACGTATATCCACTGGATACCAGTACTCAAACTCTTGCTTCAGTTTATCCAAAGTCGCCTTAGGGATTTTTGTTGTAGGGAATGGAGCCGTCTTAAAGAAGATGTAGTCCCATACCTCCTCCGTCATTTGGCTTGCTCTGTGTATAATAGGCAAAAGTTATAAAAAGAAAGAAAGGCTGCAGGTTTCTCTGCCGAGCACCCATTTGGTGTGGTTACTACATACATCATCACTAAATATCTTTGGTCATGGGGGGAGAGGTGTTGCCCCCCGTGGACAGGGCACAGAACTTGGGGGTCCTCCTGGATTCACGGCTCAGGATGGAGGAGCAGGTGGGGACCGTGGCCAGGGGGGCATTTGCCCAGGTTCGGCTGGTTTGCCAGCTGTGCCCTTATCTGGACCGAGATGCCCTGCGCACTGTCACTCAGGCACTTGTTACCTCCCGGCTCGACTACTGCAATGCTCTCTATTTAGGACTGCCCTTGCATACCATCCGGAGGCTTCAGCTGATGCAGAATGCGGCTGCGCAGGTTGTGATGGGAGCGTCCCGGTACTCCCATGTTACACCCCTCCTGCACAAGCTGCATTGGCTACCGGTTGCCCTCCAGATGAGATTCAAGGTCTTAGTATTAACATTCAGAGTCCTACGAGACATGGGTCCGGGTTATTTACGGGAGCGTCTACTGCCGCCATCGAATACCAACCGCCCTGTACGAACGCACAGGCAGGGACTTCTCGGGATGCTGTCTGCGACTCAGTGTCGGCTGGCGGCGTCCCGGGGAAGGGCCTACTCTGTAGCGGCTCCCGCTCTCTGGAACCAACTACCTCTGGGGCTCCGCCTGGCCCCTGATCTCCGCACCTTCCGCCACGACCCAAAAACTTGGCTGTTTGAACAGGCTGGGCTGTGCTGACTCCTCGGGGGAAGGGTTTTATATGTATTATGGGATTTTTAGTTTAATTCGGCTTGCTGCAATTTAATTCTATTTTAGTTAACTTAACTTATTGTATTGTCTTTTATCTGTGAGCCGCCCCGAGTCCTTCTGGAGAGGGGGCGGGATACAAGTCAAATAAATAAATAAGTAAATAAATAAGTAAATAAGTAAATAAATAAGTAAATAAATAAGTAAATAAATAAGTAAATAAGTAAACAAATATGGTTTCATTCTTTAAATTCAACTGCTTTTAATTTAAAAAAAATGACCTAATTTTAACATCTGAAAAAGAATTCAAACATTTTAAATAAGGAAAAAATCAGTTGGTATCTTACTAAATTCTCCTAATGAATCAAATGTTGTTTTATTGATTTATTACCATTTTTAATAAAGCAAACCTAATGGTTGCCCAAGCAAATCTAATGGTTACCCAAGATTAGAGATTACCAGAACTGTAATTCTAACAGAGTAGCTGATGAAAACAGTGCTAACTTTCACTGTTTGTTTGTTAATGATTGACAACAATCTTTTCGTAAATTACCCATTTAACCCTGAAAATCCTGATCTGAAACTATTGTGTTATTCCACTAGTCCTAGTCAGAATCCATCATCAAGAGTTAAGGTCACACTTATAGATTTCTCTTGTGCATTAACCACAGGTGTCATTAGTGGCTCAAAATAACCTACTTTGTATTTTTTTTTCCTTTGGAAATGCAATCAATACATTTGAATTAAGACATCAACTGCAACAAACAGCTCACATAATGATCTGCTGGTTTTTAAAAAGCCATGACTCTAGAGAGTATAGAACATTATTCCTGTCATGCTAATTTCTCTGTAGAATTTCAGTCTACACTTTAAACATGAATGAGACTAACCAATTCTACCAAGAGCTCAGAAGACATGACAAGAAAATTAATTCTAACCTGACACTTGATGTTAATTTTGTTCCAGCTTCATAAAGCTAAGGAGATTCTGGGTGTTAAATATCCCATTTCTGAAGATCCTCTCTGGTTTTATTTATTTCACTACTAAACTTCAAGGTAACATATCACGAAGAGGCAGATAGCACAAATGTACTACATGGAAGGATCCGCATGTATTCATGAGAAACAGAACTTTTTAAATAAGTAGAAGTGAAATTTATTAGCCCACCCTGGTGATCCTGGTAATGATGGTTGAGGTGATGAGAATTTGAAGGCATCTGTTTAGATAGACTGAAAACAGAATACCTTTCAAAAAGAACCTTTACTTCTCAATTACAGATGACCTATTTTAACTAAACATCCCTATTTCAACCGCCCTGTACGAGCACACAGGTAGGGGCTCCTCGGGGTGCCATCTGCGACCCAGTGTCATTTGGCGGTGTCCCGGGGGAGGGCCTATGCTGTGGCGGCTCCCACTTTGTGGAATCAATTACCCCTGGAGCTCCGTTTGGCCCCTGACCTTCGCACCTTCCGCCATGACTTGAAAACCTGGTTATTTGGACAGATCGGGCTGTGCTGACCTCTTGGGGGGGGTGGCTTCACTTTTAAATTCTAAGGTTTTTTAGATGAATTTGGCTTGGTTATCTAATACTGTTTTAGTTAATTAATTTATTGTACTGTTTTTAGTTGTGAGCCGCCCCGAGTCCTTTTGGAGAGGGGGCGGCATGCAAGTCAAATTAATAAATAAATAATAAATAAATTCTGGGATGTTTTTCTGGGATGTTTCAAGCTTTCAGGCTAATCTACAGTCCTTGGCTTATTGATGATCTTTTCTCCAAATACTAAGCAAATTCCAGCCTACTTAGATTTTTTGAGATAAGCCAAATTTATTCGTACCAAGGATGATAATTGTACTTAAGGTTCAAAGTTGGGTGACTATTAATGCAAAAGGTAATTTGAAGATATTACATAAATAGTCAGAATCATCCGTTCCAATATTTATAGCAGGTAAGCAAAAAAAATTGTCATTTAGAGCTATATTTGTGACTGAGGAATGGTATAAGATCCATATCTTTGTGTGTGTGTGTGTGTGTGTGTGTGTGTGTGTGTGTCTGTCTGTCTGTCTGTCTGTCTGTCTGTCTGTCTATCTATCTATCTATCTATCTATCTATCTATCTATCTCCATGGGCCATGACAGAGATACACTTATGACACAGAAGAGACATGTCCCTTTGCTTTTCTGAGTTTTGTAGGGTGAAATTAAGTAAATCAGAAACTTAGCATATACATTTTGCTTCCTATTTCTGGGAAAATAACCTCAAAACCCAAGTTCAAACAGTTTGCTGTTGAATGTAACATGACTTACAGTATATTTAGAGCCTTGGTGGCTCAGGCTGTTAATTGCCTGCACTTAAGTTCCAGCTGCCTACAACTGCTGTAGGCTCGAATCCCACCAGGCTCAAGGTTGACTCAGCCTTCCATCCTCTCGGGGTAGGTAAATTGAGGACCCAAGATTGTTGGGGGCAATAAGCTGACTTTGTAAAAATGCCACTTAGTAATAAGCAGGCATATACAATGGAATGAAGGCTATTGCTGAGCACACTGGGTTGCATCCCAAAAATTGTAAGCCGCCCTGAGTCTCCGGAGAAGGGAGGGATATAAATGTAATTAAATAAAATAAAAATATTTATCTATTTCTTACAAAACAAAGCAGCATTTGCAAGAGTCTGCACTTACCACACCTTATCACCCCTCCCTTCTCACCTAATGCCCAGTGGAGATTCTCCTTGTCCATTCAAATTATCAGGCTGTAGGAAATGAGCAACTGTATAGTAGGCCATGTAGATAGTAGAATCAGAGAGAGATTCTATTAACCACTGCTCATCCCAAGGCATACGAGTTCCTGGAAGATGACAAAATATTTTGTTAATTGTTAATCATGGACAATTAATACTCTATCCTCTCGCTTTTATGGAAGAGATGAGGAAAGGGCATGACCAAAACTATACCTAGTCAATCTCTTACCATATGACACTTTGCATTATGTTAATGCAAAGGCAAATATACTGCTTTCATGAGAAATCTGACTTAAACATGTTTAGGTACTACAGAAATTTGTATTGAAGGCCAATCTCAGTTTTAAATCAATATATACTGTAGAAGACAGAAGTCCGTTAAAAGTATTCTGTGTTGAAAACTGACCTTCTCATACACCATATCTTTCATAGGTTTTCCAGTTATATAACAATTGGTCAATCATGTGTGGAAAGTGAATAAAACAAAATAATAAAAATATCGATTAATAAAAAACTATTTTTAGCTGATCAGTAGAGAAGCTTTCCTACCTAAACCATAAGTCCTTGAGCAGGCATGTTCCTGGAGCCAATTCAGGGTGGCTTCAAAATTTTTTCTGGTCTCATCACCAAATCTGGGGAAACCAAAGCATTAATTACCTGTATGTCACACATGTTAACCCTCCTCCCTGACACAATCCCCACACCTACGTCTCAAGGCTTTTCAGACATTCATGTGCCTGCTGCTTCCAGGTTTTTTCACCATAGTCCAAGTACCTTGGGAAAAAGAGCCAGATATCTTAGAGAGTAAGAAAGGTGATCTTGACAGAGATAGGCCGGATACTTTACTAAAGCAATGAATGGAAAAACATGGATTTAAGTCCAAAATAAGCAGAAAGAATTTGAAAGAGTTGCAAAAAGCAGAAAGGTGGGTAATCAATGCAACTGTGACTTTTACTTTACTTTCAACTTACCACTGGTCACAGAGAGCCACCACACACTCATCTGCAGATCTAGATATGACTTGTTTCTCGGGTTCCATATAAATCAGGGCTTCACCCTGAAATAAGGAAACAAGGAGAAAATGGGGGTTAAAATGCTGAGACAACAAAGTGGAAAACATGAAATCAGAATATGATGATTTTAGCATTTTAATGCTGAATATCAGCAATTCAGATGGAGAGGGATGTGATTCTAAGAATCTCTAAAAGGGATTGCAAGGCTGCATGATACTTTCACGGAACTCAGTATGCTGTATGGACAATAGATATTACACAATGTATTGTGACTTGTGTTTAATTTTCCTATGTAAAACAGCCATGCAAGTTCTTTTTGAATTCTATTTTGGTATCAATTCTATTAGGCTGTGCATCTTACTGCACCTAGGACAGCATAAGACAACCATAAAAGATTTTCCTATCCAAGGCAGTGAAAAAAATCTGCCTTTAAATGATAGATCTGATTTTTCACGATGCTTCTTCCCCATAGCTGCAAAGGTGCCCAATGGAAGTTTCTCTAATGCCTAAATTGCAAAATCTCAAACCACAGAAAGTGTTATGGGAACAGACTACTTGTATGCTTTCATTCAGTTCTCCCCTATACACAGGCGAAGAGGCATAGTCTGCCCTATATTTCCTTGAGAATGGATGAACATACAACATACAGATGTTACAAATCTCTACTGTACTGTTCTCTTGTGACTGAAATGCAAAAAGGCACTTTTGTACAAAAAAACTCTCTCCAATACAAATACCTCAGCTGCACAAGTTTTTAAGGAAATAGCAGTGGGCAGCAGTACCGTGTTTCCCCGAAAATAAGACACTGTCTTATATTTTTTTTGGCTCCCAAAAACACACTAGGTCTTATTTTCGGGGTAGGTCTTATTTTCGGGGTAGGTCTTATTTTTGGGGTAGGTCTTATTTTTGGGGAAACACGGTATTTAAGAAGAGTCTTTCTTAAAACTCTGAGAGTTTATCAAGTCTGGCAGTTTCAGAGATACAACATATTCCTCCTTCTCTAGTTAAAATATTTTCAAACCAAAAAGCTGCTTTAAGCAAGCAGAGAAAAGATTTATATGCAGAAAACAAAACAGCAAACTCTGCTGTCCAAAAATATAAAAAAAAACACAATTGTTTCTATTTGATTGAATAGGCTAAATGTAATTTATTTTTCCGTTAAAAGAAATATGTTTGATTTCAAGCTATTGGTGGAGTTCTCGGTGCTCTCTGAGCTTGGTAGTTTTCTTGCAGTCATTTCACTATCCATCTAGGTCAGGGATCCCCAACCCCCTGGGCCGCAGACCAGAAACGGTACACAGCCTGTTGTGAATTGGGCCACAGAAGTGGCAGGCAAGCATACGAAGCTCCATTTGCGTGTGTGCAGGATTAAGTTGTGAGCGCAAAAACATCCCCTTCCGCCACCCCCCGCCACCCCACTGCTGGTCCACAGAGCCAGAAAGGTTGGGGACCTCTGATCTACCATAGGTAACATGTTCAGTGCTAGAAGATGCTTTTTGGCAAACCCCACCCCACACACACACACACACACACAGGCTATTTCTCATGCAATTCTACTAAATCAAGCATTGTTTTGTGGAAACAAACCAGCAAAACTGTGTTAAAAGAAGCCCTCAGAATATCAAACGGATTATGGGTTAAAAAAAAACAAAATAGTAAAAACACCTCAAGTAGAGCTTGATTCCTGCTAACTATGCGGACATGTTGGTGCAGCTTTCATGGCAAGTTAGAAAATGGTGGGCCACTGCCTCTTTCTGGAATACTTTAGCCTCCAGCCCTGAGATTTCCTTGAGGTTTAAGTACTAATCAGATCAAACCTGCTTGACTGGCAAGCCCAGAGAAGATTGGCCAGGTGCTGCTATCTGCTAAGGCAATCAATGCATGCACACACAAACAATTACGTACATTGTCTACCATCTTCTTCTGAATAAGCTTCTTGACATCCTGAACTTTCTGGCCTTTGAATTCATCCACAAGCATTACCTGAAAAGAGAAGTCATTGCAGAGATTAGAATCAGCGCTGGCTCATTTAGAATCTGGGTAAGCTAAAGTGGTCTCTCACCCTCTTCATTTAGATGTTATACTGGGAATAGCAAGAGCCATGTTAAAACTGAATGGGAAGGAGTGCTCTGAGGCAGCCATTCACCTGAGCAAAACAGAGCAGAAGGGGCAGGGGAGAGCCCATTTTTGCTTCTTCAAAACCAGACAGAGGCATTTATGGATGGTGCATGGGCTACAGGCAAGCACAATGGCTAGATTTTGTGTACAGGCAAATAAGTAGATAAGTACGTGCCAGCAGCTGGAACAGCTTCACATATTTGGAGCTGCATCCCATTCTTCTGCTAGTGCATAACTGCTGGAATGTGTGCTCAGAGATAACAGGGACTTAGGACAGATTTCATATTCTTCAGAAAACTCCACACCGCCCAAGGAGGGGGGAGAACACTCCTAACTTGTGAAAGGGAACTATGTAAGGGAGGCAAGCAGAAAGGAAAGTGTTTTTCCTGTTCAGTTTAACTTACTCCTTCATAAAATCCTTTCAGGTATATTCTCTCTTTGGCTTCTGTGAGTTTCTCTCTGTCATTCTGGCTCTGGATCTTCAACTCATCACAGACCAGTGGAGCAGAAAGGTGGCCATAAACAGGGATCTCAATGATAGGTACCTGGGAATATAACGACAGCACAGTGAATCAGTGGTTTTCAATCATGCAAGCAATCAAGAATCTTATAGGAAATACAAGCCTGACTCCTTTAGCCTTCAAAAACAGAACTGCGTTTTATGGTTGGTCAATTAACAAGTCTTGTTTTCAGTCTAGTGGGCTAGAAGCATAATACATAAAGGAAAAGGGGTGAAGCCTATTCTGTTAATTGTACTCATGTGTAAGAATCTTTAACTTATAGTATGTGGGTTCTACCAAATCTGAGTGTTTTGGTTGTTTCTGAAACAAGATCAAAATATTAACAGAACTTACCAGTGTTATCAATATTCTATGTAGCTGCCATTAACCCAGTTTCAAAAATAGTATTTTGTGACCACTTTACACAGCGCTTGATAGCTTAAATATCTCATGCTCTACTAACTTGCATGCTATAATGGATCCAGGACAATGACGGCAACAGCAGCCTCTGCCTGTCCCCTTCTAATGGATAGTTTCAATTTGCGCAACTTGAGGATACGAAGAGTTTCTTTGCAAAAGTGAGAAGAGTCTAGGGTCCTATCTGTTGTCAGTCTGCCATCAAACAAAGATGTTTTTATTGGAGCAGACATTTGACCTTTGAGTTGGCTTACCTGCTGAATTAGATTTTAACTGAGTAGCTACTGTTACTTTACTTTTACTGATATCTCAATGTGTGCCTGATTACCTCTAAGCTATTTTCTTAACTGATATATTACTTATACTGTAATTTCGGTTGCATTTTTATACCTAGTTTTCCTGAGCTTTTGGGGGGGGATGTATGTTTAATTAGCAAATGAATTTATTTTCATTTCTTTCCATTTTCAATCTTGCACTGAATGTACTAGCATTCAGCCTATGCCTACAAAACTGGGTTCCCAGAGGGAGCTAACTATAGTTAAGCAAATGATGGGTAAGTACAGATTTCTAAATTAGCTCAATTTCCTCTACTGGGAACACCAATTAAATTACAATCTGATTAAGTATCTGGGATATTGTGCAAACCTAGACTCAAAACTGAATGAAAGCAAAAGAGGGTTCCTAAGAGGTTGTGCAATGGAACATTTTTCTTTAAAATAATGAATGGGGCCTATCTTATTCTTTTGCCTTTGGGCAAGATCAGGTTGTCAGGATCTACAACAATTCTCAAATCTCTTTTGCCTTTGCTCATTTAATTGGAAAAGCAGCCCAGCATTTCAATAGGGCAAAAACCTTCATGAACTGCTAAGCTCCTTGCAATTATTCTTGTGCCACTACAAAGCTATACTCATGGGAATTTTCCACCCAATAATCAGTGTGCTCAATGCTTACAATAATCTGGTACATTAAGTAAAGCAAATGCCAAGTTAACAAGAAGCATTTCCAAAATAAATAAAAGCATCAGTGCTAAATTCAAGCCAATCAGTTTCTCAGGAATCTTGTTTCTCAGACCTCTGGAATTATTTTCAAGAGTATACAAAAGCAAGCGCTGCTTGTCAACCCTGATTTATGTGAATACAAGCTGGGGAATAAATGGCATTTCCTCCTAACTCTTCTAGATATAAGAAATCTTTCTTCTGTTTTGATAAGGAGCTGCTCCAAAAATGCCAACTTAATGCAACATTTAGCAGCTGAAATACATTAAGAAAACAGCAAATAGATGTCACATCAGTCTATTACATTAATTGGAAGATACCATCTGCATTATTTCATTCATACTCAGCAGACTTATAAATCTGATTGAAATAATTAGAAGCATTTAGCAAAAGCACATATAGCAATCATTTCCTTCTGCACTTACAGGTTCAAAAGGCAGGACCATTTCATCTTTAATGCCGTACTTCCCTCGAAAAGCCTATGAAGAAAATCAGAAACAAAATGCCACACATCAGATCCGCAAAACCTAACCTGAAGAGATGTTCGTTCCTTCAGCACAAGCTGACTGGTTAATACCAGCCACCTGTACAAAACCCTTTTACCAATTTATAAAATGCTCAGATCAGTTGGGAAACGTATCATTAATGCAAGCACTTGTACAAAGGGCAAGAACCATTTTAAATGGGAACTTCCCAGCTCTTCTACAAAGTGATCTTTCTAAACAAGAAAGAAACTTCCATTTCTTTAAATATTATTAATAGATCTTTATTCCACCTTTTTATATATTATGGTCAAGTCGAATTTATTTACAAATATTAGCATATTGCCCTCAAGAGCCTGGGTCCTTATTTTATTGACCTGGGAAGGATGAAAGGCTGAGTCAACCTTGAGCCCCATCAGGCTATGGGCAGAGTTTGACTGCAATACTGCATTCCATTGCGCCATCACAGCTCTTAATATATAGTTTTGTCTGCTTAGCACAAAGAATTTTATGTAGAGCCGCATATACCGGTACCTATTAAAAATATACTATTTAAAAAGATAAATGTATGCCAACAGCACCAGGTGCCGATACATTCAGAGGTTCTCCATGATTCTTAAGATTCTCACTGGTTTCTTCTTTAAGTCTTTCAGGGCTGTGAAGTCATCTGGAGAATCGGATGGTACACTTGAAACCACTCCAGTACCTTATAAGGAACCAACAAGAAACACAGATCAACACATTGTTAGGGCAGAATTTGCACTAAATGTGAACTCAGAAAGGAGTAGAATTGTACAATTTAGCTTTTTCTTGTGGTTACATAGATTCTCCTTAATCATCATAGTGAGGATAAATCTGACAATGTAAAGGAACTTTATCCATAAATTTAGAGCCTTGAAAAAACGATGGTTTTAAATTATACAGACTCCCCAGTGCATGTTTTGTCCATCCTTTCAGCGATCAAGAATATCCACATGACTGTATTAATAGGACTGCATGTGGAATCCTATAGAACCCTTTATGCACATTTTCCCATAAGTAATAACTAAATAAAGCTAATATATTTTAGCAGTAATCAAAATGCATGTTCAAATGTTGTACTACCAATTATAGGCACCAGATTATAGATGAAGGACTCATTCTTCATTACTAGCACAAGAAAGATCATACTGTAAAGGAGAATACGTGGATAAGCTTAAATCAAAGTAAAAGGACAAGAAAATAGGAGTCACTTTGATACGGTACCTTCATATGTTTATAAAGAATTCCAAGATTTTAAAGGAGACAAAATACAGTAGTTTATTTTATCTTCTTGTTTTGATAAATATACATAAGAGCTAGTATTCCTCTTATGGAATCCCAATAAAATATTATTTTGCTTGTAAGAGCAGAAACAAGACACTGCAGAAAAGTTTACTTTGTGCAGATATCGGTTTCTGGACCAATACCTCTAGTAATTAATATAAAGATAAAAACTTTCTCCTGTAAAAAATGAGTGCAAAAATGCCATGGTTTTTACCTTTATCTTCCTTAATAGTCAACATTGGAAGAGCATAGATAACTTTATAAGATGTCAGAGGAGCAGAAAGTGCAGCACCAAGAATCTCCTACAGAGGAAGAGAATTATGTTAAAAGTAAGGGAAGCATGTGTCCCTGACAAATGCAAAATATTTCACAACTGAAAAATTTTCAAATTGGGAATGCTACTTTAAATTTGAAATTGTGGTTCTGTGTTCAAACTCCCTTGCAAAAAACTAGGACCAAAATTCACAGGGCCTTTCCCTATAGTGAAAGTAATCAACCCTGTTACAGTACAATTTAAAACTCCCCCACTTGTTAGGAAAAGTGCATCTGGTCTTTCACAGCAGCTTGTTAAAGCCAGCTGTAGACTCCCAGATCAGATAAAGCCCCAAAACCAATACTGGTTCAAGGGGAAACACATTATGAGATGAAGACAAACCTGGACTCTAAATTGCATAGGGGCTGGTTGCAATATCTAGCGCAATGGAAGGGGTACCTACTATCCAAAGCTACTTGGGTGAAGAGCTGGGATGTGAAGGCAAATAGGTTGGTCAAACAGTTTCATGACAAGTACTTCTAAAAACCTAAGGGACCCTCAGGGGGAGGAAGAGGAGGTTTGACTGAACCTCAAGTAACCTCTTTGCAATTTCTTTCTTTGCAGGAAATCCTTTTCAATTAAGGGGGACTGCCTGTCAACCCTGAAGCTGACCTGACCAAGGCTATTTTGAGAGGAGCTTAGACTGAACCTTTTTTTTTTTGAAAGGGAGCGTTCAACTTGTTCTGATCATTTGAACTTATTTCAAGTTCAAGAGTTCTGGAATAGCTGTGGATGCACTATAGTTGAAAGGCATAGAATTAGAACTGAAGACTTTTGGATGAGAAGCAAAATGTTTTCAAGGAAAAAAACCAAGAAAGTTCAGTTGCCTTTTGGAAGAGCACCTTTGGGACAACCATGACCTGGATGTTTGAGAATCGCCGCAGAATCTATGCAGGTAATCCTTGACTTACAATCATTTATTTAGTGACCATTACAATGGCATTAAAAAAAGTGACTGTTTTTCACATTTTACGACCATTGCAGCATCCCCATGGTCATGTGATCAAAGTTCAGACACTTTGCAACTGATTTGGTATTTATGACAGCTGCAGTCTTCTGGGGTCATGTGATCACCTTTTTCGACCTTCTGACTAGCAAAGTCAATGGGGAAGCCAGATTCTCTTAACTATCGTGTTACTAACTGCTGTGATCCACTTAGTAACTGTTAAGTGAACCAAAATTTTGGGCTCAATTGTGGCCATAAGTCAAGGACTACCTGTATTGTATATTAAAGCAAATCTAAAGTCCTCAGAATCTGCTTCATTTTTTGTTAGAAGATCCTTATTAGAAGTAACGTTCACAAGATACTCACTTCTCCCATCAATTCTTTCACGACAGGTACCACCCCATTGGTTTTTGTGAAGCCTTGGTAGGACATATTCCTGGCTGCCCTCTGTGTGCAAATAAAAATATCCCCATTCCGAGTCTCAAACCCAATGTACTTCATATCAGGTCGAATCCAACAATTAGTCTGCCCAAACATGGTTTCTGGTCTCAAAGTAGCAGCTACCAAGAAGATATTCTTTCCTCTAAGACCACTGTAAAAGAAAGAAAGGGCAGTTTAGAAAAATATATTTAAACAAAAATACACTTAAAAGATAAAAAGAAATAGCTAAATAGTATTTTCTACAATCTATGCCAGCATACTTTGAAACATTTTCTTAGGGTCTTCATCCCAAAATGCATCACTAAATGTCTATGCAGATTCTCAGTCATCCAGGACATGGTTGTCCCAAAGGTGCTTTTTCAAGAATCAACTGGACTTTCTGTTTTTTCTTTGAAGACATTTCGCTTCTCATCCAAGAAGTTTCTTCAGCTCTGAAGCTGGTGCAGCTTTCCATATAACCTAAATTACCATCTTCTCTAAAGGAAGCCACATGCACAGATCCAAGAATAACCAGTATTTATCTTGATCTAACTCCATATTGTCAATACAACCTGATGCATTTCTTAAATTCCACTTAAGATCAGTGGAACTGATTTCCAAGTGCCTTTAATTGCAGATCAGTAGATCTTTTCAACTTTTCCGATGTTGAATGCCACAAACAGGCAAAACGGCAAAACCCATTCCTCTCTCAGTAATTGGTATCCAGTGGTATCCTGTCTTCTATGTAAAAGTTTGTACTTAACTGATCAATCTACGTGACATAAATTCATATAATCTTAATCTACTTCATCAACAACCAAAAAGCCACACATATTTGAACACACTTTTAAAATGTAGTTTAGGATTTGTGGGTTTTAGAGAAATTTGGCTTGTAATATTTAATGCTATTTTTAGGTAATTAATTTATTGTTGGTTTTTTAGTTGTTAGCCACCCCAAGTCCCTTTGGAGAGGGGGCGGCATACAAGTCAAAATAAATAAATAAATAAATAAATAAATAAATAAATAATAACATCTTTAATATGTGTTTCCAATAAACTTTTAGCTTTCTTCTTTTTCCCCACTAACATCAGTATCAGGAATTATGCTGAGGCCTACCTTAATTTCAGAGGGTAAGGCTCTATCACCTTCATTTTGATTAGTGTGTATTCTTGAGGTCCCACCCCCTAAGAGACAATATATAAACAATTGTGTCATTTCATTTTCATTAGAACCACTCAGTCAAACTAGTCTTTATACATTAGAATAAAAACAAAATCACTAATTTGTGTATTAATCAGATCTTTGTTTTTATTGATTATTGTGAGCTGCCTAGGATCATTATATCACGTAGGTGGCCTTATAACTTCTGTAAATAAATAAGTGGATTGGAAGAGGAAAGTGTGCTTCAGAGTCGGGATGGGAGCAGGCAGAGGAAGTAACTCAGGTAATACCTGTTGGCAATTCCTTAAAGCATCTTGCATCTTTTCCCAGAATCACATGACCAGTTTAAACAGTTGCAGATAGATGCTATATACATTTCAAGGCATCTTGTTTTTCTTTAACATGAAGCATTACATAATCCTATCAATAACAAGGACAGAATTATGTCACACACTCTCAACTAGACTCTCATGCAAGAAATTGGTGATTCTATGGAAATTTAGTATAAACAAGCTGCTGGTGACACAAAACCAGAGGCTAGAATCCAAGCAGCTTTTCCAGAAGTTTGGTGACTAGATGACTTTCCATTTTTTTTCTCACTGAAAGTTGACTCATAGTTCCAATTTACAAATAACTTTTCAAATTATCTTTCCCAATTCTGCTATTTGCATCCCAATAGTATAAAAAGGGTTACTGAATCAAGTTCAAACTCTCCTTACAATTGTACATTATCTTCTTGGCAATGATCTACCAGAAGTTGCCACTGGCTTCTTCTGGAGTACTTTTTTTAATTTGGGACTCCTGGGACTTGAGATTCTAGCGAGTACTAAACAAGTTGGACATACCTTGGCTTTTTTTTGGGGGGGGGGAGATACCAAGATTGGGTAGATGTTGTCTACTACTATTGATAATGATTTCTAAGTTCTAATTTCCTTTAGTTTTCTGTTTAGGTGTTTCAGTCAGTTAGATGATTGAATAAAATTCCCGTATAAAATCATTTTTCCTGATCCTCCTCTTCCCTCCTGTCCTCTGGTTTTAATCTCCAAGGTTTCAACTCATTAAAACTTAGTCCTATTTTTAAAAATCCTTCATTACCTCCCCTGTTTGTCTGTCATGATCCATGCAGGGTTGACCATCTTTTGGTGAATAAATAGTGTACCTACAAGGCAAATTAAGTCATTGTTAAAATATGTGTACCTATTAGATACTGAACAGGGAGTATTTTGCATTTTGTTAGTGCAATTGAACACATATGCCAGATAGTCTCCTACTATGCAGACTAATTCTAAGGAAAAATGGTGCGGGAGCATCATTCTTTGCTTTTCACTTCAGTTTCCTGTCCCCAGAGAAGTCATAAGGGGAGCCACTATAAGTAATAGTACTGTACTGAACTGGGCACTTATACCAAGCAGCCATACATAAAATGGGAGTACTAGATTCAGAAGAATTTAATATTCTTTGAAATATGTTAAACAGAACTATAAGAAACCAGGGTAGAAAGTTGGATAGAAACCAGGATAGAAAGTTATTGGCTCACTGAATCAAAGAAAAAATAACATTTTATACCTTGAATTAAGGTAATTTATATAGGGAGACAAAATCTATTGATCTACCGTATTAACAGGATTGTTCATTTTATACTCTGCTATGTCCATTGAAGCTAGCTGTGACTCAAACACAAATCATTAACTGGATAGAAATATTGAAGTGGGAGATTTTACAAAGCTGCCATAACCAATGATATGATTTACAAGAAATTCTAAGGACAACTTAAGCCATGAAATTAGGAAAAACTGCGGACCTGGTAGAATTCCATCTGAATGGTATACAACCACAGAATATTTACCGGCAAGTACATTTGCATTAATCATGTAAGCTACATTCTGTCCATCATTTAGGAGGTCTATATTCAATTATATTAATGAAGAGAGCTGACTTTTATTTTTAAAAAAGTTTTACCCTTATGTATTTTTTTTAAAAAAATTACATAAGCTTAACTAAAAGTCAAACAATAAAGATAAAAAAAGAAAATTAAAATAAAGTATAATAACCACAATGCAAAAAGGATCTTTACAGATTTTCCCCTTCCCACCCATTTCATTTTCACCAACCGATAACTGCTATTTGAATATCTGTACTATGTTGCACTTATATAACTATGTACTCATTTACCAAGAGAGACATAAGTATTTTCAATTTAATTGCATTATTTTGACTATTGTGCTTTCCCCCCCTTTGATTTAATTAAAATGTAGGGAATATGAGATGTTAAATGTTCTGCAATATACCAAAGATCACTCACCAAAGAAAATCATAAATATGGGATGGATGGTTCAGAGAACCCATAAATAAATGAACTTCAGTACTGTAATTTTGACATAGTTCAAGGAACTAAGCAAGAGGAACCTGTTTTATGTTTTATAAATGAACACATCAAGAAAACATTCTTACCGTTTTCCAAATTTGATTTTCTTTCTTTCTCTGAGAGTTAGAAATTGCCACCGTACAAAAGCATCATAATAGGGGTTGACATCGGTGGTAATAAAGGAACGTCTCCAATCTATCTGGAAAGTCATGAAATAAAGATCATTCATAGGGTGGAATCCAAAAGCATTAACATCATGGAGAAAGGAGAAATTTATTTTTGAGTTCCACAAACAGCAAGCACCTATTCCCATGGCAAACTGCTTTTAAAATTTCTAAATTTTGAAATTAGGATGTAATATAGTCTGGTTATCTATCCTTAGCAAAAGCAATCTTTACATGCTATTTCAGTTCTTCAGATTGTTTGTCCTCAATAAGAATATCAAATCTCAAGCCTAACATTTACAAAAGAAATATGAATGCATTTGGACAGTTCTCTAATACTATATACTTCTCATAGCCCGTGTGCAACCCAAGGACTGCATATCAATAAAAAGTTAGAAAAGCATAAAACATGAAATACATTTGATCAACGACATAAGTATGTAATATGTAATACCTTTAGTCCCATGCGTTTTAAATCTTGAAGAGCCAGAGGTGGGAAGTAGCCAAGCCAATGTTCAGCCTCTGAAAATTTTATTATTTCTTCATCAGAGAGGCCTAAAGATTTCATGATGCCCCACTGGTATTTTGAAGAGCCAGCCTTAGCAGCAGCTTTACTCTTTAAACAACAAGGGGAAATTTATATACCTCATAGTTAAGTGCAATATTTCCATTATGTGCATAAAAAAATCATTAAAGTTATAGAAGGGCAGAAAAGTTCATTAAATATTTCACATTAGATGAGAATTCCTACAAATTTACAGTTGTATTGCAAGATGTAAATAATCTTCTAAAGGAACCATAAATTATTCATACTGCAAATCAAAGCTGGTTACCAGTAGCTTTATGAATAATTTCAAAAGCTTCCTGCAAGCCAGCAGCTCAGGCTTTTATCACTGGGAAGGGAGGAAGGGAGAGTGAATGATATAGAATTGGATGGCAGGAATAGAGAAAAGAAAGAGAAAGAAGATACAGAAAAAGCAAAACGATAAGTGATGGTGTGCTCAGTTAGATACAGCCCTTGAGCATAAAGGAAGGAAGGGAAATTACTACAGCCTTGCTTTTGAATACCTTTTTGCCTTTAGCTTTATCTTTAATGACCACTTCTTGCTTTGTCTCCTCTTCCTCCTCCTCCTCTTCTTCATCTGGAAATTCTGGTGGATAGCCATATAGCTCCATTTCTCGTTTCAGCTTATCAGCACATGCCTAAGAGAAAAATGCACCAGAGATCTATAAACTGTTAGGGCACATGCATGTAAGATCTGGATGGTGGCACATGCATTTATATATTCTTATGGTTGGTCACATAATCACCCAGCTGTTTCGACTGGTTACTATTATTTCTAAAACTAGCTTTCTACTGCTCCTTTGTGGCAACAGTTAAAATTGATAATGCTGTACATCTTTTACTCTGATCCATGCATGATTGATTAGTTTCCTGACCCTGGCAAATTCTTTAAAATGTTGTGCATTACTTTTCCAAAGAGAGTAAATGGGTGCTTCCACTCCACTTGTGCAAACAGAAAAGCTGTTTTCAAAGATCAAGTGGATTCTTCTGTGGGAAGAGCAGCTATTTTCTTTAATCCTATCTTTTTTCTTGGACTGTAACTTCTGCAACTTTCTGGAAGCTTGTTCATTGCTACCCATGTTTTACCAACAGTTTTTATAACTGAGAAGCATTTCAAAAGCAAAATTCAATCTTAAAAACAGGTTGTTCCCATAGTTCCATTGAGTGTACTAAATCCACTGAATATATTTAAAAGTACCAACAAAAGACAGCTGTGAACTGTGGAGTCCTTGGTGCTCTCTGAACTTGGATTTTTCATTACCCAACTAGGTAACATAATCATTGCTAGAAGCACTGTGCAACCCCACTCCCTTCTACAACTGATGATATTACTTAGTTGGGTAATAAAATGTCTGCAAGAAAACATACAAGCTCAGAGAGAGCACCAAGGACTCCACACTTAACCATAACTATTTGAAACCTAAGCATATAACTTTTAATACCAAAGGAAGTAAATTTTACCATAGATGTGAGCAACTTTGAGATCAGCCACATGATCAAAGATTATTAGAACTGTAAAAAACTTTAGATTTAATCCTAAAAAGAGTACGGCAATTTCAACTATAGCTGTGTGATTCTGGAAACAGAAGTGATTGTTTTAAAAATCTTTGCTTCATAACACCTTTTGTGAATTGAATCTAATCTATTACAATGCCCCAGAATCACCTGTATCCTAAGATGGGCAACTCTAGTATACTAACCAAATGTGTACAGGACATACCTGCTACATTTAAGTAAAATAGATTAAAAATAATGTATTTCTTTTGATTCAAAATTGGGATGCATTTTTGTCTCTACAGTCAAGTGATGTTACCTTAATGGGCATGCCAGTACAATGAAGTCCAAAAGGAAATAGGCATTTCTTTCCTTTCAGTTTCTGGTATCCAACCGCAAACTGTGAGACACGTGAAAAATAGAGCAAACATTAATGTCTGAGAGTAGGAAAAAGAGGAGATAAAACATAAAACATAAATGGTTAAACTAGAAATTATTTATTAATTTTAATTTAATTTAATTATGAGATTTATATGCTGCCCTATCTCCCTAAGGACTCAGGGCGGCTTACAATACTAAAAAAATAATAATACAAATGTTAAAAATAAATTAAACCCAAGAAAATCCAATAATCGTAAAACATTTAACACCCATTTAAAAACCCTCAGCAATTTATTTTCCTTAGGGAAAATTCAAGCAAGATATAGAATTGGAAAGAAAGAAAGTCATTTATTTCAATTTCTTTTAAAGATAAAAATTAGAAGCAGTTGAAATCCCATGGCTATTTATGATACAACAGCCCATTTAACGTAATTTTCACTGCATTCAATGTGACAACTTTAGGTAAACTGATGTGTGATTCTAAGATTATAATTTCTATTCTCCTCAGAGGTTCTGGACATGGAACAATACATTCTTAAAGTTAGTACGAAAAACAGAAGGTTTTACAAATTTCTATTTTCTTTGGAATGGCTTCACAAAAGCAATAATAAAAATTCTTACCTCACATTTTGATAAAGAAAATGTGTGTCCTAGGTGAAGCCGGCCATTCATGTATGGATAAGGAAAAGTAGCAAAATATTTCCCATGGCTGAATGAAGATTTAAAACATAATTTGAAAAAACAATTAATTTTCAGAAATTTAGCTTAAACACAGCTAAGGTTATGGTCCTATAAATATTACATGACTCATCACTGCAATATTAATATGCAATACAATATGCAATAATAGGAATTTTTGAGTGCCACATTTGAAACAAATGAAGTGACCTTCTATAAAAATTAAAATGTTTAGAAATATTAATTGGATAATGCCTGTTTAAAAAACTTAAGCTACTAAACCTGGGTTTTAAGCAGAGCCGAACCTCCCTTAGGACTGAAGGTTCTATTATTCAGTGCAGACTCAGGTAGCCAATGGCAGAAACACAGATCTCTAAGTGAATCTGTGATTCTGTGAGCAACTCAATCTGCTTCCCTGCTTTGCCTGATGTTGGGTAAAAGTTGCTCTTTTTTTATAAAAAAAATTCAATATCTACATAAATATTCATAATATTTACATATAAGCCATGCCCAGCCAGTCACATGACCAGCAAGCCATGCCCAAGAACCAGTTAAGAAATATGAATCCCACCCCTGCCTTTGTGTGTTTGTGTGTGTGTGTGTGTGTATGAGAGAGAGAGGAGAGAGAGAGGTTAGATCAGATCTCTCTCTCTCCCACCCCCACCAACGTCAGCAAGCCACCGTCAGTCAAAATTCATATTAGTGGTCCCCAGGATTTAAAATTATGAGTTTGGTGGTCCCTGAGGTCCAAAAGGTAACAAGTGAGTGGGCAGGGAGGATTCCCATGGGCCATGTGGGAGGCACAGCCTTGTGTTCCCACACAGCCTGGATTAATTGCTTTGGGGGTTGCTCTGGGGGTGACATTTCTCTGTGGACCACCAAAATTTTCTCGTGGACCACCAGTGGGCCATGGACCACCGGTTGGTGACCACTGCTCTTGAGGATTCTACAACTCTTCAACTTGTAAACACATACAAGTTGCATGCGAAAAGAACTTCAATCTGCTAGAACATTCCAATCAGATATAAACTCATTTTTTTGTCTGTTCAGTTTTGCTACAACCAAATAGAAACAAACTAATAATTAAATGGTAATTACAAGCAAATTATAAAAATACATAGAAAATGGCATGCTTAATTTTAATTTTCACTCAAGATTTCTCCATCCAAGTCCTTTTAAATGCATTCAGCTAGATGGCAGCACTTTCCTAGCCTTGTTCAGCTGGATCAAAAATTGCTAGAAATCCCAGAAGAGTAGGTCAAACCAGAAATTAATTGAGGTGACAGTAGCAAACCGCCTCCATACCATTATCAAGAAAACTACATGGATGTGGCCATGTCGTCAGCTACATTTGGACCTGACTCACAAAAAGTCTCTTAGGTGTCGCTGCTTTTAACTTTTTATGTGCAGCATAATGAAAATAAAGATTAAGATAATTATATCTATCCTCTGTCATAATATACATTTGTGAATGTGTCTTTCTGATTCAGCTGTTCAGAAAAAAAAATCTACAGAAGTGTATCTCTGTTGATTTATCAACCTTACTACTGTTCTAGCAAATTGTTACGTATTTGTCATCTATTTCTTTAAATTCTTCTTAAAGAGGTCAGAAAAAATAAACTTGGGGATTTCAGAAATGTAGATGCACACTTGAAACCTATACGCCAGAATATCAATTCTTACTACAAGTAGTCCTCAACTTACGACCACAATTGTGCTCATAATTTCTGTTCCTAAGTGAGACAGTTAAAATCCAAAACATGATCCCGGGACTCATAAGTATGAGCTAATTTCCAGGCATCCAAATTTTGATGACATAACCATGGGAACACTGAGATGGTAGTAAGTGTGAAAAATGGTTATAAAATCATTTCAGTGCTGCTGTAACTTCAAATGGTCACTAAATGAATGGTTGTAAGTTCACGGCTACCTGTATTTCAGTTTTCATTAAACAAAATGACAGAAATTAGCCAATTCTGAATTTATGTTTCCAATGATACACATATTTTAGTTGTATACGGAATGTCATTTTCACATTTCCTAAGTCCTAATCTGGGCTTACATGGACTTCAGCTTTCTGAAGGAACACTTTTAAGAAAAGTGTTATATTGCATTCACTCTTTAGGCAGGAAAATTTCTATAGTAGTTCCTATATTGTATCTAGAAAACATTTTATTAGAGACAAATTCTGTGTGACTCATTATACTATCCATAAGCTTTCTACTACTCAAAAAATTAAATTTATATGTTGTTTAATACTAATTTTCTACTGTTAAATTAAAGTTAATACATAGTGGTTTTTTTAATTCCATTAGATTTAAAATTTACACACTCAAATATTGAAATTCTCAGCCACATGTGAAATGAATATTCTCACCTTTTGTGACTTGCCACATCTTCTGCATTAACTTCAAATGCTTTTTCATTGTGCCATTTCTGTTGGATTTCCTCTTCTATTTTTTTCAAGAAATCAACTTTAGCTGTACCCTTCCGTTCCTTAAAAGAACAAATAAACGCTAGTGTGGTTAGCTTAAATAAAATAATTTGTTAGTATAAATAGTACAATGTTGTACCATTATTGTGCCAGAACTCTGAATTTGCACACAAACATTATAACCTGAATATTAACTCTACAATATTATCCAGGTAGTTATTATCTCTTTTAAAAATTTCAAAAAATATTATGAACTTAAAAATATTATAAATAAAATAAAATTACTGCCCTCCTTTTCATTTGAGTTCAGATAAGTACTTATTTTGTTAAGAAATTTAAGCCTGCAAAAGATCAAGTGTGCCAGTTCAGTAATTCATTTTAGTTCTTGGCACATTTTAACAATATTCTACCACTGGTATACATTAGTTGGGAATTTATACCTTAACATTGATTGGATAATGCAAGTCTCAATTATTTAAAGAAGTGAAAATATGGAAATTGTTCATATTTTCACATTTACTCTATTGTAG
This sequence comes from Naja naja, assembly GCA_009733165.1. Classification (NCBI taxonomy): domain Eukaryota; kingdom Metazoa; phylum Chordata; class Lepidosauria; order Squamata; family Elapidae; genus Naja; species Naja naja. The sequence goes on from CM019149.1 coordinate 107,071,895, forward strand.
GTTGTGCTACTGTTTTTCTATTTGGCAGATGTTTGATAGAAGCTAGTCCTCACTTACCAACCACAATTGGAAATGGCAATTCTTGTTTAAGTGATAGACATAAAGTTAAACAGCATATGACAATTATGATGTCAATTATGACATCAGTTCCTGCTGCAGTCATTAAGTGAATCACCCATCACTCATCAAACTGGCGGATGCATCACACGCAGGCTACGCCCACCCAAGCTCCGCGAATGGGAAAAACATCACGAAACATCACATGATGGCAACATGATGCCACGAGTTTGACACCCATGACCAAGGTCATTAAACACCATACCATATAACTGTGACTTGGGATTTCCTGCCAGCTTTCTCACTAACTCTGCTTGTTGGAAATCAGCTGTGAAGATTGCAAACTGCAATCAAATGACAGTAAGGTGCTGCAAATGTCATAAATGTGCACTAGTTGCCAAGCACCCAAATTGCAATCACATGACTGCAGGGATGCTGTAATGGCCACAACTTTGAGGACCAACTGTAAGGGTATTTTTAAATACCATTGTAACTTTGAATGGTTGCTGAATGAGTGCTCACTGAGGACAACTTGTATTACACTAAAAGGAAAGTCCTTTTAAAAATGGAAATTATGTTTCACAATTTGGGACAAATTGCTTAATTAATTAATTAATTGTCAGGCTAAGTGAACTTTTCCCATTTCAATCGACAAGAATGAACTTCTGAAATCTAGGTGTTTGATTCTGTATGATAATTGGAGATATGCAACTGTCGTTAGTAAATATAAATAACAGCCTGGGATGTTATGCAAGCTGAATATGAATCTGGCAGTTGTTCTTAATTAATGAAGCAGAAAAGCCCCAAGTTGCACTTGTCATATTGCTATGTATTGAACCAAAGGGCAAAGTCAAAGAAGTATTACGTTTACAATTAGCACATCAGTTGGAAATTTACATGACAACACCAATGACACCTAAAATGCACTGTGAACTTATCAAATCATATTTACTTCTCCCTTTTGGTTAAATAGCAGCTTACAATCAAAGCAAAACAGCTAACCAACCCACATGGCAGGTAAACAAAACGAACTCAAGCAGGAACAAAAACAATCAAAACAGCGATCTCAGAAACTATTTTTTCATTAATCAGGTATTCACACTTAGGCTAAAGTGATCAATGCCTCACTCTGAAATTTGGGTGAAATTTACTATATTTATTATACGTAGAACATGTTACTGGTTTGTGCTAACAGCATAATCCATACTCTTAAAGAGTCACCAGAACTTTTCTAACTTTTCTTTTTAAAAAGAGAAATCTAATACCTGTAACAGTTTCATAGAAGATAGATCTAAACAAAATCGAACTTTTCCCCCCTCCCCCAAAAAGGGGTCTTGTCCTCACTTGACTGTACCATTGTAAATTGGACATGGTTTCCTGGAGATTTGTGTAAAAGACCTTTCTTTTCTTAAAGTCTACAAATGAGATATTAACCAGAAAGTCATCCAGTTAATCCAAACAAACCCAAGCAAAATAACAACAGGGCAAATAATCTGGTATGGTACAATAAAAGCAACAAGAAATATTTGAAACGAAACTTCCATGTATTCTGTAATCCTTGTTTTCAATATGCCTCCAGCACAGGATAACCTAGACGCCATAAAGGCACTCAATTCCCTTAATCCCCAGTCAGCATGTTCGCTGAGAAATATGGGAATTGAAATACAAGGAGGGAACGAGAATGCCCCATTAGGTCAACCAGATGTCTTGCGAAGAATGCAGGGATTTCGGACAATTCTCATGAAAAACCACTTTATTCTCCCCGTGGTAAATAGCCCTGCAACTCTGCTTATTTAGTACTAGTTTATAAACCACATTTAACCCGGAATATTCCAACCAGCCCCTTTCTAAGTGAAGGCACGGGTCCCAGCTCTGGGTATATCTCGATAAATGACAGCATAAAAAGGAAAGGGGAGGCCCATTCGCCCCTTTTCTGCTTTTTCCGTTGACAAATCCTCCTCCTATCCATACTCATGGCCCAATTGCTAACTAGCCCCCTAAAATCAATCCAGGCGATGCTGTCACCCGATATTCACCGTCATCGCTCCTCCGGAGTCTGAGAGATTTCCACCTGCAGCTTACGCCCCTGCTCCACGCCGCCGGATCTCCCACAATGCATTTAAAATAAAGATGGATCCGGCTCCTTCGCAAAGACTTTTGGGATGTTGAGTTTGCGCAGAGCTAACACAGCGCACGGTACCCGCCAGCTGAACTACAATTCGCTACAAACCAAGCGTTACTTAACAGTGCTTGTCGCGTGGGATTCCCCCCCCACAAACCGCGAGGTCTTGGAATTGGAATACTACGTTTCCCATAATGCACCGAGAGGATGAAACCTATCGATGCTCACCAATAGGAGTACTCAAATCTTAAGTTTCAGTCTTTCTGATATTGTGTTAATGTATTTGATGTCATAAGCGAAGCGGGAGGAATAAAGGTGAAATAACTTGTATACTTTTTCAGAAGCTGTTGCAAATGTAATCAGTGTTGATTCTGTTTGCATTCTTTTAGTTGTTTTTAAATACTTTTCTTCCTACTGAAAAAAATGCCTTCCAGCCATTTGTAAAGTAAATATAACTAATTATAATTTGGATATTCACGTTGGTTGAATTATATGAGCACTATCATTTAGGACTGCCAAAGGAATGCATTTTGCAGGAGCAAAAACAAGTTGCATGCACTGTAGTCCTATGTGAGGCTCACTGACATTTGTTTCTAAAAGTTTGCTAAGTATACAAAAGTTGTGATATATCCAAGAAACTTTTCAGTGCCATTTGATGTTCAGTTTGATGTCATCATATTGCAATGTTTCTCAAAGTGAAAAAGAATTCCAAGAGATAAAGGATTTTATTAAACCATCTCCTGTTGTTTCTTCACAGTTCTTTTATTTAAAATAATTTCCTCTAAACCTTGCACATACTGAGGAAGTAGAAGATGGCTTTTTTACATTTATACTTAGATGCAGTTAAAAATTCGAAATTATTAGGAAATCCCATTGAAATCAGTATTTACTACTACATAAGCAATAATTTTTTTGGTATACTGAACTGCACATATACAATAATATGCACAGGGATTCAAAGCGCTAACAAAATTAGACTTATCTTGTGCAGTAATAATGCAGCAATAGCATTCAAAATATGACAGGAAGTGCCTTTTTAGTTTCTAAACCCAGACCATCTATCATTGATAGGCATTTCAGAAACTAAAATAGTTCACAGATTCATTTGTCATATTCATCACAAGTATCAGCACTGAAAATCCCTTTAGTGAAAAATCCCTTCCAAAGATGCTTTAGGTATACAATAGGTCTGTCTTTAGTTTATTGTTTACTGTAATTACGTTCTTTAGCTACTGTACATTCATAAATTCACTATCTTGCAATAAACTGTAATGACGAATATAAACCTTACTTTTGAGTAGACATATCCAAGCCTATAGAATTAACCCTCCCCCAAATTAAAAATGAATATGCTACATTATAAGGAACAATATCCGATTTTAAATAATATGAAGATACAGGAGATGACTGGAAATTTTAATATATGCTCCAAGAGTGTTCTGTTTACAGAAGAGATGATATATTCATTTAAAATTCCTTTAGATCCATAGCAGAAATTTAAAACACAAGGAAACTAATAATGTTAGAAATAAAGAATTTTTTTGAGGTTTTGTTCTTTAGCTTCATGAAACAATAAACATTCTTACTGAAAATATGCTTTAATATTTTGCATATAACTTGCTAAATGAGCTCCTAAAAATTAAATTTAGGTGTTATATTACTATTTTTGCTGCATCACTTCGTTTTCCAACTCTAATTTCAAAATGGTTGCCATTCTGTATCAAGTGACTAGATCTGATTTCTTTCAATTTGGCTAGCTTGATAAATGAATGCAAATAAAATTATTCTGCATTATTTTGCTTTGAACATTTTGTTAAATAACATTACTAAAAACCTGCACTGTGTAGAAAAAAATTAATATGGCTTATCATATAAACTGTATCCATAAATATTAGGAATAGCATAAATAGGAAGAGTCAAATGTGTTTTTGTATACAATTTCCAGTTGCTGATGTTAACTTCATTATAGCCATTAACTAAAATCAGAATTTACTGATAGTGTATTTCTCTGGATTTTATCCCTAGAACTCAGTAAAGTAGATTGGGCTAAGAGTGATTGGCCTAATTCATTTAAAAAGGATTTAAACTTGCTTCCCCCATCCTGTTTCAAAACTTTAAACCATTATACCACACTGGCTTTTCTGCCCATGTATAGGTAAATACTGTACATAATGAGTTGTGTAAAGAAGAATATAACTTTATTACGGTCTTAGACCAGCAAGACATCACTATTTACAATATATAAAAAAGTACTGACACATTATAATACATTAATAGTGGATAAAAACATCCCTGTTTAAAAATACATGCTCTCAAACAGAGTTGTGTAAATCATATGTATTTTAGTAAATATTTTCAGGTTACTATTATTAATAGATATTGCTTTCCTCACATAGTACATGTTGTTTCTTGGGGGGACTTTAGATGATCTAAATTTATGGCATATCAGCTTTCATCTTAGTTTTTAACCTCATTAGATGTGCTTGAAGTTGTATCCTGTGCTAGCAAGTACGAGAATTGTTGGGAGAGCCGAGATTGTAGCCATGTGCAACTGAACCTCAGCAATTTAGTTTGGCGCTGTACTATACACATATACATAAAGAGAATAGTTCGCGAAACCGTTACAGCTTTTTCCCTGATGCGAACGTCAATCACCATGCATTTGCTGAAAATAGTGTGAAAAAATTCGCCCCTGGGGAATTAACACAACACGACGCCGTGCATAGAACGCAGATCACTTCCGACTCGATCTATGCCCGATTAACGTGCGTTGTACGTAGGAATGTATTCGGCAAAAGGTCGGAAACAAACTTGTTACGCTGCGTGGTTTCACGTATTCCAACCACCCGCGCTTCAGCAGCAGCTCTTCTGAATTAGCTCTCTTCACAAAGATTTCAATGCTTGTTGGCTCGACCTAACTTGCTGAGGCCTCCCACCGGTGTCACCACCCCCACTTCACCTCCCTTGCTACTGTACTCCCAGCAGCTTTCGGATTGGTTCCCTTCGCTCGGGGGCGCTGTCGCGCGATTGGCCGGCTTTCCTCGAGGCCCCGTCGTCCGATTGGCTCCGCCGCGAAACCGGGTGCCCGCCCCTTCTCCGATACCCAGCAGGTTGCGTTGCGCCTTCTCGGTTTAGCTAGTTCCTGGTCTGACTTAGGCCCAGGCTCGGCGAAGCGGGGGAGGGGCGAGAGTTAGTGGTGCTACTGTTGCTGCTGGCGAGTGACTACTTGGCGGGAGAGGGAAGAAGGGACCGGAGTCAACGCGGGGGGGGAGGGGAGGCGGAATGTTGCCCGAAGTGTAACTGCAGCACCGCCGCCGCCACGACCCTCCTCGCCATGATCATAGAGAACGTGGACGCGCTCAAGTCCTGGCTGGCCAAGTTATTGGAGCCGATGTAAGTGCGGGAGAGCCGCAAGGGACTGGCGGGCGGGCGGGAGCCGTGGGGGGGGGGAGCGCAGGGTGAGGGGACTCTTGGGACCTTAAGGCGGAGATTATGGGGCTTAACCCAGGAAGGAAGGGTGGGCTGGTTTGGGAAGGGGCCCGCAAGGGATGAGTGGATTTTGACCCAAGGGAAGAAGGGCGCGGGTCCTGCCACCGGCGTGGAGGGTCCCTCTGCCTAGATTCCGAGCAAGGCATTGTAGTAACAGCTACAGAATAAACTGGGAACCGGGAGGGTGTGTGTGAGAGCGAGACACGTGAGGATGAAGGAGGTGATGAAGCGCCTGAGTTTCCGCGGGGACAAAAAGCGGGGTTTTTGCTCGCCTACTTAGTTCCCAAAACGTCCCGATCGTGGTTTGAGAGTATTGCGGAGAATGAGGGTTTGACAGAGAGGGAGGCTCCTGTTCAGAGCCGCTGCATGGAAGTAAAAAAAAAGCCGTTTATTTAGGGCAGTGGATCATATACATTCGCAGAAGAAACGAAACCATTGCCCATCCTTCGCTCGGACCCGTTTTCTAAATTTGGGTTTGAGTTGAGTATTAAAAAAGGGGGGAGGATTTTTAAAAGAAAGAGCTCCTCGCTAGAATAAATGAAATTTGTTTTTTAACCAAGTTCGATGTTATTGGTAAACTAATATAATACCAAGAGGTTTTTCTGATTTTTTTTATGCAAGCACATTGTCTATAACTTTGAGAGTTTCTGACCCATTTAAGTTTTGAATCCTGAAACATTTTGTTTTACTTCCTCCACCACAAAATTCGTACCTTATAGCAGTTATTATATCTTTCAGGACATTCATGAGGAGTTTTTGGAATACAACTTTGTATCTTCTGTTTACTGTGTCAGTTGTTTTGACAGAGGAAAATCTTTTATTGAATAGCTGTGTTGTACTATAATTGCATATATATTTAAAAGTACAAATCGTTACTTATACTACAAACCACTTAGTTTTTTCAAAGTAACACTTAAAAATGGAAGTGTACATGTTACATTAAAGAATACTATGCTGCATGCATCACATTTAAAATGATGAGTACAAGTTCCAGCGAATATACTTAAATTTTCTCAATACCTTTTTTTTTGGTAATTATTGACTTTTCTCTTTGGCCTTGAATACTTAACTACATTATCCCAAACTTTAGAGCCTGTTTTAAGTACTGATAGTTTTGATGTCTGGTGAATTAAGTGCTTAAACTGGAATGCTGATTTGGTTTCCTAAGATAAAAATAAAATGAGGTAGAATAACATTGAATTATTCTGTTGCATAAGCAGTTGGCATTTCTAACTAACCTGTGGAGCCCCAGTTTGAATTTTTATATCATATAAAATCATAGGATTATGAATGTGTGTCCAAATTTCTAAGCACATTTGAAAGGCTATTTTAGTATTCATAATTTAGTATTGTTTTTTTACAGCTGAATGCAAAAGTTTAGTTACCTATGGCTATTTACATTTCAATGAATCCTTAAGTGAAGAGAATACAACCTGCATATGATTAACAGTTAAGCACAGCTCCTTGCTGTAAATCTCAGGGCATGTTTGCTATTTGTAAGCAGTTGTTTATAGATTTTAAAAAAATCTATGTGGAAAGTAAAAATGTCTGGACACTCTTTTAGTCAGCATTTTGTAACATTTATTTCAGCAGAAATATCAACTTCCAAATAAATATTTCCTCTGACCACGGAGAATTTTTTCTGTTGTTGCTTTTGGATTTGATTTTCCTGACTATTCATTGCAGATATCTTCTAGATTAGCAATCTTTGGGTCTATTAGCGTGAAAGAAATGCTTGAGTTTTCTCTCCACAGGTTTTCAGTAATTTTCAACTCTGGGAACTGTACAGACTGTTTAAAATCCTTTATTTCTCTCTTCTATAAGAGCTTCATGATTGATTTGGAAGTATCTTTCAGATTGTTGTCCTGCTGAACTATCCAACTTCTTTGCAGCTTCATTTTCTTCACTGGCTGTGGGACATTAGCATGAAGATCAAGACAAATCTCTGCCAAAACTGCCTGGAACTGGACATATCTACAAAACACAATTCACAGATTGCTGCAAATTACCTGCTGAAAAGTTTAGCTAACACTGGAGAAGTTGTCCACAGTACAACATACATTATACAAGAATGTACTGCAAGGGATAGTTGCCAAATAGAAACTTTTTCTCCAACTTCATCACAAAAGTCATCATCTAAGGTACGCAAAAAAACCCTTGAACAGGTCTAAAGCATTTTGGAACAAAGGGGTTTGGACTGATGAAATAAAAATTAACAATGTGGTCACAACCTTACACACAACATACATTTGGAGAAAAAGAGTAAAGCATTTGAAGAAAAGAATACCTTAGCTGCCATTAACACAAGATGGCTCTATTATGTTTTGGGATTATGTGGCAGTCAGTGGTAAAGGAAATATTTATACAAGTAAAAGGAGGAATGAATTCAACTTAATATCAAAATATAGAAGCTGATGTCCCACAGTCAGTGAAGAAACTGAAGCCACTACGGGTTGGCTATTTCAACAAGACAATGATCTGAAATATACAAAAATAATGCTCTAGAATAACCTGAACAGTCCACAGTGTTACATATTAAAAATCTGGGGGGATCTCAAACATGCAAGGAACCCTAAGAATATTGCCTATAAAAGTTCAATAGAGAAGACTTGGTGAAAAAAATAAAAGCAAGAATAGAGTCTTAGCTGACTATTTGGAAGTTGCTATTTCTGTCGAAGTATTTACAGAATACTAAACAAAAGAGTGGTCAAATTTCTCATCTATCATATTTATTTTCTATTCAGGGAATTATTGAAATATGCACTTTAAGATTTCCTAAAAAATTCTGTTCAATTGTGCACTTAATACACACTACCAAGCAGCTGAAGTCCGTCCTATGTTTTATTCAACAATAGACATCTAGATGAAGATTTTCATGCTCAGATTTATGGATCAATTGATTTTATTTGCTTAGTTGTGACTACAAAGGTTTCTTCTGTAACATGGCTACATTTAACCTTGCAGTAAATTATGTAGATCAAATAGATCTCGGTTGAGTTCATTTAGTTTTTAGTTTACTTTATTGTCAATGCACCTCGTACAACGAAATCAAAAACCATCTTCAGTGCACATAATGACCTTGACCATGAAAATAAACACACATCCTTCACCCTTCACACATTGAACCGGAACCCCCCGACACCACACCAACACTGCACTATACAGCAGAATTCAAAAGAGCTACTGACCTGGGATAGAAGCTGTTTTTCAGCCTATGTAACATATCCAAAGAACTCTAGAGCCATAACATATATTAAGGGGAAACATCTACAAAGAGATACACATCATGAAAAATCTTGGCAAATCATAGTGGTTCTTCACTCTTGCTTCATTCCGTCATGCAATAAACAAACATAGTTTATGACCCACAATATTTGAGTTCATATATGAACTATAAACTAACCATATCACAGCTTAGTATAATGGATAAATATGACCAATATATAATGCAATATGTGCATTACTTTCAAGACAAGCCATTTTTAATAATCAACTTGAGGTTGTACTATTAAGTTAATGTTGAGAAGAATTGAGTTTACATTATTTCATTGATTAGTTTCAGCAGCATAAAAAGCATCAACAAAACTGATTGTGTATGTAAACAAGGACCTATCAACACACAACATACATATTTTAAATCTTCATTTCAAAGCCAACATACATGAATATACCAAAAAAAATTGCATAAAAAGATTCGTGTAATTCGTATCTTGTAAATTTACAGTTGCTTTAAGCCAAAATATTACTGTACCTCAGGATTTTCAAGTTTGCAATGAGTTTACTTCCTGAATCCTGGCCCTAAGATCTTTTGCATGCAACTCTACCTGTAACTACATTTGCTTCTAATACTTTACCTGTGACTAACTTGCTTCTTGCATGCCATTGAAGTGGTATTCAGCATTCTTTTGCAGCCAAATATGCACATTGGGGCTTTTATGTCAAATATTTTATTCTAAGTATTTGTCTGCAAGAGATCTTGTCTTTTTCTTCCTATCGCTTTCTTTAGTTTTTCCCGCTATAATTTATAACACTGTTGTAACTAATATATGATTAATACTTCCAATGTCATAACTTATATGTTAGTATTTTAAAAATCAGATCACTGGATTGTTGGATATACTCCCAACCTATATTTCGGTTATAATAAAAATACATTTCCAAAATAGATTATTCTTGGGAGCATATTTTTATTATAACCTAAAGATTTCTATATTAAGAAAGTTGTGTTTATGATTTACTTTAAAAAAATTCAGGACATGAAATATTTTCAATTGCCTGATGGAAATGATGATTATTAGGACATTTTAAGAGTGATATTTTTATAAGGAATAACTAAGATACTCAGTTTGGGCAAATGATTCAGGTTATTTTACTGTTTATAGAGTTTGTATCTATTTCCTCCTGAGCCCTGGATATCTGTAATAATATTGAAAGTTAATGGTGATGCATTCTTCAATACCATAATAGTTCAATTAATACCCAATTACTCTTGAAACCAATTTGTAGTACTGCACTCAGGAAGGAAAGGTATTAGTTTGGATGGGATGACAACTTCACACAACAATCTGACATGACAAGCAGAAAAACTAAGTAAGGGAGAGGAAAATGACAGGAAGTCCCCAGATAACTGACTGAAGTGGGGAGGAGCAGAGACAGGAAAAGAATCTGAACAAAAACTTGAGGAAAGAAAAAAAATGCACCTCTGAAAAAAATAATCTGAGAGCATCTGAGAAAAAACTAATGAGGCCAACCAAGGATCAGGCAGGCAAAAAAGTAAAAGCATTTTTCCCCAGCAAAATAGTGTCTTCTAAAACTGGAACCATGAGGAAATAACAGTAAAATAATATGCATAAAAATGCTAAGGTTGTAGTAATGGAGGAGACTTCATATGGAGCCGATGATATGGAAAAAGTACAGATTTGTTCATTTAACATTTTTAAAGGCATTTTTATGGACGTAAACCTTCAGTCATGTTGTGGCTTTTGCTATGATCTGGTAACACTAAATAATTCTATAGTGTGAAGAAGTGTGGTATATGAGCTGAATCTTATGTTCTAGTCTAAATGAAATGTTAGTTTACTTTTAATATTAGTATTTTATTCTTAATAACATTGCATTTGGCATTAGTACGGAGCATTGCTTCCTAGGTGAAATGTTTTGTTTAGCTCTTTTAAGTTTGTACATTAAATTTTCTATTTGTATACCAGTCACCCATCTAGAAGTTGTACCAGACTTGTCTATGTGAATAAGATAACTGCATTTTCAGAGAAGCTTATTGCAACGTATCATCTTGTGTTAGACTTCTCACACTAAACGTTATATGCTAATAAAAGTATTTTTCCTCAGATGTGATGCTGATCCATCAGCCTTGGCTAACTATGTTGTTGCACTGGTCAAAAAAGACAAGCCAGAAAAAGAACTGAAGGCTTTCTGTGCTGATCAGCTAGATGTATTTCTGCAAAAAGGTACAGTTATGTATATTTATTAATTACATATTATGAATATACATATGCACGTATGTGTGTATGGATTTTTTCATTATAACTGAGTTATAAATAATAGACATAATGACTTACATACTTTATAACTTTTAAATATTACTACATTGTTGCTTTTCTTTTAAAATATAATTTTAAAATATATAATTTACCCAAAGACTTTCACTTAACTGGGCAGATTTAAAACATACTAAGGGCAACTATATAAATTCCTGCCCCAGAACATCCGGTCCTCATGGGAAACCTATTTACAGATCAGGAACCTATAGACTGGTTCTTTGAGCGAGACAAAGCTGTATATTCTTTCCTTATTTATTCAGCTAAATGATGCCTATTCTTAAGGGAGTAGGATTGGAAGATTACTGTGCTTTGAAATTTGAGGAAGAAACATCAGTAACCCACACTGTGCTGATGACACTACTCTGATATCTAAAAATGCAAAGGATCTGCAAGCTCTAGTAATAAAGTTAAGGAGCACAGTGAAAAATGGGTCTAAAATTAATTATAAAGAAGACAAAACTAATGACAACAGATGCAACAACCAGCATTAAAATCGATTATGGAGATATCAAGGTAGTAGATATATTCTGTTTTTTAGGATCAACCATCACATGTAAAGGAGCAAGTAAAGGAAAGTGTCGTATTAACACTTTCAAACTTTGTTGTTGGAAAACAAACAAATGGAACATCAAACAAATTAACCCAGAGTTCTCATTCAAGGCAGAAATGACCAATAACAAATTATCCTATTTGGGGGTACATTAGGCAAAACTTGGCTCTCTGGAGAAGTTCTAAACGTGAGAAAGATGAAAAGCAAGAGAAGAGGACAACCAACAGTAAGATGGATGCAATCAGTCACAGTGTGATGGGCCCTCAGTTGGAAGACCTGAAGGACAAAATTAAAAACAGATCATCATGAAAAGAATCTATGTGATTGCTAACAGTCAACACCACCTAATGACAGATAATTAATATAAATGTCTGGTTCACTCCACAAAATGTTGGTGCTAAACATAGGGAAATTTGCCCCAACTGAGTATAGCACGTACTCAGGCTTTGCTAGTCTTAAAAGGCTAATCAGAGTTGTTATTACTTAGAAGGGAGAGTACTAGGAACCCCAAAAAATAAAAATAACTCAAAAGACGGCAATGGCAAAAACATTTCAATGTCATTTTGGCAGATTAAAACATTAAACAACGTGCTATAATTTCACTCAAAAATATTGGTTTTGTTCAGATGCAGCAATCTTTTGCTTCTTATAAGAATAGTTCCTCATCAGGCCAAGGCCCATCTTAACTCCAGCATGCAGTAGGCCTAGTTGTCTAAATTTGGAGAACCTGCTAGGACATAATTTGTCAGTGTGCATCTACTTCCTATCTGCAGCTCTAACATGGATGAGCAAGGTAGAAAGAAGCAAGCCACTGCATCTCCACTTCCCAACTTTGGTCCAAACTGAAAACAACCTACCTTACCCATGCTATACAGGAAGGCCAGTATGATTGTTAAGACTTATTTCCTCCAGAAAAGGTAATCATCCAGAATAATTTGGGAATTTATAATGAAACTATATGATGTTACATATGCTTTTACTTAAAATAAAATTGGTGGCATTTGATTTTATCCAAACTTGCCCAAATGCAGGGAAATCTTTGGCAGCATCCTAAAAGCCACAGCTGAAGTTGATAGTGATAAAAAACTTAAAATTTCACAATTTAGCCATGATTTTTTTTTCTCAATAGGCTATAAAGTTAGTGCCTTGAAGAAATTATACTAGTTTTAAAATGAAATTTATACCATCGTTTTCAGCAGGCAGAATGATCTCCCAGGGGATTCTTAATATTGTTTTAAGAATATGACCCTGACATCTGAACAACCATTTTAGGCATAATTGAGGGCAGGGCAAGAATGTTTCAAATTCAAATAACAGGTCTCAATCACATCACAATTTATGTTTGAAACAGTGTGGTACGGTAGTGATGCTTCTATTACTGGAAAACCAAGTTTAAGCCTCTTTCATTTACTGGGGTTGAATTGATCGGGGGGGGGAGGCAATTTTAATGCAAAACTAGAAAGTTAGGTTCATTAAAACGTGATTAATTTTCTTGCTTGTCTCCCACAGAAACATCGGGTTTTGTTGACAAACTATTTGAAAGCCTATGTACTAAGGATTACCTAGTTCCTAATGAACCAGTAAAACCAGATCTGAAGACTAATCAAGGAAAAGAAGAAATCAAAGAGGAGGCAATGGTAAGTTTTTCAATATGATTTCCTTGATACTTAGAGGAGTCCTGTGCAAATCCATTCAGAATTAACCCCAATAATGTTCATTGAACATACTTTAAGATGGTTGTGCGTAAGTCAAAGCAAATCACCAAGAAAGACCCAGTAAAATGTAATGGGATTCAATCCCAGAGAAGTAAAAAATATTGCCTTATTCTAGTTTTACTTGATACCCATTTCCCCTAAAATAAGACCCAACCAGAAAATAAGCCCTGGCATGATTTTTCAGGTTGCTTGTAATATAAGCCCTACCCCCAAAATAAGCCCCAGTTAAGCTTGTCAGCCAGACAGACGTATTTATATATTTTCCCCAAAATAAAACAGAACCGGAAAATAAGTCCTAATGTGCCTTTTGGAGCAAAAATAAGTATAAGAGCCAGTCTTAATGTCGGGGAAACACAGTATATAGTTTTTCATTTAGTTTTGAAGGAAACCTGAATTACTGCTGTGTTTCCCTGAAAATGTGACCTAAGTCCTAGCTTGATTTTTTACACCTGTACCCAATATAAGCCCTACCCCCAAAAAATAAGCCCTAATTAAGACCCCATCCACTTAAGGGTGCGCAGGTAAAAGTTAAGCTAGGGTGGGGATTGGGGTGGACCTGCTCTACTACTTACCTTCAGATAGTTGCAGCCAGGCCTCTGTAGCCAATAACAGCTCCAGATTGATCCGGAGCTCTGTTATCAGCTACAGAGGCCTTCAGGAAAACCTTGCTGCCTACAGAAGAAATGGGCCAAGGTGTGCGAGGCCAGGCTGCAACTATCTGAAGCCAAAGAAGTTCCTGAAGGCCTCTGACAGCGAAAAGGAGTCCAAGGGCGACTCACGAAGTGAGGTGAGTCAGTCATATTCCCCTCCCCCCTGAAAATAAGACCTGGTGCCTTTTTTGGGTGGCAAAAAATTATAAGACAGTGTAATTTTCGGGGAAACATGGTATACATCAGGGGTCCCAAACCCCCAGGCCGTGACCCACCTTCGGGTCTTGAGCTGTTGGGAACCGGTTATGGAAGTGGTGGGCATGGGCGCATAACCCCTAGTATGCTACTCCTTACCTATGACTTAATTATAAGAAAATTACACTATAATTGGAAGACCTATGCTTCTATTCATATATACATGGTTTTAACTTATATAATTTACAATTAACAGGGATTTTGTTACTTCTAATGCTAGTACTATTATTACTTATAAATATAATTCTAGGTGAATGAAACTAATTTTGATAATGCTGAAAAGAATTGTACGTGAAATAAGTTTCAGAAATTTCTGCTGGAAGCTGCCTAATTGTATTCTGCACGATATTGCCCTTTCTGTTGTTAGAACATGGATAGGTTGCCTTCTGCACAAATTATGTAAAGGAGACAAACAACAAGAACTTATTGAACACCAATCTGAATTGGGAAGACTTGTTTTTTTATTTATTTATTTGTTCGTTTGTTTGTTTGGATTTATATGCCGCCCTATCTCCCGAAGGACTCAGGGCGGCTCACAAAAGTCATACAGTACAAAATTTAAAATTATTAAAAATTACTAAATAAAAACCCAAACAAATATCTAAAACCCAAACAGCCAATATACTATAAAAAACCAATTAAAACCCCACTCCCCTCAATCCAGACCAGCCTGTTGGAAAAACCATGTCTTCAGGTCGCGACGGAAGGAACGAAGGTCAGGGGCCACCCGCAGCTCCAAGGGCAACTGGTTCCACAGGGTGGGCACTCCCACAGAGAAAGCCCTCCCCCTGGGGGTCGCCAGCCGACACTGTCTGGCGGACGGCACCCCAAGGAGGCCCTGTCTGTGGGAGCGCACAGGACACTGGGCAATCGTTGCTGGCAGTAGATGTTCCCTTAAATTTATTACATATAATAAAGGATGCTAAAATTGTGATACTTATTCTGTACTTAGCTAGGCATGTACTATGTTTCCTGATAGCAGTAGCACTTAAATTTACATACCACTTCATAGGCTGAATCAACCATTCAGGATTGAATTCATAAGAAAGTTTGTTGATTATTATTTTTTGCTGAAGTGTTTTCTGAATTGTTTTCTAATTCCTTTGGGGGGAAATTCAGGAAATCTCTGTAGTAAAGGGACCATGTTTGAAGAATTCTATAAGGAGCTACTATGATGATGTATTGACGCAATTAATATCTTATTATTTATAATGGAATGTTTCTTTCACTGAAGATATTCAACCATTTGCTTTCATTTTAATTTGGTCTTTGAGTCCAGATATTTATCAGGGATGCATAAAAGGTTTCTTGCAAGGACTATCCTATGCATGAAACAGACAATATTGGCTGATCGATATTGGATGAAAACGTGTGTACTTTGTCTGAGCATTGATGGAGCTTAAATACCTATATTCCAATGTGAAAACCACACAAAAAATAAAATAAAACCAGTAGTACTGATGCTTCCAGCGTTAGGAAAAAAGGGATAGAAAGATGGGTAAGGTATTGACTAGTCAAGGAAAACCATATGAGAGCAGTGGGCTAGCTGAATAAAAGAACAGCTATGATGAAGGAAAGTCAAAGAAACATGTGACAGGATAAACCAGTTAAGTATGCCATGCTTGAATTTAAATGTAACAATAGGGAATGTAAGACAGGCAGGCTGGCACATAGCATAGAGAAGAAAAGTGAGACATGGGATACCGCCCATCTTCTCACATCTTTCAATTTTTCTTGGATAAAACCCATAACATGGCCATGATTTGGCTGAATCAAGACCCTATCTAGAACAATCTACTCAACCTCTGTGTCAATCTACTCAGGCACTGTGCTTGTTTTCATGCAACAAATAAAACAGATTTTGCAGTTCATGCATGTTGTCTTACGTTGTCTTAAGTCAAAAATAAAATCTGGATGATTCCATTCAAGAATTACAGCTAAAAGACAAGATATTTGGGGAAAATGCACTCATTCATAAGACAAAAAACTAATGTGATACCAAGTAGTTTTCAGTGCTGCATTAAATGTGCTTTTATATTTGTATTTTTCATACAGTATTTCATATTTTATTATAGATGCTAAATACTGTGTTGAAGAAGGTTATTCCCATTTCAGAGGTTGGTATGGAATAATACAAAAATTTATTCTTGTCCTGCTTGAATTGCTTCATAACTTGTATTTTGTTTATTTAATTACAAGGTCAGAGGCTGCCATTTTAAATATTGTACTTTCATAACACAATGCATATTTTATTTAGGAGTAAATGTAATTGGAAAAATAACATGTGTTGTGTTAAGATTAATGTTTTATTAACTCAGACTGTATTTCATTTGAGATCTCTGCTATATTTAGATAAGGTCAAGTGAGAGATGATATCTTTGTATCACATAGTCCTCCACTCATATACACACAGTGATTTTTCTGTCTCCTCCTAAATTCTGTTCTTTGCTATCAAATTATTCATCAGGACAACTTCACTTGAATTTAAGAAAAATTCTGACATCCTGGGGATAATTTAGAAACAAATTGTCATGGAGAATATGTAGTTGCTAAAAGTTGTCACCAATTTGATGACACGTAATCAAATGTTTTGCTTTTTTTCCACAAAAATATTTAGGAAAATATTATACAGTAGCTAAAACTTGTCTGCTACATATTTTGTGCAGACCATCTATGTTAGTTCAGAAAGTGCTGTTCTACTTGTGAAGGTTTACACTCCAAAATCAATTTCCATTGAAAATCTGAAACACTATTTATGACAGAGTCGTGAAATGGATCTTATAAATTAATAAATTGCCTGTTTTCACAATGAGTAATTGCTAATTTAAAAACTCTAGTGTGGGGGTTGAAATTTAGAAATTTCACTACACTGAACAGAAGCAGTGGTACAAAAGCATAAGGCGTTATCTTAAGATACAGTTTGGTTTGTGCTAAAAACATTTGAAAGGAACATGGTAGTGAAAGACTGAATGAAATGCAAGTATCTGTTGGATACTTGGATACTGACTTTACCTAAATGAACATGACGATAAAGTGATGAAAATAATTTGAAAGAATATTTTACATAGCTCTAAGCTTATCTTTTGGTTCAAAAATAAAACATAAAGATGCATGCAAATGTTGATAATAAGTCCCTAAATGAACCAGTCTTGATATAGTGTCTTCATAGTGCAAAGTTAAACATGACATTATTCTGAAAATTTCAGTACATACTTAATAATAACCATAACAACAGAGTTGGAAGGGACCTTGGAGGTCTTCCAATCCAATCCTCTGCTCAGGCAGGTAACATATCATTTCAGACAAATGATTGACCAATCTCTTCTTAAAAACTTGCAGTGTTGGAGCACCTACAACTTCTGGAGACAAGTTGTACCACTGATTATTCTGTCAGGAAATTTCTCCTTATTATCTACTTGCAAATTTTAAGGTTCAAAATAAGAAAATAATGAATGTAACAGGGTGCAAAGGTTTCAAAATCCTTTTAATCAGCATTCTGCAACACTTCTTTTGGCAGAAATAACAGCTTTCAAACATTTCCTTTAGCCAGCTAGAAGTTTATTTGTTTTTTCCTAGTCTGGCTTCATGCTACTCTTTACAAAGTTCTTCTAGCTTAGAAATACTATTGGATCTCTAGCATGCACAGTATCTTTGAGATCTCTGCACAGATTTCACTAATGTTTAAGTCTGGAGATTGCAAGACTTTCTAAAATATTTTTTCTTTCCTGTAGGTATTTCAGATTGATTTGGAAGTTTATTTCAGATCATTGTTTTAATTTATTTTTATACATTTCATTATAAATTTAAATACAGAATAAAAAGCTAACAAGAACTAATAACTTAAAATAAAAAAGAGGAAAAATGAAAGAGCAAAAACAAAGGTGCAAGAAAATAAAGAATTATAAAGAACATACTTCCAAATTTTCTTTTAAAGCAGGTGATCTCCTGACTTTGTTTCAGCTACATTTTTTTTCATTGACTGTGGGATATTCTGTGATACATTGATATTTGGTTGAATCTCTTCCTCCTTTCATTTGTGCAGTATTTCCTATGCCACTGACTGCCACACAAGCTGAAAGTGTAATGGTTTCACTGTGCTTAATGGTTCGCAAGGTGTTTTTGTTTATTTATTATTTTATACCTTTGAGTCAGTTTTGAGTATTAAGAGACAAGCCCATGCTGTTTTTTTGCAACATTTTTCAAAAATGATTTGCTGTGATTGAAAAAAGTTGCTTTGGTGCCTAAGGTAGATACCAGGATTCACTGTTTCCTGGTATCTATGCCTTTAGCCACTGCATCAAATGCTTTTCTTTTCTTTTGCATTTCTGTTACAAAAGTGCTTTTTCAAAAAAAAACCAAATGCTTCATTCTTCCAACCCACACCCCAATTGTAGATTACCAAATTGTTCAGTTTTTATTTTAACAAGCAGTTTGAGTGTTGTAGGGTTCTGATTTCCAGATTGGGCCAATTTAATAGCAGATCAAGGAGAGATTTTTCTTGAACTTCCCAGCCCCACGTAACTTTGATTTTTTAACACAGTCTCATTACAGGTAATCCTTGACTTACATCAGTTAATTTAGTGATCATTTAAAGTTACAATGGCACTTATGGCCATTTTTCACACAACCTTTGTAGCATCCCCATGAACATGTGATCAAAATTCAGATGCTTGGCAACTGGTTCATACTTGTGACTGTTGCTGTGTCCCAAGGTCATGTGACCACCTTTTGACAAGCAAAATCAATGGGGAAGCTAGATTCACTTAACAACTGTGGCAAGAAAGGTCAAAAATGGGGCAAAATTCACTTAGCAACCAAAATTTGAGGCGCAGTTGTAGTCATAAATCAAGGACTACCTGTATTAAAATTGACAGCTCTTCTCCTTCATAAGAAATCATTTTAATTTGCTTGGAAGAGCTCATAGCTGTTGAAAGTAGACAAGATAACCATCACAGCCCAAAAAGCTAGAAAGGTCAAAATATTTGTTAACCAGGCTACCATAGAGTCTTTATTGAATGCTGTTCAGTAGATCTGATGTGTTTGTCAGAATAAAATAGTGCTGTCTTAAGGCTCAGATTTGAAATAAGTAAAAAATGAAAATATAAAATTTAAAATCTCCATCTGTTTGATTTGTAAATTTATATTTCAAGATTTTCAAGGCTGATACACTTGTTCCATAAGCTAGCAGCAACTTGTTCCCATAAAAACAATAGGTATAATGTAACATTTTTTGAAATTCCTGATCAGAAATTTAGCAAATTAGGACTTGCTGTTGTTTTCATAGAGAACTCTAGTGTCATGAATCCTTAGTTCCGACTCTTCGCCCTTGTAGTTTTCAAACTTATAACAATAACCTAAGAAAGAAAAAAAATGGCTTTTTTGTGCCGAGAAAACATTGTGAGTCAAGATTTCATTGGACCCGTTCCAGGTAGTTGCAGCCTTGCTTAATCCATATTTCAGGCAAGACAAATTCCAGACACTTGTGCAGGATGAATAAGGCAAGGATAGGGCACATTTCTCTTCCTCTGCTCATTCTAGTAATTCTAGCCCCAGTCCCGTCCTCAAGCTTTCTTTCATTTCTGCTGCCACCATACATGAATTCCATCACAACACCACTGTACAAAAAGAACCCATGCCCATCCCTTTCCCAAGAGTCCTAGCATACTCCTCTTTACTACTGCTGTCATCACACCTGAATTTCAGGTACATTGGGATGCCTACTCCTTCCCCCCACCCCATCTTCCTTTTTTCCCCTACCTTGCTTTTCCATGTCACTGGTTTGATTATTGCTATTGTCTTCTATCTCACAACCTTTGTGCCCAGAACATGGGTTTTTTTGTCTATACCCACACTAAACATGCATGTTCCAGGTTTGGGTCTAAACAGACCACGTGCTGTTTTGTGCACAGAATGGTTCACACACAGGATATTTTATATATCCTTCTAACCCATTCTGAATTAATACAAGGAATGCTGCAAAAAAAAGTGCTATACATTTATGTACATTTATAATGATTTCAGTGAATGAAATCCATATATAAAATGCTATATTTATTTATTTTTAATGCTAGCATCTGTTGTTTATTGTCAGTCTGTTGCTTTTGTCTCCCATATCATTGGGTTTTATTTCATAATTTCATATTCGTTGTTAGACATTTCAGGAATCTTTTGAAGAAGACCGAGAGAACAAAAAGAAGAAATATACTAGCCCGCAGAAAAATCGTTCAGATTCTAATGAGCAAAGGTTTGTGTTTATTCATCATTGAAACTATATATAGAATAGAATAGAATTCTTTATTGGCCAAGTGTGGTTGGACACACAAGGAATTTGTCTTGGTGCAAGTACACTCAGTATACATGAAAGAAAAGATACATTTGTCAAGAATCGTAAGGTACAACACATAATGATAGTGATAGGGTACAATAAGCAATCAAATCATACTAGGAAACAGTCATTTTATTTGCTCTTGTCACTTATTCAAATGGTTGATGTGTAGCAAGAATATTTTTTCATCTGTGCTGATACAGATTATTACAATAATATGAGTATTACAATCCTTACCAGCACAAGAAACTTTCAGAGAGCATTTGTGTTTAGAACAGTGCATCTAAAAGAGCCTCAGTGGCGCAGTGGTTAGAGTGCAGTACTGCAAGCTACTCCTACTGCAATTTGGCAGATCGAATCCCACCAGGCTCAAGGTTGACTCAGCCTTCCATCCTTCCGAGGTGGGTAAAATGAGGACCCAAATTGTTGGGGGCAATATGCTGACTCAGTAAAACGCTTTGAGAGGGCTGTAGAACACTATAAAGCGGTATATAAGTCCAAGTGCTATTGCTATCTACGAGGTATACTGAACTTCTAGTCATTCTAGCTAGTAGTGAAAATTGATTATATTCGCTATCTCTTTTTTATTCATGATTTTTCTCAAAGCTTAGAGTTCCACACATTTTTTGAAAAAAACAAAACACCTTATGGCTACATCTTATTACATTTTAATGCTATGAATGTTTTAGGTTGTTTGAAAATCCTATTCTTCATTTTTTTGCTTTTGAATTTTAAATAGAACCAGAGAAAGAAAAAGAGATGATGGCAAATGGAGAGACTACGATAGGTACTATGATAGGAATGACTTATACAGAGACAAATATGACTGGCGAAGGGGAAGAAGTAAGAGTCGTAGTAAAAGCAGAGGGTTAAGCCGAAGTCGGAGCCGCAGTAGAGGTAAAAGCAAAGACCAAGATGCAAACAAAGACAGGGATGCTGGCAGAAATATTGGTGAGTTGCTATTACACCCAAGTAAGATGTCATATGAAAACAGATTTCAAAACATACTTTTAATGGATGTGTATGTGTGCATATATCACCTAATTCTGATAAATAATTAGAGTTAATTTTAAAAATTGCTGGTGTCAGGCCCAGACAATAGATCAACACAGTAAGAGTTCAAGGTGTGACTACTTTATTGCAATTCTACCTGTATTACACGAATCTCCCCAGACTGCTTTCCTTCCCTTGGAAACAGATAAGGTTCCATGGAGCCTGGGTGAGGGGTCAGTCCTTGACCTCTTGCAACTGTGCAGTGATTCAAGGCTAATTCCCAGCTTGAGTCCTCCTCCCAGCCTGGCTGGGCATTTTCCAACAGCAGACCTACGTACTGCTCTATAAAGTGGCTTAATCCAGGGAATTATTAAATTTGTTCTAAGGTATGTTCTAATAGATTGTCCCTTCTGTTATTCTTTGCCTACTGCTAGATATTGCTGTACTGAATTGCGCCTCTGTTGAAAGAAGTGGATGCATATTACTTATTTCTAAATAATCCCTACTCCTATAAATTACATTTATGTTATATGATCCAATAGTATTTTAGAAAAAAATATCTAATAATTGAAATCATTTTTGTAAGGTCACAGTTTTCTTTTCTGAAAGAAATGTCAATGAACTCTATGCAATGAATCCTATATACTTTTTTTCCTACTGTCAAAAGTTTTTAGCAGTATTTGAAGATTTTACTTGAACAATAATAGATTATTATACTGTAATGTTAATTTTTATGCAGAATCATGACGCCTCAAAAGAACTGTGGAAGAGAGTGTAAATTTACCTAAACTTATTTCGAATTTTCCAGCAGATCACAGAGAGCGAGCCAAATTCAAGTGTGAAAGAAGTGACATGGACAGTTCATACAACCCTGTGTCTTTGTCTTCCATAAACTCAGCTGAACAGTATTCTACTGGAGCCCAGTGTATTCCTACTGCTGTCACTGTGATTGCACCAGCTCACCATCCTGAAAACACAACGGAAAGCTGGTCAAATTACTATGGCAATCATTCTGGACCTAATTCATTTGGCAGGAGTGTTCCACCAAAAAGGCGGTGTCGAGATTATGATGGTAACTGAGGCTTCTGCTTGTTCTACTTTCAGTTTTTCATGGCATTTTCAAAACTTGATACAAATGAAACTGGCATCATATAGAACAGGGGTCCCCAACTCCTGGGCCGTGGCCTATTGAGAACCGGGCTCCATGAGCGGCAGGCCGGTGTGCATGTGTGTGCATGCAGCTCAATTTGTGCAAGCAGCAGGCCGGCATGTGCGTAGCTGGCCCACCGCTCACATGGCCTGGTTTCTCTCTCCACCTCCCCACTCCTGCCAGACCGCCAAGCCACAAAAGTTAGGAACTGCTGATATAGATCATATATACATCTCTTTGATTAATTTCATTCTACTTTGGTGATAGTTTTTTTACTTAATTGAGTAAGAAATGCCTATTCCAAGTTTGAGAATCATAAACAGGCCTAAATCCACACTCTTTGTTTTGTTTTGTTTTTTGCTGTTACGTGTCTCCCTGTAGGCCTAAACTGGACAGCCACTCAAAAGGAGAGTGTAAGATGGGATAATGTCTCTCATTTTTCTCATGTTGATTTGCAGAATACAAATAGGGAGAAATAAAAAGGGTCCCATGCTGCCAATTCTCTCTGCACAGTAGTCTGAACCCATAAATATGCTGTATGTTTTGATATTCACGTCAAATAACGTGTTAAAGTCTTAAGCTGAATATTATGGAGAAAGACATAGAGTAGGCTAAAAACCCTTTTTTCAGAAGATTATCGTTTGATGTTCTGTCCCCATTAGCTTCTTTTATTTATTCTAGAAGAATGGCTCCTTTATAGAGAAAAATATTCAAAAGGATTGCAGTTTTAGCAAGGTGATTTAAGATTGATGCTTATTTTCATGTGAAATGGACCATGCAATGTCATTGCCCATTGCAATACATACAAATGCTTTCATTAGTATACAAAGTCTTTAACAAAACTTCATTTTTTTTGTATAATGAATGAGTACTACATGGTAAAATGAACATAAGCATTATAACAGATAATGACTCTATGTGGCTTCCCCCCCCTTTCTTAATAGAACGAGGATTTTGCGTACTTGGTGATCTTTGTCAGTTTGATCATGGAAATGACCCACTAGTTGTAGATGAAGTATCTCTGCCAAGCATGATTCCTTTCCCACCGCCGCCTCCGGGACTTCCTCCACCTGGAATGCTAATGCCCCCAACCCAAGGTCCAACCCACAACATGAGAATGCCAGGCCCACATTTACATCCTCGGCCGCCGCCACTCGTTAGAATCCCCATATCAAGTAAGTTGTTTTTGTTTTATGTAAAATAGTCAATTATATGTAATAGTAACAATACCGAATGGAAACAATGGAACATAAGTAGAGGTAGTCCTCAATTTACAACCCACAATCGAGACCAGAATTTCCATGGATAAGCAAAGTGGTGTTTAAGTTGTGGCCAATTTTATGACCCTTTTTTGGCCACAGTTGTAAAAGTGAATCATGCAGTTAAGTGAATCCCACAGTTAAAACAAATCCAGCTTCCCCAATTGACTTTGCTTATTGGAAACTGGCTAGGAAGGTTGCAAATGACAACAATCACATGAGCACTGGAGGCTGAAACACTGTAACTGTAGGTCAATTACCAAGCATCTGAATGCTAATCATGTGATCATGAAAATGCTGCAATGGTTAGGAATATTGGTTGCAAAAAAAATTGGTTCCCTTGTAACTTCAAATGGTCATAAAACAAATGATTATAAATTGAAGACTACGTGCACATTAAAAACCCCAAATTACAGACATACAGACAGTCGTATCTTTTCTATCTATCTATATCTATCTATATCTATCTATCCGAATACACCAAGACCTACATACCTTTACCCGTGAAAATCTATGAAAACATCTGTCTATATATACATACATATGTGTGTGTGTGTATAGATATATATAGATATATATATAAATTATAAGCCTACAATGTTATATATAAAATATTATAAGCCTGCAATGTTACTTTCATAGCTATGTAATGTTGCAGCCAAACAAATAAATGTTATCTCTTAATTGATATAGAAGTAGAACTCCTACAGATGACACACAGATAAAAGTATGATGTTGAAGTCTAAGAGAAGAACTTGGAGCTTGATCGATATTTTATAATTATTAAAATCCTGGCTACATTTTGGGTCAGGGCTGCTACAAAATAACTTCTAAGACATCAAGCACGTTAAGTTCAAATATAATATAAGTTCAAATAAATAAATAAATAAATCTGTTCCTAGTAATCAATATGAGGCCAACTAATACTGCTAAATCAACTGGAAAATTTAAAGCATAGTCTGAAAATTTGAGAACTAAGCTTAAAAACTGAGACTCAGGTGAAGAGTCTGTAGATAATGTCTGCAAAGTGCAAAGGGAAAGAATTCTGAACCTTTGGCAATGGTTTGGTTTCTAGAACCATGGTCTGACCTATCTGGGTGATGGATTACTCGCTATCTCAAAAGTTGTAGGATATTAGGTATCCCATTCACTGCAGATACTGTAAGTCACAATGAGCATGTGTATACAGGTCATTCTCGAGTTACGATCACAATTGAGCCCAAAATTTATATTGCTAAGTGAAACATTTGTTAGTGAGTTTGCCCCATTTTACAACTTTGCTTGCCACTGTTGTTAAGAGAATCATTGCATTAGTTAGTAACACAATTGTTAAGTGAATCTGGATTCCCCATTGACTTTGCTTGTCAGAAGGTTGCAAACACTGATCATGTGACCTCGGAACACTCCAACCGTCATAAATATGAGCCACTTGCCAAGCATCTGAATTTTGATCATGTGACCATGGGAATGCTGCCACACACATAAGTGTGAAAAACAGTCATAAGTCATTTTTTTCAGTGGTGTTATATCTTTGAACGTTCATTAAACGAGGAAGTCGAGGACTCCCTATACTGATTTTCTTTTAGTTGTGTTAGGTAGCTAGTTTGGTCCAACATTTGATTTATTTTATGGAGAAAATGAGTTAATTCCTATACTCCTACAAATAAATACCTTCCTATATATTCATGAAGACATTGTGTATAAAAATTGTTTAAGTGGCCTGACTACCATTTGTTTTATTTCAGGGCCTCCTTCATCTCAATCCAGTTTAATTAATAGCCGTGACCAGCCAGGAACAACTACAGTGCCCAGCCTTGCACCAATGCGGGCAAGGCTACCTCCTCCACTACCCCAAAGCCTACTGTATTCAGTATCAGAACGTAAGAAAATATTATTTTCTGCATCTCAAAGAATATATAATGTTTATTAGCTGCAAATGGGAAATGATTGTCTCTCATTTCTCTAATGAGGGTCATGTGTTGCATGACAAAACATAGTTTACATCTCATGAAACAAACTGTAATCCTTAACATTAACATGGCATAGGTTACTTGAAGGACTGCCTCTCTCTTCATCTGCCTAGTTTGGGTGTTGGCAACCCCACGGTTCCAGAGCCGCATGCGGCTCTTTGGGTCCTCTGCTGCAACTCCCTGTCCCATCACTGGCTGGCTCTGCTCCTCGGCCTCCCTTTCCTTGCCTGGCCTGAGAAGGTAAGGGTGACTGCAGGGGATGGAGAAGCAGCCAGTGCTGATTCTCCGGTGCCTCACTCTTGCTGGAGCTTCTTCCAGCCCTTGTTGGTGCTAGGAGTGCCTCAGTTGCTTGGAGAGATGTACAACCTGCTCTCCGCCCCAAGACACTGGCCCGACCCAGCCTCGCTAACACAAGGGCTGGCAGGGTGGGAATGGGATCCAGGAGGAGGGGATGATGGAAAGGGGGACAGGCCCGCCGCTATCAACTGCAGCTTTAAGAAGCTCAGGGCAGCGGGAAAAAGGGGCTGGCCCCGCCAAACCTTGCACGCCCATCCTGGGGCTCAAGCTCGAAGAAAGCCAGAGCACCCTTGCCAAAGATGCTTGCCCGTCAGCCAGTCTCCCCTTCTCTCTCTCTGTATCTCTCTCTCTATGTCTGTGTGTGTGTGTGTGTATCTCTGTCTCTGTGTCTCACCTCTCTCAGAAAGCCGAAGCTGGGCCAAGCCAGGGAGATCTCCTTGGGGTTCTTCGCTACGCCTTTTCCTCCTCCTTTTTGGAAATCGGGGCTGGCTGAGGAATGAGTGTGAGCCACAGCGGAGGCTTCCCTCCTCATCCTCCTTCTCCTATCGCGATCCCCTGGCCAGCTCTGGTGGGGCCGGGAGAGTGTGCACGAGCAGGGAAATCGTCAAGCAAGCGGCCTCCCGCCCCGCATTCGCCTTTGCTGCACTGTGGCCAAGTCTGGCCGCTTGCATGAGGGTCTCCCTACTCATGCACAGCCTCCCAGCGCCGCCATAGCCGGCCAGGGGGTCATAAGAGGAGGAGTGGGAGGAGGAGGGAGGCCTCCACCATGGTTGACGCTTGTTCCTCAACCAGCCCGGATTCCAAAAAGTTGCCAAGAAGAAAGAAACGGAATAGCGAAGAGCCCCAAAGAGAGCTCACTGGGTTGGGCCAGCCTTGGCTTTCCGAGAGAGAGACCAAAAGAGACAGACAGAAAGATACAGAGAGATACATACACACACACTGAGAGACATAGAGAGAGAGACACAGAGAGAGAGAGATACAGAGATGGGGAGAGAGGAAGGTAGGGAGAGGGAGAGCGAAGGGGAGAGAGATAGATACAGGCGGGGAGAGAGGGAGAGAGAGAGACAGGAAGAAAGAAGGAGAGGGGGAGAGAGATACAGAGAGGTGGGAGATAGAGAGGGGGAAGAGAGAGAGACATAGATACATAGAGCGAGAGAGTGGGGAGAGAGAATAGGATTTTGTGTTCCCGGTGTTTTTTAACAACTGATTCTACAGGCTGAATAGACATGGCTAGGGGGTGATGTGACTGGGTGGGAGTGAGTGACCTTGAGTTGGCCACGCCAACCCAGGTTTTGTGGCTCCCGATGTTTTTTTTTCCCCATGGAAAACTGGTCCAAATGGCTCTTTGAGTGTTTAAGGTTGCAGACCCCTGGCCTAGTTGATTCAGTCCTGCAAGGTTGACTCATCCCAGATCCTTCACTCAAAGAATGTCATCTCTCAAGTCCCTGGAAACAAGGAAAATTAGAAGGTGCAGGAATATTCTTTTCTTGTCTTGTGTGCTTGTAGTATCTCCATGTTTTCCAGCAATATGTCAGGAACTCCCATTTCCATCTATTCTAGATCAGCGGCCCCCAGCTGTTTAAGCACCAGGGACTGGTTCCATGAAGAGAGGTTTTTCTGCTGACCAAAAGGGCTTGTTTTGTGTGCTTCCTGCATCCCATGGATGGGGCTTTGTTGGTTTGCAAGGACCAGTTGCTGGTCCACGGACCAGGGGCTGGGGACCCCTATTCTAGATGGATGCCCTCCGATAGGCATCTTACATAGATCTCAATCTGGGATGTTGATGCAAAAAATTAATGGACTAAGTTGCATTACAACTCAAAACGTATCTTGCCTAGCTTTTGAGCTTTAAACATTTGCTGAAGTAGTTTTTAACTGATGAATGTGTTTGTTTTGATTGATTTGCTTTCGTGTTTTAATAGAAAAAAAGTGTCGCCTTATAATTGATCGTTAATTTATTTGAGAATGACATATGGAAGGCGGGATATTTTATAAATTAAAATTCTTTGTTTTTAAATAAAAAGGAAATCTCTCATTTCTCTCTCTCTCTCTCTCTCTTCTAATAGATACATATGAACCAGATGGCTATAATCCAGAAGCCCCTAGTATTACTAGTACTGGTAGATCTCAGTATAGACAGTTCTTTTCAAGGACTCCAATGCAGCGTCCAAATCTTATTGGCCTAACATCTGGTGAAATGGACACAAATCCAAGAGGTGTGATCTTTTATATGAAAACATTAAGGGCTTGTAGCCAGGTTGTAGGAGAGGCTGAGAAAGTAACAGGAGAAGAATTACTGACAAACAGCTAACACATAGGAGATGATTTGATTAGTAATTCAGTTTATAAGTGGTAGCTCAATCTAGACTGAAATGTCTGGGAAGGAGGGATTAAAATATTCAGTCTGTGTTAATGAACTCAATAAATGAGCACTGGGGTTCCTATCACAGTTCCCAAGTTAAACATTTTTTTACTTTATCCCTTGCACTGAAACATCTTATTGAAATGTGTGGTTCTTGTTTCCTGCGTTATGCCAAACATTCTCTCTAAGAAACCATTATAAACTTGTAGATATTTCAGAAATAATTTGGTACCAGTGAATGGAATGAATAAGTGGTATGCAGTATAGAGTGGGTTTTTTTTCTCTTTAATCTTGCTTTTAATGCTGTTTGTACATTCTACAAGTATATTACATATATTTGTTCAATTCACATATTTGTATGGATTTATTCAATTTGTAGCTCCTAAACATATAAACTAGAATGCATTTGTTGGCTGAAATCCACTCTCCAAAATTTGGTGGAGTGTTTCTAACAAAAACAAGGATGTGAAATAAATTATTGAAAAGCACACAAACACAAATGAAGGAAGAATAGGGATTGACTCACTCACTGACTGATATTTAGAGGCCACCTGACTCACAGACTCTGAGCAGCTCACATCTCTAAAAGTAGAAAACAATAAAAGGAAAGGGGGAAAAATGTCATAGAAAAAGACATACAAACTATATTTCTTGTGGTCATAAATGTTTATGTAGACTTTTTGCCAAATGAATAACCTAATCAGGAAACAGATTGCTGGTAAGATCAGTAAAATAAACTCAAAAAGAAAAGAATTGACCAATTTGTGAAGCTTTGTTTTAGTAAATTAAATGAACAAGCAATATTTATTTTCAGAGGCATTCTGTGCAAATTTTACTATTGCTACCTATATGCAGTGTCTCTTACAATTGGGATTGTTAGCAATTTTCCATTGTTGGATTTTCACTCAAATTATATTTCAGAGAGGAAGAATAGTATCTCCAGCAAAAAGATTTCCAATTTTGCATGTTGTTTTATTTTCTGTTGTGGAGGATCTGAACAATATAGAACAGGGGTGTCAAACCGGCAGCCCATAGGCCAGATGTCACGCCCACCTAGCTCCGTGAAGAGAAAAAAGTCACAAAATGTCACAAGTATGACACCCATGATATAGAAGTTTCAATACTATAGTAGCATTATATATAATTCCTACAGAAGAAATGTATGACAGCAATGATGTGCTTCAAGTATATTGATCTTTTCTTCTAGCTGCTAATATTATCATACAAACCGAACCTCCAATTGGAATTGCAAGTAACAGCAGTAATGTATCCAGAGTGGTGCTTGAGCCAGACAACAGGAAGAGAATTTTGAACACTATAGAAGGGCCATCTCCAAAGAAACCGTGGATTGGAAAGTAAGGACCTCTGTTGCTAATTAATTATATAATTGAATCAAAATTAGAACTGTGCACCTGAAAATCAGAAATTGTTATGAACATTTTAGCTTAATTAAATTAATGTTTAAACCAGTGTATATTGTGTCTATGGAGATTCTCAGTCATCCAGGTCATGGTTGTCCCAAAGGTGCCTTTTGAGGCAACTAGACTTTCTGGTTTTTCTTTGAAGGCGTTTCGCTTCTCATCCAAGAAGCTTCTTCAGCTCTGACTGGATGCTGGGGAATGGAAGGATTTATATTCCTGCAGACAGCTGATCAATTGCATTCTTTTAGAGAGTCTTTGAGGCCACTTGAAGGGTTGTCTGTCCTCAGGGTCACCTGAGTAGTGCGAATGGGTATGGAGCCTTCTTGGCTGCAGGATGTTTTCTGCCCTGTAAAGACAGGGGCAGGCTGTTAAGGATGAGTCTGTGTTGTCTACATCTCAAACTGAAGTGCAAATGGTTCTTGTAGTCAGTTTTTCTGGAAACCATTCATACTCCCATTCCCAAGAAAGCCCAGTTGCCTTCTGAAAAAGCACCTTTGGGAGAGGGTATATTAGGTTATATATTGCTGTCTATTTCATTTTTATCCCACTTTTTAATGTTTTTATAAATAACAAAAGGTGGTTCAAATGTGTAATATTCCTTCTTTCTTCTATTTCCCCCTTAACAATCACCACCACTACCCTGTGAGGGCTCTTTGAGGCAGGAAGCCAGCTTTCATGCCTAAGGCAGGACTAGCATTCACAGTCTCTTGGTTTCCAAACCAGCACCTTCAGCATTACACTATACTGGCTCTTATTTTAAATTTTAAACATAGCATAACAAACTGCTATGTGATGGGAAGCTCTGTAAATCATTTAAATAAATAAAAACTTTTAAAATAATGGGGTTTTTCAATGAGACTGCCAAGAAGAGGTAGAAAGCATGTGGATAGTTCAGCCATATTCTGCTAAATGTAGATTGAATATGGCAAATCCTCTGCTTGAAGTTTTGTCACCAGCATATTAGAATTGCTCTTCGAATGCTTTTGGCATTATTTTAATTCTTACATTAACAGGATTTAAAAATAAAATATTTTTAATTTATGCTGTTTTGCATAAATTAATTTTTTAAAAGAACATGTGAAGCCTTATTTTCTTTCTTTTTCCTCAGACAGACTAATAACCAAAATAAACCAGGATTCCTGAAGAAGAGCCAGTATACGAATACTAAATTGGAAGTTCGTAAAATACCACCAGAACTGAACAATATTACTCAGTTGAATGAACATTTCAGCAAGTTTGGAACAATTGTCAACATTCAGGTAAAATGAAACTTCCTTAGGTACATTTGTATACAACAAGAGCTGATGGGTTTAAAATTGCACCGAGATTAGTCTGGGGAAAGTATCTGGAGAAATTTTGCAGCAGTACAGGCTTGACTAAGGAAACAAAGTGCCTTAGGAAGTGGTATTCATCCATTTCTCAAACAGCAAGGGACAGACTTTGATCAGTGATGCCGTAGTTACCCTTCTCATTCTGTATTATATAGTGGAATGGGCAATCTTATGTTAAGAATGGTTGAGTACATTTTTTCTGTAACATGTTCGATGGTGGCACAGTTAAATTTATTTCCAGCTTAGACATGAAAAATCACTTTTTCAATGTTTAGGGAAAAAAACACTAAAGAAGTGATGCTTTGTTATCGTAACTGCCAACATGGTGTTCCGTTGTAAAAACTATCAGTTCTTCACTCTGTGTTGCTTGAGTGCTTGTTTTTAGCACATTCTTAATGTGCCACCTTCTGGCATTATATAAAAATGGCGTCAGTTTAGAATTCCTGTACTTCAGTGTTGATGAAAATGCGGACAGCAAATGCTTAAATACTGTTGCAAAGAATTTTGTAAAAGTATCTGACCAGAAATGATAGCTCTGAAGTAAATTACAACTAGTAATTGTGGCTTAGACATTTTGTTGTTATGTAATTAGACTTTGCAGATTAAAAAAAATGAATTTTTGTTCCTTAGGTTGCCTTTAAGAATGATCCCGAAGCTGCTCTAATTCAGTATTTAACGAACGATGAAGCCAGAAAAGCTATTTCTAGCACAGAGGCAGTGTTGAACAATAGGTTTATACGAGTATTGTGGCACCGGGAAAGCAACGAGCAGCAGCTCTTGCAACAGCAGCAACCGTCACAGCCGCAGCCACCACAGTTGCTGCAACAACAGCAGCAGCAGCTGCCGCCAACACCACCTCTTCATCAACTGCATATGCAGCCGCAGGTTCTGGCACAGCCTCCACCTGTAACAGTGCACAGCAGTATGCCAAAGGTGTAGTGTTCTACTGTAACTTCAGTGCTTTGATCTTCCCAAATTCCGATCTTTGGGATCTATGGTGGTGCAAAAACAAACGCACAGTAACATTTTTCTGTTTAATGTGCAGGTGGCTAAACCATTAACTCCAGGTGCCTATGTCTTTAACAAGGTTCCAGTTAAACATCGACTTGGAACAACCAGTGGAAATCAGCCAGATTCTCAACATGTATTACTTAACCAATCCAATGCTACTACAGAAGACGTTCAGGTAAGAGAAGTGGATATTGAAGACATTCTGATCTCAAGACAAAATACTACAAACGTAATCATGCAATACATTAATTACAAGCAATGATATTTTTAAAAAGACTGCGCAACTATATTGGTTGAAAAACTGACATAACGAAGAGAGATTTAAGATCTTTTAAATGAAGATCTTATTTTTATTTTTAATATTTATTTCCTAATATATTGCTTCTACCTGTACAATTTTAATGGAAAATAAAATAATTAGTAATAAGCAGGCATATACAATGGAATGAAGGCTATTGCTGAGCGCATTGGGTTGTGCTCCAACAATTGTAAGCCGCCCTGAGTCTTCGGAGAAGGGCGGCATATAAATGTAATTAAAATATATATATATATATATATAGATTAAAACATCTATATATCTAATATATTCATAATTTTAAAAGCACAAAATCTTGAAACAGATTTTGTGCTTTTAAAATTATGAATATATTTATATATTCTCCAAACTATGTGAAAGTTTTTTTTTATTGCATTGTTTGCTTTTCCATAGTTTCTGTGTTGTGTTGGTTATCACATTTTCTGCTTTCAGAGGTTTTTGATTACTATATGTTGCGTCTTAAATTCAAGAGTTTTGTTCCAAGCTTGAAACAGCGCTGGTTTAACAGTATTATTTTTAGTGTGTTAAACGTGCTAAATCCTATGGTTTGGGGAGGTTGTTTACTGTTTTGTTTTTAGTTAAAATTGACTTGTATACTGATTTTGTATATTGAGCTTTGACAGTTTAAACATTGACTAAAACCAAAAGGCTATTAAATTTTTCTTTTGGAGGTGGTTTGCAAAATACAGTACACTGCCATGTTGTGCTTGGGTGGTCTTTTGAGAACAGTTGGCTAGAGGAAGAAGCCTCTCAAGCTTGTAATAAAAGAGAGTGTCTAAGATAGTTTTTTATTTTTATTATTTGATGTCATCATTGAGCTCTGGTGAAGTAAATGCAATTGGTTGTTGATTCCTCCTAAGTAGTGTGGCTGTTGTATTGAAAAAAAGGTGATGGATGATCCCTCTTCCTACTTTTGTTAATCTCGGACACAAATAGAGAACATGTACTTGCTTCAGATTCCTATTGCTGTGTATAATTGAAATATCTGAATCTTTTTGAATTCTTAATTTGTTGAAACGGAATACTCAAAGCATTTTTTGAATGTGTTCCATTGGACTGTTTTTGCCCAAGCATTTTTCCATTTAGTGGACTCTTGCACTAAAAGAATTGACATGTTAATATCTGTAATTATTTACAATGCATATAAGCTTTGTGAATAATAAATATATATGAACAATGTAAAATTGTATAATTATACAGTGCAATAATAATGCAACCAGATTTTTTCCTTGTGCAACAATATGACTTCCCCACTATCAAGGACATAAAAAAATATTTCATCAGATTGCCTCACCCCGCAACGTAAGATGCTTGTTGCCAGTAAGAAGATCAGCAAGCATTCAAAGTGTGACAGCAGCAGGACAAGTCCAGAGAAAATCAAGTGTTAGAAGCTACAAGACTACAAGGTGGCCATTATTAATCACATCACATTTCCTCCAATCCCCACATCCTGAACTGATGCCATATGGACTGCTCTCCTCAAGCCCATTATCATTTTTTTGCAAGAATACCCCTTGGCACTATGAGATTAAGTTGTCATTGAACCAACAAGCAGAAAGTATTGAAAAGAAGGTGGCTTACAGAACTGGAATGTGCAGGCCAATAAAAACCGGCAAAAGTCAGTCACTGCAAGGAGAACAGCAAAGAAAACTCATAGAAATCATAGCCAATCCCTCTTGGGACTAATATGAACAATTGGACACAAAGTGAAGCAATCTATCGACTAGCAATATGACATGCAATATGAACATTGAGCACTACCCATGGTTTGAAGACAAAATTGGGTGACAACATTAAGATGAATTCAAAATCTGGGAACGCTGGCAGCAGTACTTTGATGAAATCTCTGGTGTCGAATTTCCATACCCACCAATTTCTGATGGCTCGTTTAATGCTAGCCCTGCAAG
This sequence comes from Naja naja, assembly GCA_009733165.1. Lineage (NCBI taxonomy): Eukaryota > Metazoa > Chordata > Lepidosauria > Squamata > Elapidae > Naja > Naja naja. The sequence goes on from CM019149.1 coordinate 107,106,633, forward strand.
ATATATCTTAAGAGGCTGCCAAAGCTGTCAGCCACATGAAAAATTTGAAAGTCCCTGGCCCAGACAGTCTGTCATGGTGGCTGAGCCACAGAGTTACCCTCTTCAAGAACAAAGATGAGCTAGCAGACTGCTCCAACCACCAACCAATCCACTTCCTGTTGCTTACAATGAAAATTTTTGAGCAGATCCTCAACCAGCCCCTCCATGACATCATTGAATTCCATATCAACCAGTGTAGTTTTATCAAAGGTTTGAGTACCACCAACATTATTTTTACAGCTTGAATTCTTCAGCATAGAGAAAAGAAGAAACCTGGCTTTTTTTTTGACCTAGAAAAGCTTTTGGCCATGTTCTGCATCTGCTTTATGTTAATACCAGCAGCCAGGTATTATGCCTTTCTGACAGCTTTCCTGTGACCATTGATGTGCGCCAACGCTTAGCATTATTGCCATTGATGTTCATCCTCATCATGGATATATTCATGCAAAATGTCTATGGAGAGTCATCTAGGTCATAGTTTTTCCCAAAGGTGCTTTTTCAAGAGGCAACTGGACTTTGTTTTTCTTTGAAGATGTTTCACTTCTCATCTAAGATTCTATTCCTGGCTAAGAAGCGAAACATCTTCAAAGAAAAACAAGAAAGTCCAGTTACCTCTTGAAAAAGCACCTTTGGGACATTCATGCAAAACCTGCAGCACAAAGGCCCTGGGCCTTGCTATATATCAATATCCTCCTCATATCTACCACCAGGGAAGAACTGCAGCACTGTGAATGATCATCTTAACCAATTCGGTTTGCATCTCAATATGAGGATGACCAAATATCTAGAGACCAACCAGACCACCTCCATTATCCAGGTCAGCAGCAAAGATCTAGTGAGACAAACTCCTTAAGTTACTTAGGATCCTATTTGCAAAGTGATGGTGGCGTTAATGAGTGTGTGAAGGTGAATGCAACATGGCTGTGGAAGAGGAAGATCACTGCAGGACTCTTTAACAGGCATAGGCCAATTCATCTAAAACTGAAAGAATATAAATTGATGGTTCACCAGTAATGCTTGAATAGTGCTGAATCCCTTTACATGCCATGGAGGTGTGCATGCTCCATTGGTCATTCAGCATTTCCCTTTTTGACCACATCAGCAGTGATAAGTCCGCAGCAGATGAACATTGCACCTAAATGTGGGGAAACTGCCTGCAGTGTTTGTGCCACATGCTACAAACAACACCAAATATTGTCACCTGCACTGCTCACAATGTTAACATTTATGGCAAATATCTGCGTAGAAAACCAAAGCAAAGACGGCAGAACACAACCTGAGATATGAAAGTAATCTGCTTGCACCCGCTGGCTGGATTTGATCACGTGAAATGGCATTGGTTAATCTGAAAAATGAACTGCACCTGCAAGAAAACGCTAGGTTGAAAAAGATTTGTACAGTATATTCGTTCACAATTATTAAATTTTAGGGTGTTCTGGAAATTCATATCATTTCTAAATGGAGGAATAGCTTACCTAAATTAGAATAATTTAATCATTAGAATAATATAATTTACTATAGCCACCAGTTTATCTTCTGTTTCTTAATATGATGACTTTAGCTTTTTTTTAAATTTAAACCTATAACGTCTGGTCAAATTTGGATGGATATGCAAAGTAAGTTGCAATTGTCATTGGTATTGTAGTGGCACCAATAGACAATCTAAATTTCACCCTTGCATAATCAGCAAAATACCCTCTGAGGATGTTTGTTTTGATCTTTTAAAATAATTACCATAAATAAATAGTTGCACAAAGTTTAATGGCACCATTAATGTGTTGTCATAATTGCTGCTTTCAGTTGTTTCCTTCTTCAACATCACATACAAAGATGGTTTACAGTTCTTCCAGTATGAAGACAGGAAACAAGTCTGGTACAGGAAATAAATCTCATGATGTCCAAGAAGTTCTTAAAAAGAAACAGGTAACAACATATAATTGCAGGGTATTTAATAGCTTTAACCTTTGAATGGAATAGGATGTGCATCAATCACATGAAGAATTGTTTCTTGAAAAATTCAGATAGTTCTTTCAGGTTTACTCTTTGGTTGGGAGAATTATGACTGAATATAATATCTGGTTTTATAGTCTTATCCAAACACTATAAAGTCTGCCACTGTTCCTTGGCATTTGAAGTCCATAGAAGATCATCTTCTCATAAGAAAGAAGAAGCTTGGGTTTCAAACTCAGTCAGAGTAATAAAAAAAAACTACATTGATTCAATATTGAAGGATTACAGTTGTAGGAAAATGAGAGGTAACTAGAGCACTGTTTGCCACATTGAGCTTATTACAGGGTATTTGAATATAAACCCAAAGCTATTTATAGACATTCTTTGTTGACATGCAGGATGAAGGTCAGTAGTAGCAGCTTTCCACAAGACATGAAGCCCAATCTGGATTTGAATTATTTGAAATCAAACCTACAGACTGTATCAGTGATGAAAAATAATTACTGTTTTACAAGGAATTACAGTGCTGCAGAAGAAAATAGCATAATCAAAATGACAATGTTTTGGATCATCTAAAGATACGGTTTATATTTCTTTATTGTATATAATAAGTAAGGTCAACCATTTTTACTTTAATGTTTTTTTCTTGGTAGGAGGCAATGAAATTGCAACAAGACATGAGAAAGAAACAGCAGGAAATGTTGGAGAAACAAATAGAATGTCAAAAGGTATGATTGAATTGTTTAACATTAACTTCTAAGTTTTAATTTTGTACATAACTTGTAAACATATTTAATGGTGTGTGTAAAATCTTTTCAGAAGAGCATGGTATTTTTATTTTGACTTTCATAGATGCTAATATCAAAACTGGAAAAGAATAAAACCATGAAACCAGAAGAAAGAGCAGAGATTATGAAGACTCTGAAAGAGCTAACAGGAAAAATTTCTCAATTGAAAGATGAATTAAAAACTTCCTCTGTTGTTTCTACAACATCAAAGCTAAAGTCTAAAACTGAAGTAAGTTATACAATTGTTTTAACATGTTTCTATTTTAAAATATGCAGTTGATGCAATGCCTGTGGGCTAAGAAGTAGCCTTTGCTTACAAACTATTACATGAATTTAGGCATTTATAAAAGTGCTACTTCTTTTAATATTTTAATTTTGTTCTACATCTTTCATATTTCTTTTCATTGTTCAGTCAAAACTGAAATCTTCAGATTTTTATCTAAGACCACTGATTACCCAAGACATTTTATGTGGTCTGATTCAGCACTGCATTAGTATTACATCCATTCTTTTGGTTATATCTCTTAACATAGATTTATTTAGTTTTTGCTATTTTGCACATTCTGGAATTCCCCCCTCCCAAATCCCACAAGATACAACTTATCTCGATGTTTTCCCTAGACTATTGGAAAATTGAAACCTAAGTGATAATGTATAAAACTTTAGAAGAAAATAAAATTCTTTGCTACCACTTCTCTCCTTTCAAAGGCACAAAAAGAACTCTTAGATGCAGAATTGGACTTACATAAAAGATTGTCTTCTGGGGAAGATACAACTGAACTGAGGAAAAAACTTAGTCAATTACAGGTGGAGGTAAGTTTGTACAGTAGATTGCCATCTTGATTCTGGTGTTAGGTATACACAGTGTCCACAAACAATTGACGTATATTCCTTTTGCCCAGGCGGCTCGTTTAGGAATCCTACCTGTTGGCCGGGGAAAAGCGATGTCAGCTCAAACTAGAGGAAGAGGACGAGGTCGTGGAGGGAGAGGAAGGGGTATTGTGAATCACATGGTAGTAGACCACCGCCCCAAAGCACTAACAATTGGAGGCTTTGTGGAAGAAGAGAAAGATGAAGTGCTGCAACATTTCTCAGTAAGTTAGCAGTTTGTAACTAAAACTAAATATATTTCAGTTTCTGTGCAGTGTTCTAGAATAATATAAAGGCATGAGTGTCCTAAAAGTGAACTAACTTCATTTTTACAGCTGCAGTAATTGTTTTAGTATTTAATCTGTACTTAATCATTTGACCACATGTTGTCCAGTATATTTTTTAATATCCATAAGTGGAACTGTTAACTGGACAAGCTTGTCAATGTTTGTTAGTTACGGAATTAATGTAACTTTCACTGCCTTTACACTCCAGTGAATGTGCCTAACAATCAACATCAATTTGCTTTAATGCTGGAGGTTAATACACTGATTGATCCTTTACAGACAATTAAGTGAATTTTTACCAGCTACAAACAAATAGCAATTTGATAAACGGTTCTCTGTCTGAACCATCACTTTCTCTCACTGCTAATATAATTATACTTAAAATTTCTCAAAAGCAAAAACATAATTGAAAAGCATTTCTGAATGTAAAATAAGTATCACGTCAATTATATTTTAAAAAATTATATAAATAAATATTTGTTAATTTGAGTTTCAAAGACACTACAATTTAGAAACTCTGGCTAAAACCTTATATGGGCCTGATGAAGAATGTGCTCCATTAAACGCCACAGAAATTCTTTTAAAATACAATACACATAGGATCAGACTTGCAACCAAAATTATGATGTTTTTTGAAAAACATCTTCTCATGCTATCACCCTGGCATTAGTTTATGAGCAATTGTGTATACTTTTCTTATATATTTGGGGACTAAAATGGTTCCTAAAACGTTAAGAAAAAAGATTGCTGTCCAAGAACATGAATTTTATTGAGAAAGATCAAAGGCTTCTCTGTAGCAAATTCTTGTAGCAAAGCCAAATGTTTTCTAAATGTCTTGGTCTACATCTCCCATTGGCCATCTTAAGTTTGAACCAGTGATTAGAAATTTAAGGTCCAAACATTTGTAAGGCATCAGGTTGCCTATGTATAATCAGTAACAATACATTGATAATTTGGTTTTTTTTAGCAGTGAAAGAAAGTAAATCTCAATCTGTCTTAGGACCGGGGGTACTTGCGGGAGACCCTGCTGCCAGTAACAGCTTCCCAATGTCCCATGTGCTCTCACAGGCAGGGCCTCCTTGGGGTGCCGTCGGCCAGACAATGTCAGCTGGCAACCCCTAGGGGTAGGGCCTTCTCTGTGGGAGCACCCACTCTATGGAATCAGCTGCCCCTGGAGCTTCGGGTGGCCCCTGACCTCCGGTCCTTCCCTCGGGGCCTGAAAACATGGTTGTTCCAACTAGCCGACTTGGACTGGGGTGGTGGTGCAGGTTTTAATGAATTGGTTTTAATGAATTGTTTATTGTTTTAATTTGATTATTGGGTTTCATGTTTAATTCTCTTTTTAATTGTATAGTGTTTGTATTGTTTTATGATTGTACGCCGCCCCAAGTCCTTAGGGAGATGGGGCAGCATAAAAATCCAATAAATCTAATCTAATCTAATCTTTTGTGTTTTCAGCAATTTGGAGATATTGAAGGCCTTCAAGAGGAGGAATCTCCTTTAAGTGTTGTTTTGACATTTAAATCCCGCTCTGAAGCTGAAAACGTATGTAAACTTGGTTTAAATTTTTGAGGAATGTTCTACTACTCTCTATATCCAGTTTTTTAAGGCAAACATATTCTGTAATTGAAAGTACCAGCAAATATATACTGGTTTCAAATGAACTATTTTCAGGCATTAAATGTTTAAATCCTGTTGCTGTGTTTAAACTGATAATAGATTATAATTCAGCCAGTTACTAATATTTAATTTAAATTATCAGAAAAGAACTTAGATTCGCTGATATGGAAAGTGACGATTATGCAATGCGAAGAGTTCTGATCAATCACTGTAGAGTTAATGGAGATCTTTCTGACATGCTGTATAGCCATTGATTTATCCTAGTATATAACGCATTGTTTTCTTACTTAAATATTCCACTTTAGGCTGCCAATCAAGGTTTAAAGTTTAAAGACCGACGACTTCAGATATCATGGCATAAACCTAAGTTACCCTCTGTGTCTACAGAAACTGAGGAGGAAGAGCCCAAGGAAGAGGTATTAGAATAATATTTGAATAGCTTGACCTTTAAAATTTCTTTAAAACTAGCTGGTTTTGCGGTACACAGCAGCAACGTGAACTGATGGTCAAACTGCTCTGGTCAATAGGAATTCTGTTTTGTTCATCAGAAAACTGTGAAAACTCATCAGATCACACTATGAAGATTATACTTGATGCTGAAACAGGAAGTTAGTGGGCCTATTCTGCTGCCTAACCATTTCTCTTGCCAAACTTTCTGAATTTTTTTTCAGATGTGCTGTTGATCCCAGAACAATGATCCTGGTAGACTTCAGCATTCATCCTGAGAAGCCCTCAGGGAAACATATAGTATGACAGTTATAAGTCTATCTTGAGCTGTCATCAGACTAGGTAATAGAGAGATGCATATCTTTGATTTAGTTTTGCTTCAAGTCATGAAGAGATTACTTTGGAAGGGAAATTACAGTTCTCATGGCCAATGTCTGGTAAAGTTCACCATTGCTTTTCTATCATCTGTTGATCACTTAAGGTTGTCTCCCATGGAGAGCTAGGGAATTTGATGGGTTTGTAAACATTTGAGAAAAAAATTCAGAAAACAAACCCAATGTTTCTTTCAAGACCTTATTGACATTAGGTATGGGAAATATCAGTGTATCATTTGTACAGTCACCCTTAAATGTTTCTCCAATATTTTGGCATCTGAGCTTCTTGGATTTCTGGGGACCTCTCAGTAATGAATTAAACTGGAAGGTGGCAAGAATGCAAATAGTGTAATTAAGAGGCAATTAAGCATGAATTAATGCATATAATCATATCTGCTTTGTGGCTTTTGTTACATTCTCAAATGTCCATATAGTGGAGCTCTTTAGAATATCTAAGGTTTGTGGACAAGTTGGTTCTAACTGTTGAGTTTTCCACATATTGTCCAGACTTTTTAGCTCCCTTTGCTTATATAGGTTAACTGAAAAGAGTTGATAGAACAAATCATGGATATTGTCATGTATTCTTCCATGTTGCAATGATACTGCCAGGCTTAAGAAAGCAAACTCATTCCTGTAGTAATCTCCATGGATTCAGGTGGTCTTGTCAACATTATTAATGATTACTGTGTTTTTTTTCGTCTGAGTTTAGGCCTGGTTTGAGAACACAGAATAAGCAATACTTTCACTATTTTATAACATGATAAATGGAATACTCTGTTGATCCTGCTTGAACATCTCTGGTTTCTTTGACATGTGAAAGGAGAATACTAGAGTTAATTAGCATATGTTAGTCTAGCCATAAGCCATTGTTTTGTTCTCCATGGGATTTAACATCAATGTGTAACTGCTGGAATGATCATCAGGAATTTCTAGCAGCAAGGTTACTAAGCAAAGATTGTGCATGTGTTAGAACCCTATTGACATAACTGCCTTGGTTGCCAATTGGCTATTGAACTAGAACACCTTAAGAGGGTATCTGACATTACAGACAGTGACCATTGCCATTACAGATAGTTCAAAAATCCTTGCGGGGGTGTCTTGAAGAATTGAATGCCATTTTGTGGTTCCTGACAGTTAGGACTTTTCTGTAGTGTCTGTGGAGATTCCCAATCATCCAGGTCATGGTTGTCCCAAAAGTGCTTTTTCAAGAGGCAACTGGACTTCCTTGTTTTTATTTGAAGACATTTCGCTTCTCCTCCAAGAAGGTTCTTCAGTTTCTTCATAGCTGAAGAAGTCCAGTTGTCACTTGAAAAAGCACCTTTCGGACTTCTTTGTGGTGGTGCCTCTGGGGAAAACTAGGAGGAATATTATGTACATCACCCTGAACAAAAGCAGAATATAAAGCAAATCAGTAGATACATTCATGAGGCACCTACCGGTACGTCTACATATTTCAGCCACCTATCGAAGATTGTCTCTTCATCATGCCTTCTCTCTACAAATATTGTTTGCATAGTTCTCTTTTACTTTTATTCTCTTTCTGCCGTCAACTTTGTAGTGAATGCTATTTTATGTTTTAATTTATGTTTCTGCATTTTCATTATTCTGTTGTAAATTGTGCTGAATTTTAAACTAACGCCATGTGTTATATACATGTACTGCTAATAATATTTGCATACAAACATTTTAATGCTAATACTTTGAAAGGCATCAATTGATAGCAAATATTTTTTTAAAAAATTAGTAAACTGTGTTTTATTATGAAATATTCCTGATCTATAATTTGGTAATATTATAAGTAAATCTACTTGAAATGAGTTAGTCCAAAGAGGAAACCAAAACCTATAAACACTAACTTTATTTGTAAGGTTACTGTAGCAGAATCTTGCAAGTCTTAAGAGTACTTCTCCCCTTCTGACATGAATGCCTTCTGTGGGCTGAGATATCTCCTGTCTGGTCATTCTCCAGGCTGCAGTTCTTCCTCCTTTGTCCTTTCTTTCTGCCAAGGTTATTCTCACAGCCCATTACAGGATGAATCAAGCATTAGACAAGTATTAATTTTTTAAAAAATGTTTTACTTGTACTCTTTCCAGAATGAGATGGTGATCTGTAAATTTGATAAATAAATATAATTAATTGATTTCATAGCATTCAGTATTGCTGCCATTTCACAGCTAGAATTTTTGTTAGTATTTTTTGCATGGTTGATTCCAAAGTGGCTAGTTTTCTTTGCAGATCATCCCAAGAAATGTATTTTACAGTCCTTATGAAAGACTGTAAAATCACTATAATTTTATAACCACATTAAATTTTATCTTTTTTTAGGAGACAGAAACATCCGATTTATTTCTACCTGAAGATGATGATGATGAAGATGAAGATGAAGATGAATCCCGCTCTTGGAGAAGATGAAACTTCAAGAGGAAGCATATAATTTTAGAATTGTTCAAACTCAAATTTTTAAAAAAATATTTAAAGGAAATCCATGAGCCAAAAATCTGTTTTTGTTTTTCGTTTTTTATAAATATATACATTAAGATAACAAATGTGTTTGATATGTAAACTTAGCAAGTAAGTAGCTATGATCAGCCAAAGGCCCAGAGCTTCTACAAAGCTGTAAAAATGGTTGTGATCTTATAAAAGTGAAATATATTAGTCTTTCAAGCCCAAACTTTGTTCATTCTGGTTTTAGAGTATCGATTTGTTTTATTAAATATCAATGATTTCATAGTTTTTATTAGCAATGTGGAATTTGAGATGAGAACAATAAGTCAAATTCATCAACATTGTCTAGAATTTGTTAATTCAGAATTCCTTTCATTGGGTGGCAGGCAGCTTAAGTAAATCTCAACTGAAAAACAATCAGGAATTGCACATACATTTGTGAACGAGCTGTTTTTCATATATTTCACTATCTGAAATATGGTTATCAGAATAATAGTAGTTCTTGCCAGCATTGGTGATAGTGATTCCTTTTCTTTATTTCTTTTCCATCTTTAAACATTATTTTAATTGCCATTAGGAATGCACCTGACCAACCACTTCTGCTGTGATTTCACATTTTAGTTCAGTGGAACATATCAGCCTTAAAATCTATTTAAAATGACAACAGGAATATTTTTTTAACAGTATTGGTAATGTGAAATTTCTTGTTTTGAAAATGCCCTATCTCTAGCACTCACTTCAGGATAATTAATAGCTGCATTTTATTTTTTAAGGAAAAGCCAATGCACTGTTCCAAGTAATGTATTTCCTGCAACCCACAGAATTGCAAATCAAAAACAATCTTGATTTAAAATAATAGATACTAAGCCAGCACTTAGAATAATAGTGTAGGTTCATGTTATAACACATTAAAAATTAATGTTGAGTTGAGGAAAAAAGTAAAACACTGGTTTAAGCATTTTTTATCTGCATGCTGATAAAAATGTGTCTAGTCTTCCCCCTTTTTTAAAAAACACCAAATACCGGTGGTTCGTGGTATAGATTTGGTAGAGTTTATGTTACCTTTTTTTTTTACTGCAAGGGCAATAGATCTTTATAACCCATGTCTCTTGCTGCTATTAAATATAAGTACATCCTCCTGCGAGTCATCTCTTAGTGCTTTTGTACTCTCTGTCTCATAGTCAGTGGTGAGGAAGTGTAGCTGTCTGATACAGCTCCCCAGATAGCCTACTATAGGACATGCTGACTATGACTTTAAGGAGAGTAGTTTAGAAATACTTGAAGGGCCATTGTTATCCCCATCCTAGCCATACATCAGAGGAGCAGGTTATACAAGGAGCATATGATGTCACTGCATTTAAGTTAAGATTGTTGAAGCAAGGCAAACATTACTATTATCAATTCCCATGATACCTCTGCATTCATTAACTCAAAAATTTAATTATATCTTTCAGGTTTCTTACATTCAGATTAGCATAGTGGTACTTAATTGAATCTAAATGTCCGAACACCTTAATGAGGTTTCAAGTTTCGGGTCTTGCTACCAGAACGTTTTTTTTTTCCCCTTCCTCCCATTTTGGGAACTATGTACATTGTTATAAAAGCACATCCCATTTGAATTCCATCCATAAGTAAATAAGAGAGTATGCTACCAGCTCTTTTTTGCCCTTTATGTAAAGGCCTTTGTGTTCTAGATTATTGCTACATTCCTACTAATGTTGAATCTCAGTGAATTAAGTTATGACAATAAAGCACGAATATTGCACATTCTTTAACAGGCAAAGCCTTGCTTTCTCCTGTTGCCTGTGATATCTTTAGAATGCTTATGGCTCAGTATGTGGCCATCACATATATTGACCCAGCAAGAAAAACGCTTGAATCTGGACAATTAGTTAATAATAGAGGGAACAAAGGGTTTATGTATACATATATATATATATATACAGAAAGAGAAATATATATATATACACACACGCATATATATATATATATATATTGTACAGGGTTTTTTCTTAGAACTGTATAATTTTGTAAATATTTTTGCTTTTTTTGTGTACTAAAAACTACCAGCATCTAGATTTCCATAAGAATTCTTGTATTTTTGTATCTAGAAGATTACAGTTGACTGAGCGAAGCTGTAAGAGAAATTTCCTTAGCTTTTGGAACAGTTAGACTGGATGGGATTCCTTTTCATATGGTTTTAGATAACTTTTGTTAGCATGCTGTTCAGGAGAGAATGAATATCTTTACTCGAAAGTGTTAGCTTTTTTCATGGAGAAGAGATAGGGGCCAACAGAGAGATTTATTAAACTTTTTCCCATCTTTGCTTTCTTTCCTTTTTTTTTTCAGTTTAGGTTGACACACATGAATCCTCTAGTGACAACTTAAATGCAATTTCTCAGCCTAGAAGCACAAAACTGAGTTGTGCCCCTAAATTTATGTATTGAAAGCATACTATTGTGTTACTGAGAATGTAAGTAATGGGCAGCATAGTGGTAACTCACTTAAAAAGAAAATAGGAAACTAGTTCAAAGTGACCTTCATTTTGATGTAGCTATGAACTCCCTGTGTTGTGTATTAGAACTTGGTTTAAAAAAACAATTGTGTTACTGGGTAACTTCTGGTACCACCTGCTGTGAAATTGTCCTTTTCATAATCATAAGCCATAACAAAAAGCATAGTATAAATACACCCGCAAAGTACCTTGAAAGCTAGGTATTCTAATAAAACTTTACTATATATATATATAAAATATCCCTTTCTAACCACTTAGCAATGTATCACTCTATTGGCATTAAGAAGAATGTCATAATGTAAATGCTCAGTAAATCATCCCCTTAAAGCTTTACAAATATTAATGCTACTACTATATAAACTGTTGGTTTAACTGTGGCGTATTTTTTAATCTTTACATATAAAAATGCACAACATCTGAAACTTTTCAAAAACAAAGAAACCATAATTGCCCACATACAGTGGAGATGCTTCAACATTTTTAATGAAATCATGTGAAAAGGAATATTAAATTCCTCTCAATGTACATTAACTTGTATTATAGTTTTTACAAGATTGTGAACTTGTGTAATAGTATATTAGGAGATGTTGGATTTCTAACTGTTTATACATTTAAATTCATATATGTAATGTTTGTTTTATTGATTACACTTTGAATTTCTAAGATGCATGTTGACTTTTTGCAATAAAGAGATAACATGGAATGGTTTAAAATTTAAAAAAAAGTTTGAATTGAAATTTGGAAAAGTAACCATTCCAGAGAAAAAAATATACTCAGAAAACAGCTGTATTGCTTGCTTTCTTTAAAGATATGTACATCTGTGAATGCGCGCATATGGTGTGTGTATGTGTGTATATGAATATGTGTTTATAAGGTTTATCATTACCAACCTTAAAACGCATATATTTTGCTGCTCCAAAGCTTGCAGTAACTCATAATAAAGCAATCCAAGATCCATCCAAGAGACAAAATAGTTTCGTGACCATGGCCAAAATCAATACTGCATTTTTCGTCCTAAGTTAAGTTGTATCGGAAAAATAAGTGATGGTATCATCTTCTTAAATAAGCTATATAATGATACAAAATGTTGAATATTAACAATAGCGACCAGCTGAAGAATACATAAACCTTAAAGCAATATAGCAGAGAAAAGCTGAGATTGCATTTTTAGCTTAGAATTAGGAAAAGGGCTGACTCAGAAAACATTTCCCTTTAAAAAGCTGCTTTCTCCTAAGTGTCAGTACATTATGTCTCCAACACATTTCTTTAGAAGTTCCTAAATTATGAATTTGGCATGTTGGAATTCCCTGAGATATGTTTGTACATACTTTAAAGACTTACGTAAATCCTAAGTTTACATGCAAAGAAATGGAGTTACGCACTTACAAAACAGTTCTGACCCACTGCCCCAGATAAGTTCATTATTCTGTATCATACAAAAGCAGCATTTATCACTCAAATAAATCTTACCTGCCCTATAATGTGTAATTGTCAGGAAGTGAAGAAATTCCATGCTGAGAATCTTACTCCACTGAATCAATGCTATATATCGATGCAAGATAGTACATTCTTTGAAGAATGAATTTCTCACACAGGCTTTGTATGGTTGTACCAGTCCATGGAAAGACGTGAAAATGTGATCTTCATTAATGTCTCTTACCTACATGATTGAAATCTGAGCAAAAGCCATGTAGAATAGTGATCCACAGGTAGAAATGGCTCAACAAAGGAGAATATTTGTAGCTTGGGTGACGTGAAGGGTCTTTGGTGTTCTTGGAGCTTAGCTATTTTCTTGTAGATGTTTCTAATCAGCCACTATACATGGAGAAAATGGGTGGGATTCAGTTTTTTTTTACTACCAGTTCTCTGGGTGTGGCTAGGTGGGCGTGGCAGGGGAAAGATCCTGTAAAATCTCCAGTCAGAGGTGATATTTGCCGGTTCTCAGAACTACTCAAAATTTCCTCTACTGGATCTCCAGAACTGGTCAGAACCTGCTGAATACCACCTCTGGAGGAAATGATATGGGGAATCATATCTCGAGCAGAGGTGAAGTAAAAGAATAAGAAATGGATGCCAATTAAGTTTTATTGGAAGCCGTTGATTAACTCTAATGGGAACTTACTGCATATCTGGCTATACTTCATAACGTACAGAAGCTGTAGTGTAGCAGGCTGAGCTGAACTTAGAATGGTAGGGAAATTAGACAACAGCAATAAGTTGCATACCAATCTTCTGGGAACGGAAGGGCAGAGGGAAAGATGTGTTTATCTGGTTTAACTAAATGTCGCTGTTTTTATATGCTGTGTTACACTGGGCAGTTCTGTCAATCACTAGATACCCATTTGAGCTCCAGAATTCTCTTTGATTCTCAGGTATTTTCACCTGCCTTTTGACAATAAGAGTCTTCCAGTTTTCAACAAAGATGTGATTAGATATTTGATTTTCTACCTGCACACAACCTGTAACCTAGTAAAATTTGATCTGAAGAAATCCCTGCTGTAGATCCTTGTGAGCAGCTTACGTTGTTCCATTGTTTCCCTCACCTTCTGAAACCTCTGCGAAGTATCAATTATACACATTTCTGGGTGCTTATGTAGAATGCTGTTTTTCTAAAAGGCTTCCTTCCCAGGTGAAGGGGAGCAACTCATTTTCTGTTTCTCTAAAGCTGTACAAGTAGTCCTCAACTTATAGCTATTCGTTTAGTGACCAAAGTTCCAACAGGACTGAAAAAAGGTGACTTATGACCATTTTTCACACTGACTGTTGTAACATCTCTATGGTCACATGATCAAAATTCAGACTCTTGGCAACTGATTCATATTTATGACACTTGCAGTGTCCCAGGGTCATGTGATCACCTTTTGCGACCTAAGTCAATGGGGGAAGCCAGATTCACTTAATAACCATGTTACTAACCTAATAATGCAGTGATTGCTTAACAACTATGGCAAAAAAGGTCATAAAAAGGGGCAAAACCCACTTAACTGTCACTTAGCAACACAAATTGTGGACGTAAGTCGAGGACTGCCTGTGTATTTGGCATTTTCAATTACAAGAGCCATTTTTAATATTAGGATACTAAACCAATTCCGCAATGGTGATAGTGAATGCACTAGGAAAAATAATGCTGTTGCCCTTAAAATTCAGGCACCCAAGTGGTGTAGAACAGGAAAGAACCCAGGCCCTAAATTTGAGAAATAACTGCACACCTCTGCAAAATGGGTTTTTCATGCACACACCCTGACAAGTACTTCAGACCAAGTAAAAAAAAACCATTTTATTAAGGTGGGGTCAAGTATATAGGGTACAGAAACCAATGATACATTCAATATATGTGATGCATCAGAAAGCAATGAATCAAACAATAAAACACATTGGATTAGATGTGAGAAAAAACATCCTTAATTTATCCTTTTCCATCTCAGCTTGTTTCTTTAAAACTTGGCAACACTGACAGACTTTGAAATAGAGCCCTCCTGCTTAGTTTCTGAATAGGCCCGTTTTTCCACATCAAAGGTAATTGTTTTGACTAAATGAAAAACATGGTTTCCTAAACTTCAAAAGGAGACAAGGATGCCGTGCTAAAATGCTAATGTTACTTTTACTAAAATGGTAATAAAGCCAAAAATTCTAGATAACAATGCTTCTTGAATTTTATATGTAGGATCCTGCCATGAAGTGAACCAAAGCAAATGACTTTGAGGCCTAGAAGGTGACAAGAAATAGCTCATGTATGATTACTATGGAGGAACAAGAAAGAGCAATCGAATTTTCTGCCTTTGGTATCAACAGAACTTGGTTTGCAATGGCTGCCGAGAATCCTTCAGAGGAGAGAGGGATATCGATCATTGATTAGTCAGAAGCAACAAAATGGCTCCCTTACGATAATTTAATCAGAAATTTAATGTTTCTCAACCTCAGCAGGTTTAAGTTGTGTGAGTTATGCTTCTTTGGGAAATTTTAGCACCTGACATCCTGAAGTGGAGGACAGATTTAGATGTTGAGGAGTTTCACTTATATTTCCAAAGCACAGCTGAATATTTTTAAAATACAGTATCCTGGGAGACAGGAGGACAACCAGAGTCCTTTCTTCTCCGTGTAGTAAAAAAGTGAACATATCCCTCAATTTCAGGCCAGAGCAACACGACCCATGTATTTGACCTGACTTCTGTTAAAGGAAGCGGCAACAACACTGGAGATAATCTGATACACAAAGGTCAAAGTGAGCAGACAGTGAACCAGAGGAGCAGGCTTCAGCAATATCTCTTCCATTGAATGTAGCCCTTTGAACTGGTCAAGAATGGACAAAAGTTAGGAGAAAGGACATGTCTCCTTGTCATTCCAATTGAGCTAGCTTGTGCTAAACCACTCCTTTTTCACCAATTAACAGGCTTACTGTGTAAAATTAGTAATAATCTTTATTTTTGTTTTGTTGATCTTAATCTTCTTTATGAATATTAAGTAGCCAAAGTACTAATAATGAATCTTTCAGTGGCCTCTATCCTCTATTATGTGTACATTCCCTAGCTTCTCAATAGAAAAAAATGTATAATGGGAATTAAAATCTGCTTCATCTCAACCTTTTTTTTTCTGAGTTGAATTGCAGGACTTCTGTTCTTAGTGTGTTCAATGAGAAAATCCCAAATATTTGGAATGTCTTTGTAAAAACATAATACATTCATCTCCCACTCATCTGTCTAAATATTTAGTAATTTTAGATGTATACCCTAAAGTCATACTCCTATCCTGCAGCCATTCCACACATATCATTTTGATATAAATAGAGACTTTGCTAATATATCTGTTAAAGCCTGCAGTTCCTGCAAGGAGGCTTTTAATTTTTCTTGGACATTTGAGGGTGAAATTTCTAAAAAGTTGCTTTGCAATTACCAGGTTTCTCCTGTGGAGGGCACAGTTCTCCATTCTATGCCAAAGGGAGCAATGTGCCAAAAGTCCTTTCTGCTTCTTTGATTCTGATATTAAAATCAGCTGAGCATGTTGGGAAGAGAACTTTTACTTTCAATATAATGAATTTGAAAAAGAATAAAGCCCTCCAATAGCACATGTTATTTGTGTAATAAGTGTGTAGAATGTATTGGTTTTTCATCCACGTTCTCGGATAAAGTGTTCTCCATTCTTAATTAATTTTTGCTTGCTTCTCATTTATGAAACCCAGGACACACCTCATCAATCACACAAATTAACTATGTTTTTTTACAGACATTTTAATGTCCTTATACTACAGAGAATCTCCTTCATTCATTCTCCCATATGGCAGCAGGAGTCACTTACCTTCCTGCTAGCCTGGAATTTGCAAACTCCTTCTGGCTTCCCCACTGACTTTAGTTGTGGGGAGCTGGAAGGAAGTTGCCTCACCAAATGACCATGGGATTCAATTAACAACAGCAAACAGGACTGTAAGAGATCTGAATAAAAGTGAATGGGATAAATTCAAGAAATGAACGTTTTATTACGGCCAAAGGCTAAAATGTATATCATGAAGTAATTAATGTCCTATAGGTTGTTACAGGTGCATTTGAATGCAAAGAATTTATAAGTGGTAATAGCTGCGTGTTATGCTACAAAGAATGGTGAAAATGGAACATGTGAGAGAAATTTGGAGGGCAAAATGTGTTATTTTGAACAAATACAATTTGAGGAAAATCTATTGTAACAGATGAAAGAAATGGATGGCTTGGAACAAGTTGAGGGAATAAAAATATATGATTCAGCCTTTTGGAGAACCCAGAATGAATTAGAATAGCAAACTATTCAGTGAGTATTTTCTTATAAAAAGATCTGTTTAAAAAATGTGGTGTAAAAAGTCTATTTGTATAAACGAATGAAATACAATGGTATCTTGGTACTCAAAGTTAATTGGTTCCGGGAGGTGCAATGAGTACCAAAAACAATGAGTACCAAACAATTTTTTCCCATAAGGAATAATGTAGTAAGTCACAAGGCAGCCGACACTGTCAAGTTCTAGCTTGTGCATTGAGTACCAAGAAAATGAGTACCAGGATAAAATGTTTGTGTCAAAATGTGTTGAGTATCAAATTTCATGAGTTTCAAAGCAGTTGAGTACCAAGGTATCACTGTTTAAATACAAATGCAAAGGAATTAATATAAATAAAGGCATGATTGGATTGCTTTGATTGATGAAAGTCTGAAATAATTGATAAAATCTACAAAGGAGTTAAGAGGTTCCGAATATGGAACAGGCCATTTTTGGGTAGTGTTAAGAGTAGAGCTTAGGAAACATGGAAATGGAAAGATGAGAAAGATGAGAAAGAAACAGGAGTGAAAATAGAAATAGAGCAGAAAGCGTAATCCCATATGAGAGAGTGAGATAGAGAGAAATAAAACATCTCCTAACCTAACAGAATGACTGAAAAGTAGACTTAGGAAAAAAGGATATAAACACTGCTTTGAACAGAATGGAAAAATATATCTCACAATATGAAACAGAATGATTGAGAGAATGATTAAATGAGGAAAAATGCATAGAAGAGGATTGCTGCAACAAAAATAAGGATGAAAAAGAGATATTATGCAATTAGTCTAGTTAAGATTTATTTTTTCAAAAAGGGGAAATGCAAAGAGAATTTTGTGAAAATTTTAAAAATGGCCTAGGAAGTAGGTGGAAATGGCTAAGTACGGAGTCTCCAGAGTAAAGGGAATTAAAAAATAAAATAAAAAGTGATTAAATGAATGGGGATAAAACTCAGTGCGGGAATCCTGGAAGAAGGACTGTAGAAATTTTTATGAGGATAATATTGACATGCTGAAGAATAGCATGAAAATGAATGTTGTGTTGATGTTAAAAGCCACAAATCCTGTGAGAATGTTAAAAATGGCAAGGCTGCAACTGTATATACTTAGGCAAATGTTAAAATATGCATCAGGTTTGCTTGCGGAATGGCTAGCTGAGGGCAATATTTCAGCCTGACAATTGGAAGTATGCTGGTACTGTTGCCTTATTACAAAAAGAAGGTAACAAGAATGAATGCCCAAAGAACTGGGAAATTAGTTTGCTTAGTGTGCCTTCTGGAATTCTGAATGAAAGGTTACAAGAGACAGCACTAAGCAAAATTTGGGGAGTGCTATGCAGTTTCATGCTAGGTAGTGCATAGCTCAGATTTTTGCCCCTTAGCAGGTGACTGAGAAATGTGTAAAAGTGAACACATTTATTCTAATGGTATGTGGGAAGGGCTTTGAGGGACAGGAGGCAGAGCTATATGTTGGACAGCTAGCATGTAAAAGATGTCCCAGCCCAAAAGTGTCAAAAGTGCTATGAGTTTATTTCATGCTACCTATAAAGAAGACTCTGATCTACTAACAGTCAAGGCAAATTGGTGCTAAATAAGAGTCAATGAAAATCTAATGACTCTAAATTGATGACACATTTGATCCCGCCCTCAAACTCTGACTGATCACCCCTTATAATTGAATTGAGTTTCACTTTCACTCATTCCACATGAGTTTTTTGTAAAGTAAAAGGAGAGGAGGGGGAAAATAGTTTCGGTTTTGGAAGAGTCAATTAATGTAACCTTAAATAAAGATAGAGATAATACTGTGCCTGCCTTGTCTGGACTTAACCTTTATTATCAATCTGTGGATTTAGAGAAAGTATACAACATAGTAAATAGAATTGAATTATGAAACATTTTGCACAAGCGTGCAGTTGAAAGTTGGCTGCTCAATGTAGTAAAAACTGGATATAATGAAAGCCAAGCATGCAGGAGAACAAATGAGAGTCTTAGTAAATGGTTCATAGGGAACAAAACAAGAATGAAGATCTAAGTCTACATGGAGGGTCTGAATGAGGATCTAAGTCTACATGGAGGGAAGTAAGCAGTGGGGTGCCACAAGGTTCTGTCCTAGGCCCAGTACTCTTCAATATCTTCATTAACCACTTAGATGAGGGAATAGAAGGGGAACTTACCAAATTTGCAGATGATACTAAGCTGGCAGGAATAGCTGACACCCAAGAAGATCCAGATGTATTTTGACAGACTAGAATACTGGGCCGTATCTAACAAAATGAAATACAATGTAGAGAAAAGTAAAGTCCTACACTTAGGCAAGAAAAACCAAAAGGACACATATAGACTGGGTGAAACCAGGCTCAATAGCAGTAACTGTGAAAGGGATCTTGGAGTCTTAGTGGACAACCAGTTAAATATGAGCCAGCAGTGTGCAGCAGCAGCCAAAAAAGCTACTGCAATGCTAAGTTGCATTAACAGAAGGATACAATCAAGATCAAGTGAGATACTAATACCACTCTATAAAGCCTTAGTAAGATCACACCTAGAGTACTGCATCCAGTTTTGGTCACCACTATAAAAAAGATGTTAAGACTCTAGAAAAAGTACAGAGAAGAGCAACCAGGAGACTAAGGCATATGAAGAATGGTTATGGGAACTGGGCCTGGCTAGTCTAGTGAAGAGAAGGACCAGGGGAGACATGATAGCACTCTTCCAATATTTGAGGGGCTGCCACAGAGAGGAAGGGTCAAGCTATTTTCTAAAGCACCTGAAGGCCAGGCAAGGAATAATGGATGGAAACTGAACAAGGGGAGATTTAACCTGGAAATAAGGAGAAACTTTCTGACAGAGAGAACCATCAACCAATGGAACAGCTTGCCCTTGGAAGTTGTGGGAGCACTTGAGACTTTCAAGAAGAGATTGGACTGCCAGTTGTCAGAAATGGTGTAGGGTCTCCTGCTTGGGCGGGGGGTTGGACTAGATGACCTATAAGGTCCCTTCCAACTCTGATTATCTGTTATCCTTGATCTTTAACATATTTATAGATAAATATATATACATTAAATATTTGTGATTATGTGTGTTTGGCGAAGGGAATGTGTATGTAGTTTTATATGCAGATCACTTCATGCTGTTGCTGAGAATTCAAATGAATTGCAGTGGTTTTTATATGGATTATATGATGTTAAGTATGGACCTGAAAACTGATGTATCAAAAATGAGGGTAATTATGTTTGGCAGGGAAAATGGAGTATTTATGATGCACTGTACAAAAAAGCAAGAGCAAGTAGGTGAATGTATGCACCTCCATGGAAATTAAGGCCGAAATGTTTAGATATAAAAATGCTAACAGAAAGATAAGACCTCTTGTGATTTGTTCTGAGGAATGAAAGTTGGTCAAAAGAAACAACAGTGATAATATATTAAAAATATGCTTTTGCCCACTTTATTTATAGAAGGGGGACCTGGATATATCAGGAGAAATATGAAAAGAAAATGAACACAGTAGGAATTGGATACTTAAAAATATGTATTGTAAAAGAAGAAGAGATGAAGTAAGAAAAGAAGAAGAGATGAAGTAAGAAATGAATGAGTAAGATTTGGTCCTATGGAGTGAATGTGTCTTAAGTTACAAAGATGGACATGAAGGATGAGTGATGATATTGTAAGGAAAGGGAAAACTGGGAAAACTGTGGATGGATAAGGTTGATGAGATGATAAAAAAAAGAGTTTGAAAAATTGCAGATCAAAGACAATGCATTAAGAAGCGTGCAAGTGACAGAAATAAAATTTACAAAAATAAACAGATATGGAGACAACAACAGTGAATGGAGTTAATGTAAGCTAAATATACAGAATAGAATTGGACGGGAACTTGGAGGTCTTCTAGTCCACTCCCCTTGCTCAAAGCAGGAGATCCTACACCATGCGTGTCAAACTCACCATGTCACGTTGCCATCATGTGATGTTTCGTGACATTTTTTTCCCCTTCACGGAGCTCGGGTAGGCATGGCCTGTGCGTGATGCATGTGGCCTGCGGGCCACTAGTTTGACACCCCTGCCCTACACCATTTCAGACAAGGGCTGTCCAGTCTCTTCTTAAAAACCTTCAGTGATGAAGAAGCACCCACAACTTCTGAACTTCTAATTGTCCTCACTAGGTTAATTGCTAATTGTTCTCACCAGATTGCAAACTAGATTTATAACATTTCCTTTCCCTATCTAATTCCTTTAATTCTTTTGAGTATTACTTGTTTCTCCATTTCGCATGGTTGCTGTTTACGCTGAAAGGGAATCGCAGGATGGATTTCGTGGCATTGTTGAACAGTTAGAAAAACCACTGAAGAGCTATGCCTGAGCATGCTAGGGAGTTACTTCTAGCAGGCCACTTCATCTCTGTCTGTCAGGCTTAACTTCATCCATCTTCATCTGCAAGTGGAATCTGAACTCCGGTCCCCTGAGAGGAAGGGGGAGCACAAAGCAAATCCCTTTTATTGGAAACCAGACAGAATGGTGTTTATGTTAATCTGCAGATAAACATATTTAAAAGCAATATCTGTTCTGACCCTAGCAATGCTCACTCAAGAAATGTGACACTTTTCATAATATTTTGGCAGTTTTATTTTATTTCCAATATAAACTTTAATGTGCTTTTCCAGCCACCACGCAGATTATGATGATCTTTCATTTTTTTTCTCTTTTTTTTTCTTTGAGGTTGCCTATACTTGTTTAAATTATTTCTTCAGCCATTCTTTTCTTTTAACCATACTGGAAAATGAAAATGTGTTGTATTTATTTGAAGCTATTGTGGATTTCAATTTGTGCGGTTGTAGCATTACTGAATGGATAGAAATGGCTGATCTAGCAGATTGAAGTGGACCGCTTTGACCCAGCATGCATAACACAGGGCCATTTCCATACTCTCAGTATCAGTAGACAACTGCTTCAGTATTGCCCTTCCATTTTATCTTCTTTTGAGCCTTCTGTTCATGACACCTTGGGCAGCACTGCCTATGTAGAGGTGTTATTTATAGGTCATGTAGCAAGAACATTAGGTATTTGTGGGTTTAGTTGCATACCAATTAATAAGGGGTTATTGCCAAAGTGGGATTCTTATATGATCTTATGTGATCGTCATCAACAGAATTTGCTGAAAAGCATATTGATATCAGGCATAAGAAACCAGGAGACGGGATAGAGTTTAAAAGTGCTATGAGTTTATTTCATGCTATACAGAAGACTGTGATCTACTAATGGTCAAGGTAAATTGGTGCTTAATAAGAGTCAATGGAATTCCTATGGGAGCATAATGACTCCAAACTGATGACATATTTGATCCCACCCTCGAATTCTGCCTGGTCACCTATAATTGAACTGAGTTTCACTCATTCTACATGAGTTCATCACTGCCAAATATTGGTCACCAAAGTGTTGAAAGAGGGTGCATATACTAATTTAATAAAGCCAATATTGGAGAAATCTGTAACAAGATTAGAGTCTATTTAAATCTGCAAACAGATAGCAGTATTCCAATATCTCAGGGGCTGCCACAGAGAAGAGGGAGTCAAGCTATTCTCCAAAGCACCTGGCAGGACAAGAAGCAATGGGTTGGAAACCGATCAAGGAGAGAAGCAACCTAGAACTAAGGAGAAATTTCCTGACAGTTAGAACAATTAATCAGTGGAACAACTTGCCTCCAGAAGTTGTAAATGCTCCAACACTGGAAGTTTTTAAAAGATTGAATAACCATTTGTCTGAAATGGTGTAGGGTTTCCTGCCTAAGCAGGGGGTTGGACTAGAAGACCTCCAAGGTCCCTTCCAACTCTGTTATTCTATTCTATTAGGTGTTTAAATAAAACCATTTTTAAGGTTAGCACTAAATCCCCATTTTCTTTTTTCTTTTTTTAAATTGGATGAAAACCATGTAGCCATTCAGAAAGGAAATTATTTCAAAGTGAGGATTGTCTGAAGGGTACCAGGCTGGGAAAGGTTGCTCTAATCTTCCATTGTAGAAGAACTGCTCCAGTTCTGCAGTCACTCAGATTACTCTTTAACTATTTCTCCTAATAGTTAGTGGTGCTAACTGTTATGTATGTAGGTTTAAAGTCATTGGTTTAGTTTGAACTGTTCTTGTAAAATGTCAGAAATGATTGGTTTAAAAGTGCGGGAAAACCCTGCACTCTGATTGGCTGTCAACTGCGGCTGCTGGCTATAAGTAGCAGCCACAGCCCAGCCAAAGTGGGTTCGTTCTGAGCTGTAGTCACTAATAAAACAAAAGAGCTTGAAGCACTCCGCGTCTGTCTCTTCATGCAAACCTACCACTGGCGACGAAGGTGGGATTTTCCCTGAAGAGAAGGCAATGCGGAACAGAAGAAGAGCGAGATGACTGCGCTGAACACCCCCCCGCAGCCCCATTCGATCCGACGGCAGAAGACTGGGAGTCGTATGCAGATCGCTTCCAAATGTATCTGGAAGGAAACGATCTAGCCGACATTTCTGAGAAGCGGAAGAGGGCGGTCTTTCTTATGTACTGCAGTCCGGCAGTTTTCAAGATGGTGAAGGCATTGGTGGGAGCTGCAGACGTGAAGGTAATGGACTGGCCTGATTTAGAAAAGCTGTTAAGAGCCCATTACGCGCCACAAGTATCTTGCCTCATTAAGAGACACGAGTTTTACCGTCAGGATCAAGGGGAGAACGAAAACGTAAACGATTTCGTGGCAAGTTTAAGAGACATTGGGGGTGCATATGAATTTAACAGTTTAGAAGAGGCCATGCGTGATCGATTCATTCTGGGCCTTAAAGACAAGGT
Source organism: Naja naja (assembly GCA_009733165.1). NCBI lineage: Eukaryota > Metazoa > Chordata > Lepidosauria > Squamata > Elapidae > Naja > Naja naja. Next base: position 107,130,544 of record CM019149.1, read on the forward strand.
ATTACAGAGCAAGTTATTAATGAAACCTAAGATCACACTCAAAGAAGCCATAGAAGAAGCCTCTTCAGCAGAAGCTACCAAGTCCTCAGCAGCAGCCATGAGGAAGATGAACAGGGCCACGAGCCATTCTGATGGGGAAAAGTCTATCACAAACCATTGTGATGACCTAGATTCTGAGTCAGATTGCAGTGAGGTGGAAGAGGGAATTTACAGACTCAGAATGGAGCGGAAAAAGAAAGACCTGGGAAGAAAGAGGCAAGATTTCTACTGCAGAGGTTGTGGGGGAAGCCACCCCTAAACTGAATGCAAGTTTTTAGACACCATTTGCCTCTGTTGTGAAAAAAGAGGACATCTAGCAAGAGTCTGCAAATCATCCAGAACTCCACCCAACAGAAGGAAATTTCCTGCAAACAAAGACAAAGAATTCAAGCCCAACAATCTCAGTGAGAAAATGGGGCGCAGCACAGAAGCAAAGGGGAAGAATGAAACTCATCAGACAGTAACTATCGGTCATTCATCTTCTATCAATAACAAAAAAGTGCATGTCAAGGTACTTATTGAAGGAAGGCCTTGCCAAATGGAAGTGGACTCAGGCTCATATCTGTCTATGGTGTCATGGGACACTATTCACAGACTACTCCCAAACATTCAGAAGAATCATTTCAAGAAGCAAGCGCTGACTCTTAAAGACTACCAAGGGAACAAGATTCCAATAATAAACAAGAGAATTCAATGTGAAGTTCAAAGGCCACACCAAACACCTGCCCCTGACCATCGTGGACAAGGATCGCCCAAGTTTGCTGGGACTTGAGTGGTTCAACCCGCTGGGCATCAAGGTGACTGGCATCAATCATGTGAGCAACACTGAATGGGAGGAGGCCTTGAAGTCTGAGTTTCCAGAGGTCTTCAGCAACGGATTAGGCAAGTACTTGGGGACCCCTGTCACTTTCAATCTAGATCCCAAGGTGCCACCAATCCGTTTAAAGCCCAGAAGGGTCCCATTTGCCTTAAAGGAAAAAATTGATGCACAATTAGATAAATTAATAGCTCAAGGGGTTTTAGAGCCCACTGACCACTCCAGGTGGGAGACACCCATAGTCACACCAGTCAAGGCTGATGGGTCTGTGAGAATCTGCGGAGACTACAAGGGGACATTGAACCATGTGCTACAACAGAGCGCATATCCAGTTCCAGTGGTACATCATTTATTACATTCTCTTGGCGGGGGCACAGTCTTTGCCAAATTGGATCTGGCCCAGGCATATCAACAGTTAACAATTGATGATGCCACTGCAGAGGCCCAAACCATTGTGACTCATAGAGGTGCTTTCAAATGCAAAAGGTTGCAATTTGAAGTAAGTGTGGCACCAGGCATCTTCCAAAGCCTTATGGAAAGGATGCTCCAAGGACTGCCAGGGGTAGTGTCTTATTTTGATGATGTGTTAATCTCTGCTGAAAATGACACTCAGTTACAAGAAGGACTCAGAGAAGTCCTAACCAGATTCAAGAAAGCGGGGTTAAAAGTCAAAGAAGAAAAATGCACTCTTAAAACTGACAGGGTTGAGTTCCTGGGCTACATGATTGACAAGCATGGCATCCACCCTACAGATGCCAAGGTTAAAGCAATCAAAGAAGCCCCCAGGCCTAAATGCAAAACAGATTTGCAAGCTTTCCTTGGACTTATTAACTTTTATCACATGTTCCTACCTCAAAAGGCAACCATTGTTGAACCATTGCACAGATTACTTGATAAAAAGTCTGTTTGGGTCTGGGGCAGGAAGGAACAATCAGCATTTAACAGTATTAAAAGACTAATCACGTCTGATGCTGTACTGATACAGTTCTCCGAGAATTTTCCTGTTGTACTGACTTGTGATGCATCCCCTTTTGGAGTGGCGGGGGGTTGAGCCACAGGCTTCCCAGTGGGAGAGAAGCCCCTATTGCATTTTACTCTCGCACTTTAACCAAAGCAGAGAGGAATTACAGCCAATTGGACAAGGAGGCATTGGCAGTTGTTGCAGCTGTTAAGAAATTTCATGAATATCTGTATGGGAGAACATTTACCATTGTTACAGATCACAAACCTTTGTTAGGCATTGTGGCAGGAGACAAGCCTACACCTATTATCCTGTCACCAAGAATGCTGAGATGGACTGAATTTCTTGCTGCTTATTCATACAAACTTATCCACAGGCCTGGAAAAGACATTGGGCATGCAGATGCTTTGAGTCGCTGCCCACTTCCTTCACACACTGAGGATCCTGCTCCTGAGACTTACACCTTTTTTCTAGAAACTGTTGCCAAGCTTCCAGTACATGCTGCTCAAATTGCCAGAGAGACTGCCAAAGACACTTTATTGGCTCCTGTTATAGGCTGGATTAAGAAAGGTTGGCCACTTCAAGATCTACCTCAACTTGCCCAACCTTTTAAATCCAGGCAAACTCAATTATCTGTATTAAGAGGATGTATTTTGTGGGGTAACAGGGTGGTTATTCCTGCAAAACTACAAAAAGAGATTTTGGAAATGTTACATGAGCGTCATCCAGGTATTGTCAGAATGAAGGGATTGGCCAGGAGTTATGTATGGTGGCCAGGTATTGACAAAATGGTTGAACACTGGGTTGCATCCTGTCCCAACTGCCAGGAAGTCCGGCCTGCCCCACCTCTCACCCCCACACAGGAATGGGAATGTCCTAGGGGCCCCTGGTCTAGGATTCACATTGACTTTGCTGGCCCTACCAGAGGGCACACTTTCCTTATTATAGTAGATGCATATTCCAAATGGCTAGAGGTTATCCCTATGGCATCTACCACAGTTGAAGCTGTCATCAAACAGCTCAAAAAGCTTTTTGTAACTCATGGGTTACCTGATATCCTAGTTTCTGACAATGGTCCTCAATTTACGTCCAACCTTTTTGAATCATATTTAGCACAGCAGGGTATCAGACATGCCCTGACAGCCCCTGGGCACCCTTTGGCTAACGGCCGGGCTGAACGCATGGTATGCTTTACAAAGGAAAAACTTCAGCAATTGGGTCCTGGGGACATCACTGAGAAAGTTGAAAAACTACTCAGTGTCCAGCATATCACTCCCAACCCATCAACTAACTTATCCCCAGCAGAGTTGTTGATGGGTAGGAAACTCAGGTCTCCCCTTGACCGCCTTCATCCCACTTACGCACACAACGCACCACTAGATTCCACTAGCAAAATTTGCACATTCACTGTGGGTGATTCTGTTTATGCTAAGAACCTTATGGGTGAACCATTATGGATTCCTGCTGAGATAACCCAAATCACAGGCCCTAGGTCTTACAGGGTACAAACAGAGGATGGTGTCCTCTGGAGCAGGCACATTGATCAGCTTAGATCCAGATTACCTCAGGAACATCGCAATTGCTCCTCTCTGGTTCCCATACCTAATACCTCTTCTAGGGGGGAAGGGGAGGATCATGAGGATAATCAGCAAGCAAGAATCAACCCCATGTGTAACGAGCCAACATGACAGGAACCATCCCAAAACCTGTCACAATGCCAAAATCCATCCTTACAAGTGGAAGACTGTACATCACTACCTGACTTAGGTGCTGACATTGGGTTGGAGATGGATTGGGAGGAGAGACCAGGTTGTAGTAACCAAACCAGTTCTTCTATTACTAGAAGTCCAGGTATGGAAATGTCAGCAGACACGTTTCCTCTCTCACTGGGTGAGAACATTAAAACATCTGAACCATGTAGGTCTCAATGTACACGTAACAGCCCCACCTATTTTTTTTTTATTAAATTACATTTATATGCCGCCCTTCTCCGAAGACTCAGGGCGGCTCACAATTTTTGGGGATACAACCCAGTGTGCTCAGCAATAGCCTTCATTCCATTGCATATGCCTGCTTATTACTAAGCGGCATTTTTACAAAGTCAGCTTATTGCCCTCAACAATCTTGGGTCCTCAATTTACCTACCCCAAGAGGATGGAAGGCTGAGTCAACCTTGAGCCTGGTGGGATTCGACCCTACAGTAATTGTAGACAGCTGGATCTTAAGTGCAGGCATTTAACAGCCTGAGCCACCAAGGCCCCTATTTAAAAGAGTACATTAGATAGATGGGGTTTGAGTATGGACTGAACCTAGTGGGGAGGGGTGTTATGTATGTAGGATTAAAGTCATTGGTTTAGTTTGAACTGTTTTTGTAAAATGTCAGAAATGATTGGTTTAAAAGTGCGGGAAAACCCTGCACTCTGATTGGCTGTCAACTGCGGCTGCTGGCTATAAGTAGCAGCCGCAGCCCAGCCAAATTGGGTCTGTTCTGAGCTGTAGTCACTAATAAAACAAAAGAGCTTGAAGCACTCCGCGTCTGTCTCTTCATGCAAACCTAACACTAACCAATGAAAATGTCACTACTCAGGGCAGGGATGCTTTCATTGTGACTCTCCAGTAGTAAATTGACCAGGAAAAACACAGATTCAGAAATAAGAGAATCAGCTTCATACACCTTTCTAAAGTTCAAGCCTGCACTTTTATATAATAGCAGAGAACTCTCTGGGTGGATAAGTAGTAAATGGGCCTTTTTTAAAGGAGTTTGAAGGAAAGTGGGGAATGGATGTATTACATTAAATTGGGGAACAATCTCACATGGTCTTTTTTTTCATAAGATAGATTGACTTTGGAGATTGGACTTATTGTATGTATTTAATCAATTAAAAAACAAATGTGGATTTTTGATCGGGAACCAGTTAGGATTAATTTGGGGGATGATTTGGGACTGAAGCCATGGTAATTTTTCTGAGTTGATTACATTAATAGTTCGTTAACACAAGGTTTTGGAATTTCAGTCTTGTCTTTCTTTTATTATCATTAATAATTTTATTACATTTATTCTTTTATATAATAATTTTATTGTTTTCTATTGTTAACTATTCTGTTATTAATATAGTATATAGATGACAGGGTAACAATTTGTAAACAGATTTAGTAGTTTAAAATTCTTTTCACTTGTTTTGCAAGGGGTGGGAAACTAATATTGTTGTATTATATGATATTAATCAGCATTCAACTAGGGATGATATATGGACCTCTGGTCCATGGATGTCATCACAGGGGGTCCACGAAGATTTTAAAAAATGTTAGTATTTAAATCTTAAAGTAAGTCTTGGGGGTCCGTGGCTGTGGTATATGGCCATAAAAGATATTTAAAGGGGATCCATGATGAAGAAAAGGTTGAGAATCATTAATGTAGTGTATATATGTGTTTTAGTCTTTTTTAAAAGGTATTTTTTCTATTTAATGTCATTTGTTGTTGTTTTTCTTCTTTTGTCCCTTTTTAAAAAAAATATTTCAGTGTTTTTATTTTAACTATATATATAGTTAAATATATATTATATATTTGATATATAATATTAAAAGAAGAGGTGTTAACCTAGTCTATATGAGTAACAAATTTAACTCAATTTCTCAGCCAAAAAAATCCATGGATGGATGGTTGGATATTTTTGTGTGGTTTAAATTTGCAAACAATCACAATCGGGTTTTTTGTTGTTGTTGTTGTTTGTGAAACTTTAGCAGAGATAATTTTAAATTAATTTAAAAATTAACCATTGAAGTAATTTAAATAAATTTAAATTTAAAAATTAAATATCTGAAGGGTACTGATTTTGCATGGAAGTGTTTCCAAACATCTTGCATGAAGTTCCCTTGCAAGGAAATTGGATATCAGGATAGTCTATTTAATTGTGGATTAAGTTCCTTTTGAAGGATTCCTTCCTAGAAAATAAATATAAATTGCTGGATGTGGCAAAATCTCAGGTCCATATATCAGGTTGAAAGACCCAATGCAAAACAGTTAAGCCCAAAACAGAGCATATGAAAAACAGGTCGTCTCTGGAATTGGGCCTAGTCAGCTTAATAACAGGCAGTTGGAAACTTGGCAGACTCAAAGGATCCCCTCAAAGGCCACCCTCACAAGTGAAGGCAATACCTTTTCCTGGCTAGCCAAAGCAGCAGGACAATTAGGAGAAACTCACAAGGTTCTATCGCACAACAGCTGAGTAACATCAAACCACCCTAGTGAGGAAAGATTCTCTTAAGTGTCAAGTGAATATATCTGATACCTGATGCCTGAGCATTGGAGATGAATTGCTCAGAGTGAGAAACCAAGGAAGTTGGGTGCGTCAAAAGAGGAGAAATTAAAGCATTCTTTGGAGGGCAAGAAAAACATTTTTTAAATAAAGATAGAGGGCTTCCTGTTATTTCCTTTGTATGTGAGCACTTTAAAATTTAAACATTTTTTAAATCCTTGCTTACTTGGTTTGTAATGGCTGCAGTCTCCCTTTGCTTCTTCTGCAAGACTTCCAATGGCTTTTAATAGAAATGTTACTGAAACACTGCTTATAATGTTCTCCTTTATATGAGTATTCAAATAATTGTTTTTGTAGCTTATTTCTTTTACAAAATGTTAATTTTATGTGAACAAGATCTAGGGAAATCACTTTTTAAATAAATAATATAAAATTGAAGATTTCCTTGTTAATGGTGTTAGCACATAGCGCAACAGACAGCTGAGAGCACAACCTGTAATCTTCTGCTTCCCTAGGCTGCATGTTATAACATCTGCCTCTCCTGAATACTGACCACTTCCAAAAAAGTTTTGGCATCATTTTTAGCATTTTTCGCAAGCTGTTTCAAAGTTGAGAAGAATACCAGAGTTGGATAAGTGAAAAGAAAAAAAGTTGTGTCACTGAGGAGCATATAATCCTTCAATATTTTTTTAAAATACTATTTAAAAAATAATACTATTTGAAAAACATTGTTGGAAGAACAATGTTCCTAATAACAGCTAACAGATAATCAGAGTTGGAAGGGACCTTATAGGTCATCTAGTCCAACCCCCCACCCAAGCAGGAGACCCTACACCATTTCTGACAAATGGCAGTCCAATCTCTTCTTGAAGGTCGCAAGTGATGGCGCTCCCACAACTTCCGAGGGCAAGCTGTTCCATTGGTTGATGGTTCTCACTGTCAGAAAGTTTCTCCTTATTTCCAGGTTAAATCTCTCCTTGTTCAGTTTCCATCCATTTTTCCTTGTCTGGCCTTCAGGTGCTTTAGAAAATAGCTTGACCCCTTCCTCTCTGTGGCAGCCCCTCAAATAATGGAAGATTGCTATCATGTCTCCCCTGGTCCTTCTCTTCACTAGACTAGCCATGCCCAGTTCCTGTAACCCTTCTTCATATGTTTTAGTCTCCAGTTCCCTAATAATCCTGGTGCTCTTCTCTGTACTTTTTCTAGAGTCTCAACAATATTTTCCACAATGTTCTGACTAGAGCATCTGTATTAAAAGAGCCTTTGAAATGGTTCTATACTATCAATTCTATACTATTGTGGGAAGAAATATCCATCTGGTTCAGTTCCAAGCTGGGAGAAAGACATCGGAAAAATGGAGGCTGATTGGAAAGATGGTTTAATGATGAAGCAGAACCACATGTGATTCTGGTTAGCTGACCAAATGGAGTTGAGAATGGGGGGCAGGGTTATACCTTCTTTTGGGCTTTGCACTTTCCTGTGCAAGAACATGTATTTTATTGGCTGTTGTCAGATTCCTATGGGGTCATGTAGAGGTTATGTAGGGGTCATAGCTGGCTCTAGGTAAAGAGGAAATACAATTCCTAGGTGTTTGACTGTGCTAAGTTTGGTTGAAGTTTGGACTGCTCTGATGGTGGTTCATTGAAGCGGCTTGTGTTCCGAAAGGGTGTTGGGCAAGAGACAAGCAGCTTAAGGCTAACAGCTCTAGCAAGGACCAAGGCTAGGAGAGATATGATGAACCCAAGCTATATTGTATTGCTTACATTCTATGCTGATATAACTATGAAATTCTCAAAGTAATCAGGCATCCCATGATTTCCTTGTCTATGGTAGCCATTTTCCCATCACCACAATGGAGGACATCAATTTGCCTTAAATATGCACAAGGCCAAGTATCCTTCCTGGTCACCTCTTGGACATATTCATTACATTTTCTTGGCAATTATAACAAAATGTTTTTCTTCTAACTTTCTCCAGGTTGGATCTAGGCTAGTATAAGAAGTCTAAAACCATTCTGGAGAAAGTTGTAGCTGAAAAGCACTATGAAGTTATACATAAGTCTATGTGCTATTGCTCTTGCTATTAAAAGCAATCATTAGTATATAAGTAGAATTTTTGCTAATCAAATTGCTAGTAAATAGAGGATGGAGATTAAATGCTTTCATATCTCCAAGTAATGACTTTAGAAATATACAATTGGTTTGACTGATAAAATAAAAATTAGCAGGTTAATGATGCCATAGTAGTTAGCAGCATCTAACTAATTGTGGCTGATCTTTGAAGCTAACAGAATAAAACCTGATTAGAATTTAAATAGGAGACCACCAGGAAATCCCATGGTTATTAATAAGACTGAGAAGTAGAAAAATCATGGGAAGAAAAACAATGTTAATCTATTTCCATAAAGTTGCCAAGGAAACTACATATAGTAACCGATTCCAGGACACAGTGGTTTCTCCTCAATGCTTCTCTTTTTTTAAAAAAGAGCTTTATTATATTGCATTTAAAGTATAATTATACCGTTTAGGTAACTGATAATGTTTACAACAAGTAGAACAACAAATACCTCATAACCATGTATTTATTTGCTATGATATTATTCATTATAATTATTATACAATTGGAACATTTTTATCAAAATTATGCCTTCTATACAATGTACTGGGAAAGTATAAAATTGGCTTATAAAAGTCATATACTGTATATTATAAATATTAGAAAAGGGACACTTGACGGTTTTCTAGAAGTTGCTGCACTACTTCTTTGCATTATCCCTAACTATTGGCTACGCTGGCTGGGTTTGATAAGGACTTGAGTATAAAATATCGGGGTGGACCCAAATAGATTACTACTCAGTAAAAACAGACTAAACATTTTACATGGGCTTGAATGCAAAGAAGGGCTAATACTGAAACACCCTTTGTGTCATTGCAACACAAATTCTGCTCATTTTTTTGTATTTGTATCATGATGTTACACACTAGTACTAATATCCCATCACATATACACATGAATATGGCATTTGGTCAGAATTAACTATGGCCTCATAAGTAGGACTTTAATCATTTCAAGTTTGATTTAACTATTTGTACACAGAATTAAGATACTACAGCTTTCTGGGAAATCTTATATATTTATATTTTATATTTATTTGATTTATCAATCACTTACAAGATAATAACTATAAGGATAAACATAGTTATGAATACATGAAATGAATACATATAAGAAAAATAAAAGAAACAGGGCAGGGACGGTAGGCACATTGGTGCGTTTATGCATGCCCCCTACAGATCTCTTAGGAAAGGGGTGAGGTCAATAGTAGAAAGTCTAAGGTTAAAGTTTTTGGGGGTTTGGGGAAGAAACCACAGAGTCAGGTAGAATATTCCGGACATTGACCACTCTGTTGCTGAAGTCGTATTTCCTGCAATCAAGTTTGGTGCAGTTAACCTTGAGTTTGTATCTATTGTGTGCTCTTGTATTGTTATGGTTGAAACTGAAGCATTCATTGATGGGTAGGACATTGCAATGTATGATTTTATATACTATACTTAGATCGGACCAAAGATGGCGTGGTTCTAGATTTTCTAGGTCTAGAATTTCAAGTCTGGTGGCATAAGGTATTCTGCAACAAGTAGAGGAGTGGAGAACTCTTCTTGTGAAATATTTTTGGACTTTCTCAACTGTGTTAATACGTGCTGTGGGTTCCAGACTGATGAGCTGTATTCGTGTATTGATCTAGCAAATGTTTTGTATGCCCTACTTAGTAGTGTGATATTACCAGAGAAAAAGCTATGTAGGATTAGGTTAACAACTCTTAATGCCTTTTTGGCTATGTAGTTACAGTGGGCTCTAGCACTTAGATCATTAGAGATGAGTATTCCAAGGTCCTTGATGGAGTTTGGATCATCAACAAGGTCTTGACTATTCAGCTGGTATTTTATTTTCTGATTTTTTTTGCCAATATGTAAGACAGAACATTTATTTGTTGAGATTTGAAGTTGCCATTTGTTTGACCATTCTGATACATAGTTGAGGTCTTTTTGAAGGGTAGCAGTATTGTCTGTGGTGTTGAATAACTTTACATCATCAGCGAAGAGCATGCGGTTGCTCTTAACATGATCACAGAGGTCGTTTATGTAGAGTATGAAGAGAGTTGGTCCTAGAACACTACCTTGTGGGACACCACTGTTGACAGGTACAGAATTTGATAAGACGCTCCCAATTTTGACCATTTGTTGTCTGTTTGACAGGAATGCTTCTATCCAGTTATGCAGTTGTCCAGAGATACCATACAATTTTAGTTTTAGTAGTAGTTTGCCATGTACCACTGAATCAAAGGCTTTACAGATTCTTTCTTTCTTTCTTTATTTATTTATTCGACTTGTATGCCGCCCTATTCCCTAAGGACTCAGGGCGGCGAACATTAAAACAGAGAAAAATTTACAATAAAACAAAATTAAACAGTAAACAAGCCAAATAAAATTAAAATAAACCCAACCCCCGGTCATTCAAGGCCGCCCGTTGGAACAACCAAGTCTTCAGGTCCCGGCGGAAGGAGCGGAGGTCAGGGGCCAAACGGAGATCGACGGGAGCTGATTCCAAGGGCAGGTGCTCCCACAGAGAAGGCCCTAGCCCTGGGGACCGCCAGCCTACAATATCTGACTGACGGCACCCCAAGGAGGCCCCTCCTATGAGAGCGAACAGGGCGATCGGAGAGTGATGCTGGCAGGAGGCGTTCCCGCAAGTACCCTGGACCCAAGCCATTAAGGGCTTTATAAGTTGTAACTAATACCTTGAAGGCGACCCGGGAGGCAACCGGCAACCAATGCAAGCCGCAGGAGGGGTGTAACATGGGAGTATCGGGATACCCCATCACAGCCCGCGGCTGCATTCTGCACCAGCTGAAGCCTCCGGACCGTCCGCAAGGGAAGCCCCATGTAGAGAGCATTGCAGTAGTCAATCCTAGAGGTGACAAGCGCATGAGTAACCGTCAAGGGCATCTCGGTCCAAATAAGGGCGCTGGCGAACCAGCCGAACCTGGGCAAAAGCCCCCTGGCCACAGCTCCCACATGCTCCTCCAAACCGAGCTGTGAGTCCAGGAGGACACCCAGGTTTCTCGCCCTATCCACGGGGCAACACCTCTCCCCATGACCAAAGATGGTACATCCAATAAAGACCGAGATGCCGGTAAGAACAGCCACTCCGTCTTGGTGGGGTTGAGCTGAAGCCTGTTACTACCCATCCAGACCCGTACCGCCTCCAGGCACCGGGACATCACGGAGAGAGCGTCACTGATCTGGCCTGGGGTGGAGATATAAAGCTGGGTATCATCAGCATACTGATGATACCTCACCCCAATCTTGATTCGTCTTGATTCTCAAGTGGTATTTAAGAAGAGTCACTTTGGCCATTGAGTGTCTAGCTAAACACCGTTGGACAATTTCATTTATAGACCATCTGCTAAGTCAGGTGAAAGTGGTTTTGAAAAAGCACCTGGAAAGGTATTATACAATTCATGGATATCCATTATTTAGCATCCCTTTTATGTTTGTTTGTTTGTTTATTCGATTTATATGCCGCCCTATCTCCTGAGGGACTCAGGGCGGCTTACAATTAAAATAGATTTAATACAATTAAACAAATGATTGTCAAAGTCGAGATCTTAATGCTGGTTAGGATAATTTGAAATATGTTCAAAACCCTCTTCCATTCTCCCTCAGTCCGGGTAGGCTAGTTGGAATAGCCAGGTTTTTAACTCACGGCGGAAGGAGCAGAGGTCGGGGGCTGTCCGGAGCCTCGGGGGGAGTTGATTTCAAAGGGTGGGTGCTCCCATGTTCTAAACAATGGTTCAGTATATCTAAAAATTGCATTCTTTTTCCTGTTTTTTCCTGCCTGTTTTCTCAAGAATATTCCAGTTGGATGATAGGTGGTATTAGCTGACTGTAGATTTTCATAAATGTTCCCACAGCTCAGATGTGGACGTTTTCCATACATTTCTCTCTCAACCAGACTAGGAAGTTTCATCACATGCAGTGAGCTCAGCCAGGTAGTCTCTGTAACTTAGCAACTTTCCTTTTGCTTTGTTAAATTAAGCTGTTCAATCTCCTTAATGAATAAGAGAATCAAGCCAGGTAATTGATGCTTGGCTATTTAGCTGATGAATAATTGACGGTGTGGGTAACGTTAGAAATTTCCTCAGTCAGATACTACAATGGAATAGCAATGTCATCTCTTGAACAGTTTCTCTCTGTTTTTTAATATCAGGAAAATCTGCTTTTCAACTCAAAGGTAAAAGACATGTTGTCATTACTTTGATATACTTTAAATTCAAGAGAAACATATGTTTAGACTACAGCCCAAAATTTATTCACATTTTTAGGAGTGTGTTCTCAAAAGTATCAAAATCATTTTTGTGCAAACAAAAACAAGATTTAACTTTACAAGGCAATATATTTACCCAAAATTAATAATAAAAATATAGTACGGTTTCCTTTCATGGATGGATGGAAGGAAGGAAGGAAGGAAGGAAGGAAGGAAGGAAGGAAGGAAGGAAGGAAGGAAGGAAAGAATCCAGCTGCAACGGTATGGAATATTTAAGGCAGCTAATTAAATTCTTCTGATTGGATCAGATGCTACCTTGAGTGTTCAGATCCATACACTGAAAGAAAGATAGAATTTAATACTATTAGTGGATTGCTTTATTCAGTGCTACTAGTTTGCAAATATTTCCAAAACAGGCACATGCAGCAACATGGAACAATTGACATAGGAAAAGTAACTATTATAAGATTTTTTATTAAAAAGTTGCATATTTTCATTGGGAAAGGAACAATTACACTGACATATGGAATGGCCAATGAATTATTGTGCCTAGAGAGAAGACAATATTTAGCCATGTTTATAACTTGTTATGTTTCAGAAATGTTGACAATAAAAATATGTAGCACAATATTGATTTTGTTAATAGAGTCTTTGTCAATACAGATATGAAACTCAACTATATTCAAAATAGTAATTCCTTGTCTTATCTCCTTTCCATATGTTATTGAAGCTGGGCTTCTAAAGATGTGGAAAACATCCCTAATTCAAAATTTTTCCTGTTTGAGACAGGCATTTCTGACTTTCTGATGTTAAAACAAGTCAATTTGAATCCTGACAGCCAGCTTTAGTTTGCAAGTGAGCTGTTTCACTCTCAAATAACTTCTGGAAAGCTCAGAGCAATTTCAAACTCAAAAAACTGTTTCAAATTCGAATTATTTTATCCAACCTTAATAATAACAAAAAGGTACACCACAAGAAAAGCACAAATGCAAATTGCAATTCTCAGTCTACATTCCCTCTCTTTCACATGCATACACACACACACACACACACACACACACTGATTCTTACTCCATAGATTGGAATTCATGTTAAAAGTAACATGGCATTAATAACATATTCACATAGATTAAACTATTATAAAATCATGCCATTATATTACATTACCATCTTTGTTGTTTGACACTGTCCCAGGTTCTAATGATTGATTATAGATATTTAAAAGTGAAACAAAAACACTTATTCTTTCAATCATTCAATTAATTAATTAAAATTTTAGGCCAGCCAATTCCAAACAATACTTGAATAACTTCATAATATTAAAAGAACAGTACAGAACATACAACAAACATTTATAAAACAACAATAGTATTAACGTTTCTGCAACAGTATTAACGTTTGGCTGGAGAATCGGTGGGTATTTAATAAAAAACACAACAAATTGGTTATCAATCAGATAAGGATCATATTGATAACTTATTATCAATAGACTATTGATAAATCAGAAGCTTTATCAGGCTTCTGGAAAGATTGTTTTATTTCAGAACATCCATCGATCCATCCCAAACTCTCAAAACTTTGGATCCCATTACAAACATTATTATAGTGATAAGGGGAACCTTACATTATATACCACCAATTTTATTTCTGAATATGAATTGAGCTAGAGAATAAAAGCCTCCTAAATAGGCAAAGCACTTTTTAAGTCTATTATGTTCATAACAAACAAGCCATCACTGCACTCATTAATGTAGTGTTTCCTCCTATTCTTCCCACCAACTCTGAAATAAGTATTAATTTATGGAAATGGAATGATCTCTCAAATCTGTTGCAGTGTCCCCTTTATTTGGATAAATATCATTTCTTGGTGGCAAAACATCTGAGCTCCTAACTTGTCCCTATTTATACTTTGAAGTCCCCTGCTTGTAAGGTGTAGACAAAAGAGACAGGATCACATACATTAATATTTTACATGTGTAATGAAAAGACTGCTCAACTGTTAACTCTTAAGCCAAAACAGAGGGAGGGGAAAAAAAGCATATGGCTACATTTTACCGTTGGAAAATATCAGACGTCTGACAGGAGAAATATTGCAGTTGGCTATCATATTGAATCTTCAGGTGTTGCTGGACTGTGTTCCTAAAACCATGCCTTGCTTTGAGGTTCCCTCAAAAGAAACTTCTTTTTTATCTGAAGCCCAGCTTAATTTGTAAAGGGGTGGTTTGTTTGTTAGAGTTATAGTTTACCTTTTATACAGGAGTTTAGGGTGCTGTACATTAGTATTCCTCACTCCTCTTTCCCTCTGTGAGATAGGTTGGGCTGAGAAAGAGTGATGAGCTCAAAATTACCTTGGTGGCAGAAAGTAGATCAGGCCTTTGGTTCAACAGTGCCAGCCCATCACTTTTAGTGCTATAACAAGTGAGTTCATATGTCCAAAACTCTGAAGGTTAAGTCTCTGTTTCATTGGTTAAGAGTGGCATGCTGAACATGAAAAATGACCACACGAGGTTCTTGGCATGAAATTTTATTTATTTCTAAACAATATACTTTTTTTTCCAAAGGAAGAAAGCAAATGAGACCTAGAACTGAAATTTATCCATCTATTAATTACCTCTGGTGTGATGAAGTTGCCTGTAAATACTGTGGCACTTTAGATAAAACTTTCATGCAGCTATTTAAGCCCTTTGAAATATAGATGATTTCTTTTAAATTTTTTATCATAAATCAAGGCATAGCGCAATACACATCAGTTCCTCCCAATGAGAGATTGTGTCTCCGCCTTTTGCCTTTTAAAGCCAAGTTCATGTTCCACCTGACCAGTTCTTGGGCTTGATGGGATAGGAGGTGATGGCAAGAAAGCAGAATTCTTTTACCATCAAGTCCTCTGCTCCTTTCCCCTTGTCTCCCTTCCCCTTCTGCCAGCAGATTTAAAGGGGAAGGGAACTCTTTTGCTCTCCTAGGGCAAAGAAAGGAAGAAAGCAGTTGTTAGTCACAGCAGATTTCTCTCTGCCCCTTGGTCACTGGGTTAAAAGAAAATGCTTGCTTGGGTGGCATCCAAATCAATTTAGAAGGCTTTTTTTATACCAAGCTTTCCCAAAACTCTCTGGGTCTCCATTATTATACAGTTGAAACTCGAAAAATTAGAATATCATACAAAAGTTCATTTATTTCAGTAATGCAACTTAAAAGGTAAAACTAATATATGAGATAGACTCATTACATGCAAAGCAAGATAGTTCAAGCCATGATTTGTCATAATTGTGATGAATATGGCTTACAGCTCATGAAAACCCCAAATCCACAATCTCAGAAAATTAGAATGTTGTGAAAAGGTGCAATATTCTAGGCTCCAAGTGTCCCACTCTAATCAGCTAATTAAGCCATAACACCTGCAAAGGGTTCCTGAGCCTTTAAATGGTCTCTCAGTCTGGTTCAGTAGGAATCACAATCATGGGAAAGACTGCTGACCTGGCAGTTGTGCAGAAAACCATCATCGACACCCTCCATAAGGAGGGAAAGCCTCAAAAGGTAATTGCAAAGGAAGTTGGATGTTCCCAAAGTGCTGTATCAAAGCACATTAATAGAAAGTTATGTGGAAGGGAAAAGTGTGGAAGAAAAAGGTGCACAAGCAGCAGGGATGACCGCAGCCTGGAGAGGATTGTCAGGAAAAGGCCATTCAAAAGTGTTGGGGACTTTCACAAGGAGTGGACTGAGGCTGGAGTCAGTGCATCAAGAGCCACCACACACAGACGGATCCTGGACATGGGCTTCAAATGTCATATTCCTCTTGTCAAGCCACTCCTGAACAACAAACAACATCAGAAGCGTCTTACCTGGGCTAAAGAAAAACAGACCTGGTCTGTTGCTCAGTGGTCCAAAGTCCTCTTTTCTGATGAGAGCAACTTTTGCATCTCATTTGGAAACCAAGGACCCAGAGTCTGGAGGAAGAATGGAGAGGCACACACTGCAAGATGCTTGAAGTCCAGTGTGAAGTTTCCACAGTCTGTGTTGATTTGGGGAGCCATGTCATCTGCTGGTGTTGGTCCACTGTGCTTCATTAAGTCCAGGGTCAATGCAGCCATCTACCAGGAGATTTTGGAGCACTTCATGCTTCCTTCCACAGATGAGCTTTATGGGGATGCTGACTTCATTTTCCAGCAGGACTTGGCACCTGCCCACACTGCCAAAAGCACCAAAACCTGGTTCAATGACCGTGGGATTACTGTGCTTGATTGGCCAGCAAACTCGCCTGACCTGAACCCCATAGAGAATCTATGGGGCATTGCCAAGAGAAAGATGAGAGACATGAGACTGAACAATGCAGAAGAGCTGAAGGCTGCTATTGAAGCATCCTGGTCTTCCATAACACCTCAGCAGTGCCACAGGCTGATAGCTTCCATGCCACGCGCATTGAGGCAGTAATTGCTGCAAAAGGGGCCCAAACCAAGTACTGAGTACATATGCATGCTTATACTTTTCAGAGGTCCAATATTGTTCTATGTACAATCCTTGTTTTATTGATTGCATGTAATATTCTAACTTTCTGAGATTGTGGATTTGGGGTTTTCATGAGCTGTAAGCCATAATCATCACAATTATGACAAATCATGGCTTGCACTATCTTGCTTTGCATGTAATGAGTCTATCTCATATATTAGTTTCACCTTTTAAGTTGCATTACTGAAATAAATGAATTTTTGCACGATATTCTAATTTTTTGAGTTTCACCTGTACCATCCTGTAGTTGGAAAATATAGCATGGGGAAACTGCATGATCACCTGGCTCCTTTTCTTAGTCCTTTAGTTGGTCATGATTATGTTTATATAATATATTTGGAGGCTCACTTTGGTGTAGTGGTTAAAGGTACCAAGCTGCAAACTGGAAGACTCTGAATTCCAATCCTGCCTTAGGCATAGAAGCCAGCTGGAAGAATTTGGGTCAGTCACTGTCTCAGCTTTAGGAAGAATAGAGCAGTGGTAAACCTCTTCTAAAATTGTTTTCAAGAAAATGTCATGGATTTGTCCATGTCATTGCCAAAGTCGAGACTGACTGGAAAATACATAGAAAAATTGACACTCTTAACCAGAGATATCCTGAAGCCCTCTTTATAATATCTTTCTCTTTATGATATATAGACAATCTGACTATAAGACTAGATTAGCCCAAAGCATTAGGCTAAAATGCATTGACTAATTTGTAGTTCAGAAAATCTTGCAAATGCAACTCCACATCTAATTCTGTCCTGGTGCCTTTCCCTATATGTCTTTATTTTATTTTAATTTAATGTGGAGAGGTGTCCAAATGAGAGGATGAGAAGATAAATCAGCTTAGAAAAACCCAGAGTTTAAGGTCAGACTTTCTTCCTCTTCCTGCTGCAGTGTCCTAATTGGTGGATGCTTTCCCTGCTGGTGGTGTCAAGAGGAAGTAACAAAATAAAGAAGAGAAAAACAACAAGGTTGCTAGTAAAAGTAGCACACTCATCTTTCAGCAGTAACTCAAAACATATGCAAAAAGGGCTGGATAGGGATTTCATGACAACACAGATTTATGCCAGTTCAAAGATGGGTGGAGTGCACTTTAACTCAGCAGTGGAGAAAAACTTAATGGAGTGTTTGTCAGGACATACTGAATCATAAACAATAAAGCTGGGATTGCACAGATGTGGCCAACTATTTTATGGGGCTCTGTGTTTTGCTTGAACATGCTGATTTAGAATAGCTACAACATCTGGTTTGGAGAAGAGATATATTTGCTTTCTAGAGCAGGAATTATATGAAGTAAATCCCTCTTCCAATAATAATGGAAAGGAATGAGAGTTGAAAACATCTAAAGTGATGGTAAAGAAAACTGGATTTACTTAATATTTGGAGGACCAACACTCAACTAAAAACAATTGAAGCCATTATAAATAAGAACTTCTGAGCGTGTACTATGACATTTTCCCACCAAATGAGATGTCCCATTCTTCCACAATTCCCTGTGCTCTTCTGAAGAGGAAGATTCCAACAAAGACTTGTCACCTGCATACAATAAAGCACTGGATAAAAATTGTCTAGAAATTAGAGACCTACAAGAGCCTGCAGTTCTGGTACCAATCCCCTCCTTCAATTGTGGGTCTGTCACTTTCCTCAATCATAGAGAGCCATGCTTCATGGCTGCTGTTGCTGCAGCTGAAGGGCCCCATGGAAAATTTCAGAAGTGAGAGCCAGTTTGGTGTTGTGGTTAAGGTGTTGTCCTACAAACCAGTAGCTGGTCCTATGTTAGGCATGAAAACTGGCTTGGTGATTTTGGGCCAGTCCCCCCCCTCTCAAAAATTCACGCCACAGGGTTCTTTTGAGAAAATAGGAGGAAGAAGGATTACTGTCCCCAAGGTTTAAAGTTAAGAAAATCTCATGTTAATGTGTTTTCTGCCAAAGAGGACTGGAAGTTAGTCAGATTTATAAATAAACCAGACTGAACACACTTGGCACCTTCATATAATCTCTCAAACCTAATTGAGTAAAGCCAGCAATGTTTCTGAACTTCTTGAAAGTTTTTGAAAAGACCTTAAATGGGAAAGATACAGATGTGGATACCGAGTTCACACACACACAAAATTTAGTATAGACAATCACATCAAGGCCACAAAAGCAATGATGCATTCTGCCTCTATGAAAAGTTCTTGCTCTGCTTTTGTCTCATTCTTGATTACTAGGGGACTCTGTAGCTCAGCCAGATGCTGAAAGGAAAGTTTGCATTTCTTCTCCATAAGTTTTCTCAACCTTAAAAAAAAACCTTTTAAAGGAATTACTAAAATGAGGCAACAAATAACATTTTAAAATGTTTTATAGAGTTTCTATACCTCCTTCCTAAGGAAATCAACCATGACTGTACTTTGGAATAACAGATACTGAAGCTGAAGCTGAAATACTTTGGTCACCAATAGAGAAGAGAGGATTCATTGGAAAAGACCCTGAAGTTTGGAAAGATTGAAGTCAAAAGGAGAAAGGGAGGATGAGATGGTTAGATAGTATCAGCGATGCAATGAACATGAATTTGGGCAAACTCTGGGAGACAGTGGAGGATAGGGGAGCCTGGTGTGTTATGGTCCACAGGGTTGCAAAGAGTCAAACACAATTTAGCGACTGAACAACAACCCTTCCCTATGATTCAAAATCCATCCTCCATGAAAGTGTGACACCACTGTACTGAAAAACAGAAGAATAAACAACATAACAGATAACAGATAATCAGAGTTGGAAGGGACCTTATAGGTCATCTAGTCCAACCCCCCACCCAAGCGGGAGACCCTACACCATTTCTGACAGATGGCAGTCCAATCTCTTCTTGAAGGTCTCAAGTGATGGCGCTCCCACAACTTCCGAGGGCAAACTGTTCCATTGATTGATTGTTCTCACTGTCAGAAAGTTTCTCCTTATTTCCAGGTTAAATCTCTCCTTGTTCAGTTTCCATCCATTATTCCTTGTCTGGCCTATAGGCACTTTAGAAAATAGCTTGACCCATTCCTCTCTGTGGCAGCCCCTCAAATATTGGAAGAGTGCTATCATGTCTCCCCTGGTCCTTCTCTTCACTAGACTACTCAAGCCCAGTTCCTGTAACCATTCTTCATATGCCTTAGTCTCCAGTCCCCTAATCATCCTGGTTGCTCTTCTCTGCACTTTTTCTAGAGTCTCAACATCTTTTTTATAATGTGGTGACCAAAGCTGGATGCATGAACCACTGTTTTACTCCTTATTTATAGCTGTAAAGAAAATGCCTACATTTTTCCACTCCCAGAAGAAGGGGAGGCAGAAGTAGTTTTATCACTGTAAATGTCTGAAAATGTCCCAATAAAAAGACAGCAAAATAATTTTTATCTAATATTGAAGACCAGTATAGGGCTCTGAATTTCATATTTTGCCATTATTAGACCACTGTTACCTGCCCCAATAAAGTGTTTATGTATTACCTATTGTGTATTATCCCAAACCAGTATTTGTCAAATTTGACATAGCCAGACTGGAATTGCAACAATATTTATTAATGGTTGACTTACAAGTAGACATTTTCAGTTTACACAGCACAGGATCCTTATGGCAGCATAAATTTTTTGTGTAACTTGATAGTTACTGTTGAAGTGCAAACTGAAATATTTAAAGCTTTTGTCTGTCGAAGACATGTAGAATTCCTATTTCAGTAACAAGCATGTAAAATGTTCAAGGCTGAATAAATATATGCCAATTGCCAAGTGTCTGAACACTGATCATGTGACCATGGGGATGCTCCAATGGTTGTAAGTGTGAAAAACAGTCATAAGTTACTTTTTTTGGTGCTTTGTAACTTTGAATGGTCACTAATGATTATAAATCAAGGACTACCTGTGCCACTGTCACTTCACTTTTTTGTTTAATTCCTGGTTATCTGCCATAACCAGTTTGGACTTTGAGATCTTTAAGTGCTAATCTGATGGACTGAATTTAAGTCCTTCGATGGAAAGTTGAACCATCAAGCGTTACCTCATCAATATCACAGACCAATTTCATCTCAGACAGGGACAGTCTGCTCTCCTACTACCATACTAAATGTTGGGGGGAGTGGTGGGTGGTTGCAATTCCTCTAGTCTGAGAGCTCTGGGCCAGCTGATTGACTGGCAGCTTTGTCCCGCTGATATCTCCATCAGGAAGTGGGCCTCTCTGGTTACTTTTGCTGACTTCTAAAAGAGAAAGGTGAAGCACAGAAGTCCATGGGCCCACCTTAATTGGTTGGGGGAAAAGAAAAATAGACAACTCCCTTTAGCCAACAGATCAACTTTAGGAAATAAAAGAGAAAATGATAAAAGACATAACATCTGGAAAAATTATACATTGCAGTCAGTTCAGGCAGTCATGGATTTTAATGGCCACATCTCTCCTTCAGTCTATCAGTGGGATAGCCCTGACTCATTTGGGCTTCAAGGTCCAAGTTTTCCTTGATTTGCAGTAATTTGCAGAATTACCTCACTTTTGACTTGTCCTGCTCACAATGTGGGAAAATCTTATGTTCATCTGCAGAGGGTGTCCCCAGTAAATGGAACATATGTTCTGGGACAGTCCTCCTTTTCTGCAGTCCTAATGGACACGGATGGAATTTGTCCCTCACAGCCTCACTCCCAATAGGCTGGAGTTGAGGATGTACTGCACTTCTGCTGTGCAGGTCTGGTATGCAGTGAAGAAAATATGGATTTGAACAGCAAAAATGCTAGGCTGCACTGGAGGATCTGCTGCCCTGCACTTCTCTCTCATGAAAGACTGCAAAGCCTCCAGATGTTTATACAGTTTATATCTCATCGGACACTGTTACCCTTCAACGTTTGTTTAATATATCGAGAAGAAGAAGAATGGAAACCAAAGCCCCGAGGACTAGAATAGAACTATATTATAGCTCTCTCCCTCGACCCTCACAGGAGCGCCAGGACCATGGGCAGCGAAGGACTGGCTGAACTGAGAGGTGGGGAGAGCCAAAGAGGAAGAGTTTTTATCACTTGGGGGCCTTGGTGGCTCAGGCTGTTAATTGCCTGCACTTAAGTTCCAGCTGCCTACAACTGCTGTAGGCTCGAATCCCACCAAGCTCAAGGTTGACTCAGCCTTCCATCCTCTCGGGGTAGGTAAATTGAGGACCCAAGATAGTTGGGGGCAATTAGCTGACCTTGTAAAAATGCCGCTTAGTAATAAGCAGGCATATACAATGGAATGAAGGCTATTGCTGAGCACACTGGGTTGCATCCCAAAAATTGTAAGCCGCCCTGAGTCTCCGGAGAAGGGCGGCATATAAATGTAATTTTAAAAAAATTGCAGCCCCGCGAGTAGATAGGTATTAAGAAGGTGCGGACATCGGTTTTCAACAAACTCCAGGGCCGAAAGAGAAGCTTCCCACAGTCCGACGATAAACTCCTTGGGCTCAAGAGCGCAGCCGCACCAGAAAGCGCGCGCGGCTGCAGCTCCTACTTCGGGCCCGGGTCTTTGATTTCCAACCCCACCGTCTCCGCCACCATCTGAACCTGGAGAGGCGAGCCTCTTTTCTCAAGTCCGCCGGGTCAAAAACCAAGAAGGAAGGCTCGTCGGGAGGGCGGGGGTGGAGGATCCTTTTTATTGAATTACGCCAAGCGCGAGGCTGACGGGAAGAGGGCGCGGAAGGTTTGGAATCGGAAGCGGGAATTAATTGAGTCGAGCCGGATTAATTCCTTCGGGATGAAACTTTTCCGTCAGGGACATTAGTGTGTGTGTGGGGGGGGTTGTTCCCCCCTCCGGGAGTCTGGCAAAGACTCTGCTTTCTGGGCTGAGGCGGAGAAAGCGGGCCCCGGTCTCCCACCTAGGTTACACCTTTGGGGCTCCCTTCGCCTTCCCTCGTGCCAGCCCGAGCACGCCTGCGCACAGGGGGTGCCGGTCCCATCACGAGCAGGCGGCTTGTGTAAGATGAGTGAAGAAGCCGGGATGGAAGCGGGCGGGCGGGCGGGAGAGAGAGAGAGAGAGAGGGAGAGGCGCGGGCAAGGGGGAGAAGAAGAGGGAAGCTGTGTCATTGAAAATAGCTCACTTTGACAGTCGCCAGCCAGAGAGCCAACCCTGACTCGATGTCAGGGGCTGTCTACCTGCAAGGTGCGCCAAGATGATGGGCATGAACGCCAAGCAGCCGTTCGGCATGCACCCGGCCCTGCAGGAAGCCAAGTACTCTAGCTCGGAGGCGATGCGCCGCGTGTGCCTCCCAGCCCCGCAGGTATGTAGATGAAGCATAATTACTGCTTTAAGGCACATTTTTGACAGGCCCCGGCTTAATGTTTTTTTCATGTCACCAGAACAATCGCGTCTCTCTCTCTCCCTCTCTCTCTCCGTCTACCCACCCACCCCCCGTCGCCCCGCAGATCCACATGTCTATTCAAGCAAAGCATCTTCTGCCTTCATATTAATTTTTATGACCTGAGCTTTGAGGAGGAATCTCTCTGCTTTGGAGAGAGGGAGAGGGAGAGATGTTTTTGAATCCAGACTTGACAGTATTCCCCATTGACTTCGCTCTGCGCGTTCTTGCTTGCAGCTCCAGGGCAATATATTTGGAAGCTTTGATGAGAGTCTGCTGGCCCGGGCTGAAGCCTTGGCGGCTGTGGATCTGGTCTCCCACGGCAAGAGCCACCCTTTCAAGCCAGACACCACCTACCATACCATGAGCAGCGTCCCCTGCACCTCTACTTCGTCGCCCACCGTGCCCATCTCGGCCCCAGTTCACCACCATCACCACCACCATCACCATGCTGTGGCGCACCAAGGCCTGGACGGGGACCTCCTGGATCACCTCTCGCCCGCGCTGCTGGGGGGGCCCGAGCACGGCGCGGTTATGGCTGCGCCAATCCACCCACATGCCCATGCTCACCCCCACTTGGGGGCGGCCATGGGCCACCTGCATCAAGCCATGGCTAGCATGAGCCACCCGCCGCCGCCGCCGCCTCCTCCTCCTCCTCCTTCCGCAGCCTCGCAAGTCTCGCTATCTCACAGCGGGCTGGCCTGCATCAGCGACGTCGAGTCGGATCCTCGGGAGCTGGAGGCGTTCGCCGAGCGCTTCAAACAGAGGCGGATCAAGCTCGGCGTCACCCAGGCCGACGTGGGCGCGGCGCTGGCCAACCTCAAGATCCCGGGCGTGGGCTCGCTGAGCCAGAGCACCATCTGCAGGTTCGAGTCGCTCACTCTGTCGCACAACAACATGATTGCCCTCAAGCCGGTCCTGCAAGCGTGGCTGGAAGAGGCGGAAGCCGCCCACCGGGAGAAGAACGCCAAGCCCGAGCTCTTCAGCTGCGCCGAGCGGAAGCGCAAGAGGACCTCTATCGCGGCGCCGGAGAAGCGCTCGCTGGAAGCCTATTTCGCCATCCAGCCGCGACCCTCGTCCGAGAAGATCGCCGCCATCGCCGAGAAGCTGGACCTGAAGAAAAACGTGGTGAGAGTCTGGTTCTGCAACCAGAGACAGAAACAGAAGCGCATGAAGTACTCCGCGGTGCATTGAGGCACCTGCCCGGCCGGCTGGCCACGCAGTCGGACAACGAGACCTATACCTAGCACACAACTACACATGCACACACACAGTAGACAGAAACATTGCTCTACTACCTAAAAGATTAAAACAAAACCCGACCAACGATTAGCAGAGAGCTCAGCGGGGATCGCCAGACCAAGTAACCGAGCCCCTGAGATGAAATACCTCTCCCTTTCCTTCGGCTGGCCATCCGCCGCTGGATCAAGTTTTGCCCAGCCTTCCGTTACGCTTCTCTGCAAAACCAACTGACCCAAATGAGGGAAAGAGAAGAAAACGTTTATTCCCTACCCTTTCCTTTTTCGACCCGTTTGTTCTTCTGGGTTGACATTCTCCTGATTGTGTTTTTGTGCACTAGAGTGTCTTGACGTCGCTTTTGCAAGGAAGAGTTGGCCTTGGAGAGGTACTATTTTTTTTAAGGCAAAAAAGAGATATAACCGTAGATGCCGTTTGGAGATGAACTTAATTACATTTACATTTATACAGTAGGAGGTGGGGTGGGAAAGGTGCCCATAAAACAATGAAGAATTATTTATTGAGATTATATTGGGGGCCAGAAGACTAAACTGAATTCAAGCTTAGATTAATTTGCATTGATTCATCACCTTTTACTTGTTTAGTCAACTGCATGCTGTCTGAGATCAACAGAAATGTTCCAACACTTTCCTAAAGAAAGAAAGAAAAGCTTTGTTTTTAGTGCAACTAATAACTGGACTGGGTACTTGATCATTCTTATTAATACAGAAGTGAGGAGTTCCAGTTATACTTATTTGTTTTCTTGAAAGGAAAGTGAAGGAAAGAAAGGATATTTGAAATAAGCCCTGCCCTGAATCAAAACGTTTTGTTAGAATAACCAAAAGCATCCTTACTCAACACGTACTCTAAGCACTTTCACAAACAATTTATTTTCATGTCAGTGGTTTTTTTTTTAATATCCCATGGTCTATAAGCAGGCTTGTTACCACTGACTTCTCTGAGGTAAATACAACCTTTATTCTTATTTATTAAATTCAGTCCAGTTGAAAGGAAGCATCTCTATGGCTTTTCTTTTTAAAGTCACTGTTGCATGTGCACAGGACAATCCACACAACTAAGGAGATTGCAGAAGTGTGACTTTAGCAAACCTTCTCTTTTTAAAACCCTGCCTCTTTCCATGGACTTTGCAGATTAGCGTCTGCTTTTTAACTGGATCACCAAACATTCCAACAGGACTGTGGAATTGCATGGTTGCACTCGTGTTTGCTTGGAGAGGAATTGTTTAAAAGAAATACCTATTGTCCTTCTTCCACCCCTTTAAAAAAGAAATTAAAAGCTTTTTCTGCACTAAGGGCTTCTTTCTCGTCAAATGTCTTCTACTGAAATTTTGTACTCCATGGCTGTAATTTGGGCATTTTGTGCACTTCTTTACTAACTTCACTCACCCTTCCCTCTTTTCCCAGAAATAATGCTGAAACTTCTGAAATAAAATGCTTTATTTTTTGACCAGAATTGATTTTATTTTCTTCATTCCCACCCCAGGTTTTTCATAACAATTTCTCCGATGCCTTTTTGTTGTAGGTGGAGGTGTTTTTCTTTTAAACTAAAAATTAAGTAATCAGTATTGAAATAATAAGTCTGCTGGATTTAGCAGTAAAATCATTCATTTAGATAGTTTACACTTTCTCAAAAATATGTGTGTTGTGATTAATTTTAAACCAGATTTAACCTGTGTATGTTTTATCTACTTTCAGGCCAGCAAATCAGTTTTATCAACAGTTATGGAAATAATACGAAATTCCCATCTAGAAATGTAGTTTTTAAAAATGTTGGATTTTTAAATAAGGGGATAAAAGGGATTTTAAACCCTTTATGGGTAAAATGTGCTATTTCAGAAAAATAGCCATTTTAAAATAGCAAATTGTGTTGCTGTTGATTGTTCTGCAGTAGTTCTCATCTTTATAACAATGGAACTTTGTTTTGTGATAGTTCATTGAAGGAAGAAAAAATAAAGCATTCAAAAGCTCATTTGGAATTCTGTTTAAAAGCAAAAGGGGGCTTTTGCTTATGAATCCCAGAAGCACCTTAAACAATTAAAAATTAATGATCAGGGCCCAGTGATCTAATACCTCGCCTTTGCATTTAGCAAATAGCAGGCAATAAAATTCCAACTCAACTCTATCTAGTTTTTTTAAAAAATCTGGCTTTATGAAGTAATTATGTTTTGTTCATGAAGCTCTTAAGCACTAATCTTCCTCAAATGTTCTTGTTTCACTTTATTTTCTCAAACAGCCCCATTGATTCTCCCCAATCAAATATCCTTTAATAATAAATGCCCCTGTGTCATTACATTATATTGTGGGTTCTGAAATTTTAAAATAAGGTTGATGCAATATTAATTGGGTAACATGGTATAAAAAGGACACAAAGCAAGTCTGCCAGCATCCTGCCTCTACTCTGCACTAGGATTTGAAGAAAAGCTCTTTGCAGTGGAGGGTGGATAATTGTTCCAGATCTTTAACATTAAATCCAGGTAAGGAGTTTTTTTTTAATGATTTTCTCTGCCATAATCCTGGTTAATGAAAACTATTATATTTTATTATGAACATTTGTTTTGTTTTTTTCCTTTATATACACCATTTCTATAAAGTGTAACTATTTCTGCTATTCCCCACTATCGATTAAATTAGACCTAAAGTATAGATTATTTATTTTCTTTTAGTTTGCAGTTAATAAGAAAACTTACTAATTTTCTCAGTAGGAGATATTTCTCAAAGCCTGAAAAAAATATGCAGAATAATCTTTTGTTTTAAGAGAACTTTGAAAAATCTTGCCTTTGTTCATTCTCTCCTTTTGCTTTCCTCTTTCTCTCTCTTGTTCTTGCGATGTTCTTGTGACCCTGGATTGGGATTTTTTCTCGCACTCTTACATAAGCGTACATTTGAAATTCTTTTCTTTTTCTCTCCGACTTTCCAACATAAGCTTTCCGACTTTCAGGACCTGGACAGTTCCCGACAGTTACTGAAACAATCCTGGGAAATCCCCTAATATTTTTAATAGAACGTAACTGCCTTATATTTATTTAATTTTCAAACTTTATTCCAGGACCTATCATTTCAAAATGGAATTATGTACATAAATAAAACTTTTAAAATGAGAAAACTCTCATCTTTTACTTATAATTAGCCATTGGACATTATTAACTCATTCCATTTTCTGTTGGACATTTAGTAGCTCATTCCATTTTCTGTTAGCTCATTCCATTTTTTTAAAATTACATTTATATGCCACCCTTCTCCGGAGACTCAGGGCGGCTTACAATTTTTGGGATGCAACCCAATGTGCTCAGCAATAGCCTTCATTCCATTCCATCCCATTTTCATTCCATTATTTTCAATTCATTCTCCTAATGCTGAGAAATGCTATGTATTGTTAAAGTTAGCAACCCACTAGCTAGAAGAAGAGGAAACAAAACTTTTGCAGATAGAGTTTGTCTGCACCTAAATGGGTTAAACAGGAATATTACTTTTCTGGTTGTCTGTCCTTTTGAAAACTGAACTTTCAGAACCAAAGGAAAAAATATGTAACAATAACAATGGTAATTGAGAAAAGAAAAAGAAGAACATTAAGTTAAAATATAATCTGTTTCTATTACCTTACTTAATGTTTAATGTGTGTAGGCCACACTGCCGGTTTTGTGCAGATAGATGTTTATTGAAGAGAGAAATAATTTGTCCTCCCCCATTAAAAAAAAAGTTCAATATGACATTCTTCCATCTGATGTGTTATGTTAGCTGGAAGTTATGGCTTTTGTAATCAACACAGAAGTGGCAAATTTGGACTAAACTCTTCAGAATTTCCTTCCTTCCTTCTTCATTATTTGGAAAGTATGGGAGCATAGTAGATTCTCATTATTTAAAATTTTTACTTTAATATTAATTTTAAAATATGTTCTTTTGATGGACTGTGGAAGGCAGGCAGGGAAGGTATTGTTTTGGTGTCAGTCAGAGAGAGAAGACCTTGGCAGTCTTGTGAAGATACTAAGAAACCCCATGTTTGTCCTGTTTCTTCCTTGAAAATAGGCCAAGCTGTGGTCCAGACCGAGCTGTGGTCCTATCCACCCACCGGCCTCTGTGAACAGTTTGGATAGATAGCAACAGCACTTAGACTTATATACCACTTCACAGTGCTTTACAGCCGTTTCTAAGCAATTTACAGAGTCACCATATTGCCCCCAACAATCTATGTCCTCATTTTACCGACCTCGGAAGGATGGAAAGCTGAGTCAACCTTGAGCCCATGAGACTCTAACTGCCAAATCCCATGCGTTTCCTTGAAGCAGAAATGGCATTTGAAGGAAGTGAAAGGGAAGAAGAAGAAACCTCGGAGAAAGCTAAATCCTGAGTCAATGTGGGCATTTGGGAAGCCTTTGGAAGCCTCTTGAAAGTGATCGGAAATTGACTGCGGTTTCCCTTGTTCGGCTCGGCTCTGCAGTTTTTCTTTCTCCAGAGCGGAGATGGAGCCATTCCGGGCAGGAGATAATTTTTGTATCTCGCTCAAGATCAGAGCCAGATTGGTTCCCTGCGTTTCAGAAGCGTTGCGAAGGGGAAGGTGTTCATTCTCTGAAGGCGCCTGCTCCATCTCGAGCGTAACCACGAATGCGTGCATACGTGTCTTCTAGGAGTCCGTTTTTTTCTGCTTTTCCTCCTCTAAAACTTTGCCCGCTCCTTTTTTTAGTGGCCACTTGGCCTCGGTCAGCTCCCTGCGCTTTCCAGCCTTGTCCTTCTGCTTCTGCCAGACTCCGGCCCGATCTGGTCTGCTGTCGAGAGAAGGAACAGATCGTGCGATCCGTTCGGGATGGTCGCCGGCTCTTCTGCAGAAGAATTCGAGACCGAGTGGGTAGTGCATGGCAGCGGGAAAAGGGTCTAGCTGCGAAGAACGAGGAACTTGGAGAAAGTTTAGCTGGTAGAAAAAAAAACAGATGTGGAAGGATAACGAGGTTGGACTCGCGGGGAGTGACTTCTGACTGAGTAAATAGGCAGGGGATCGGGCGGAGCGCTCAGGGTAGTAGACGGCTGGATGGAAAGGTTAAGTACGGATGTTTGTAAAAGCCCAAATCGCGGCGCTTCCTAAGTAAATGGCCGCTGTGAAGGCGCGCGTTTCCTCTTGCCTTTTCCGTTCCTCCTGAATCAGTTGCTTTGGGCAGCCGCGGAAGAAGGCAAAGAGCAGCCTCTCAAAGGCTACACCCTCCCACGAGACTATAGACAAAATGTATTTCTGCACATTTCGAAATCGCCTCCGGCATCAAGATATTCAAAATGAGTGTCTTGGGCCAATATGAAAAGCCCTGCCGATTTCTGTTCCTCCCCCGGTTCCTGCAAATTAATCTCTGCGCTGTATTTTAATTGATTTGGGAGGGTTAAAGAAGGGGGTTGTTGCTGAGAAATAATTCATCGTGACATTTAAAGGAGCAAAATGGAATGGGTGAGGAAACTGTCGTAGTCCACGGTTCAAAGTTGCTAACAGTGCTCTACTAACAGGAAACGCCTTGAAGATTATAGAACTTCGTGGATCAGTTAGTTGAACCAATGTAATTGAAACTCTTGTTTGTAAATGAGAAGGAAGGAAGGAAGGAAGGAAGGAAGGAAGGAAGGAAGGAAGGAAGGAAGGAAGGAAGGTCCAGATGCAAAGTCATGTTTTTCTATTCATTCCACATACCTTCCCAGCATTGGAGCTGTTCTTTTAGAACTTTACAAGGTTTTACAGGGGAGATGTCATCTCACAACTTTTGAATCATTGGCATGACAAGGTTTTCCTGTTGTTTTTATTTGTCTTTTATTGCTGATAATGAAAGTGTAGCAAAGGAATCTGTGACAATCCAATGTAATCCTACCTCTGTTATTTATCGCAAATTTTCACCAGTTTGTAACCAACAACAAACTCTTAGGACTTGTAGGCAGAGTTCCTTTAAAAAGTTACAGAATTCCATATTTTTGTTCTCAACTTGTAAGATAAATGCCTATCTCCATTGATCTTTGCATAGGTACACAATGCTTTTGGCTCATTCACCTTGGTCCTGGGCCTGATGAATGAGCCATGTAGCTTTTTTGTTGTTGTTGTTAAAATTGTTGTTTCTTCAGGAGGATATTTTAATGTTGATAGCTCTGTTCTGAAATAAAATAGGTTCTGGATGTTCACATTAAATATAATATTCCATAGACTCGATCATGCAGTAGAAGAAGATATCCCTTTTCTTCTACCTTCTTCTGTCACAGAGACCAAGCAAGAATTACACTAAGCTGGCATGCTAGTGAATTTTTCAAGACTTGCAAACTCAGATGAGAAAATTAAAACTCCTAGTTAGAGCGTGAAGATATAATTAGAAACAACCTGGAAGTGGAGGCTTTCTTCCCAGGCTTAAGGACAACTGCAGTGAGGCAGATGAACTGTCTCGAAAAGGAACAGTGCTGAGTAGTGTCATTAAATTTAAGTATGAAATGGAGGCCCCTTAAGCAATAAAGGATTTTTTCCCCATTTGCCAAGGTTCCTTCCTATAAACTTATATTTTTTTAACCATTTCACTTATATTCTTTAAATAAACAAAAGGTTTGGTGCAAAATGAAGCACCAGCTTCTAACATCATCATTATCATCACCCTTGACAAAAACAATTCTTTGCCTCATATAGATTCCAGGGGCATTCTAGGATGGTGATCGCAATTGAGTAGAGAGGGAGGGAGGGAGGGAGGGAGGGAGAGGGAGGGACAAAGAGGGAGGGAAGCTAAGGTTAAAGGAATATTCTAGTTATGGATCATTTAGGAGGAAGTCACTTCAACAATTTACTTTCTGGTATGTGACTGTATTGTGAATGTAATGTCTAGCACAATTAAATTGTACTATTTAATTTTGTTGTGTAGTTAAATAGAGGAAATGAGGTAACAAACATGTTGAAAATTTGGCCTCTTAAATTGGAGAAAGGCATTCCAATTACCCAAGCCATTACTTCTCAAGGAGAACTTCAGTGTTTGAGAAGATTCAGGATTGATTGACAAAACAATAATCTCATGTAATGTATTCCTCTCCTCTTCTGCTACATTTGGCCCTACATCTCCTTTCCTTCATGGTGATTTCCCCAAGTCTCATATGCTTGAAAAATGCATAATATGCCAAAGTTAGGATTATGAGTAAATTCTATACAACTTTGTAAAAGGAAAAACAGAGATGAATAAATGTTCTCTGTAGAAATGTTTGGGGTAAGGGCTGTCAAATATTTTCCAATGATTGGTTGGTTTTAAAAATACTGCTCAATGATTCTCCTAATAGTTGACATCAGTGTCAACTGATGCATCAATTTGCATCAGTAAAAGGCATCAATTTGCTGGCCTGTTATATTTTATTTGAATGAAGAATTCAGTCACTTACATGATAAAAGGTAATTTGGCAGTATAGATGGCTGATACCCTATGCTATATTAACTGAAATTAATATTAAAAAATACTTGTCAGTTTGGCAGACAACCTATGTTCAGAATTGAAACAGAGTAACTCTGTTGGTTCTTCTAAAGTCATCAGTCTTATCTGACTATATTGTCCATGATGATGTTCTAGGGCTAGGCTGTGTTGCCTGATTATTGATGAGGCATTCTGTGCTGTAATAGCTGAAGTCCTGCAAACAGTTGATCACAGAAAAGGGCGGGGGAGACAGTGGCTCACTTGGCCAATGATATTTGGCAATAGCAAAGAATCATTATCTCCCATGCTTTCTTAATATCTACATTAATTGAATGATTCGGATCATCAAGAAATTGGATGAACATGTTATTTCAACTATATCAATGGCATCCTGCTGTGTTGTTTGCTTCCATCCAAGGGAATCTGTGGAGAGGATGAACTGTGTGTGGCATCAGAGCGGGGATGCATGGAAGACCCATTCGCAACTTATTCCTTTGTTTAAAAAAAAGGGTTAGGAAACTGGATTGTTTTCTCTAGAATACCTTGCTAATGTGCCAAATCCCTCCCACTGTAATCTCCCCCTATCTGGTGACAAAAGAGTGGATTTCCTGCTACTAGCTCTGAACCAAACTGTATTTCTGCTGAAATCCACTCCTAGACTTGAAAATTATGTAATATTCCTTTTTCATTGTTTTGTTTTCTTTTTTACAGTTTACCTTGTTCATTTGTTCTTGACATCCTCAGCCTGTGCTCCCAGGTGGCATACAGTATAGTTTTTTTAAATTAAATGACTTACAGGGCAGTTATATCTATGTTTAACTCAAATGTATTGGATACTCATAAAGTATACTCATAGAGTATCCAATACTTGGGGACTGCTACTTCTTAGTTTACTAGTAGACTTCAAACTACTTTTCATCTAAAACCATGTTTTCTCTTATTGTCTGTTGTTCCATGGGGTTGTTCAATGAAACATGATGTTTATATGAGACATTTGATGTTGGATCAGTTTTACCTGGATACTCCAAAGAACCTTTTTACATTCCAAGCCTTGACATGATGTTTACAATGCTTATAAGTTCCACAGACTTCTGTTCATTCAGTGTTTAATAACTTAACAGGGTTGAGTATCACTTCAGAATTAAACATAAACAAGATTAAAGTATAACAAATCTGTTTATAACTTATTAAACCCAACCCTTTCCCCCCCAAGGTTGCACTGTACCTGCACAAAACAGCAGCATGAGTCCAGGAAAAAATGTAGGAAAAAGTGTAAAGAGTATACTCTTTATAGACAAGTATACTTTGTGAGCATCCCCATATGTTCTGAATCACCTTTTTGATATTTGAATGCAAGGCACTTCATAGCCCTACAGTTAATATTGCCAAGAAGTTATGCAGGGAAG
Source organism: Naja naja (assembly GCA_009733165.1). Classification (NCBI taxonomy): domain Eukaryota; kingdom Metazoa; phylum Chordata; class Lepidosauria; order Squamata; family Elapidae; genus Naja; species Naja naja. Next base: position 107,163,801 of record CM019149.1, read on the forward strand.
CCCCAAATCAATACTTTTTCACAATAGTTTTGCCAAAATTTTCATCAACCATGATCAAATTTTCACTTGCTAATATTCAAATTTGCAGTACAAATTCTAACTGTATTTGTAAGTGTGAGAAAGCCCACGGTCCTAAGTTTATCTGAGAACAATCCCTAGTTAACTTAAACTGACTTTTCTGAGTAGACTTGTGTAAGATTGCATAGTAAGTGATATCAACAGGACTTATTCCTCCATAATGACTTATTTCTCCATAAATTCCTCCTTTAGACTGAGTTGGAAACAAATGTTTTCTAGTATTACTAAATTTATTGCCCTTACTATGTATGGCAACAATATGTGTTTGGACAAATGATGCGAGAACTGGAAAATCCAATTATCTAGCGTGACCATCTATAAGTGTTCCAGGAAAGGATCTCTCGTATGAAAATAAACTTCGACCTAACTGTGAGAATTGGAAAATAAAAGAGGTGCATGGAATACATCTGAGCAAAAGAGGGTGCTTTGTAGAAGCCACTAACAATTGATTTTTTTTCCTGCTCTGTTCTGTGTTGTTTCCTAATATCTTGACCTATGTCTCCCGAGGACAACACACTGGAGATGAAAGCAAAGAAAATCAAACCTGCCGTCGGCAGCATTCACTCAATTGATTTTTACATGAAATTTGCCTTCATGCTCCAAGGATGGAAAAATGATCCCATTAATAATGAATCAGGAACACAAATGTGGGGAGGAAATCAATAGATGCACCTTTGGTGTCATAAGAAGATGAGAAGTGATAGGAGAAGAAATCTCACTCCAAATATTTGTCTGGTATCGCAGAGGTATATGAGATAACTACATTGGTCTTTTTCAAGCATAGAGGGACTTTCTGTTAGATGTATTGCAAGGATATTTCTGGGAGGAAAAGGTACAGCAATAGAAGTAGAAAGTGGAGAACTGATATATATTTTTCTCCATAGTCTAACATTTATGCAGCCTGCCTGACAGTTCTATAGCTGGAAATAGATTGAATGGCGACAAGTCCACATCAGGCCTCTGGAAAAGAAGGATGGGCTTTGCCACATTCTGCTTTCATTGCTTCACATCTAGCAATGCTACCAAGGAAATTTCTTTCCATCCTTAAAGCAGTTTTATTCAGGTAGTCCTCGGCTTACAACAGTTGGCTTGGTGACCGCTCAAAGTTACAATGGCACTGAAAAACGTATGACCATTTCTCACACTTATGACCATAGCATCATCCCTATGGTCATGTGATTTATATTCGGATGCTTGCCCACTGACTCACATTTATGACGGTTGCAGTGTCCCAGGGTCATGTGATCCCCTTTTGTGAACTTCTGACAAGCAAAGTCAATAGGGAAGCCAGATTCTGTGTTTCTAACTTAACAATAGCAACGATTAATTTAACAACTATGGAAAGAAAAGTCATAAAATGGGAGCAAAACCCACTTAACAAATTTCTCACTTAGCAACATAAATTTTGGGCGCAGTTGTGGTCATACGCTGAGGACTACCTTTATCTGAAATATTTCTGTGGTAGTAAAAAAAAAAAGTAAGATCAAATGAATAACAAATGTGACCCAAAGTGAGGGTAGCATCACATGGACAATGTGTGGGCTCCAGGAGATTTGAGTATGAGCCTGTCATCTGACAGAAACTTATTGAGATGCTTGTGGTGAAATAGCTACAAAGGATCCCAGGTCAGGATTCAGATCTAGCCTTGGGAAAGCATAAATCTAATCAGCTTAGGAGAATCCCATCTGGATTGAGATACTCTGGCAACAAAAGTATTCATTCCTGAAATCAGGCTGCCATGTCCTTTCATTGGCCAATTCTACTGCTGTTCTGCTTTTCTTCCTTTCTGTTCCAGGAAAGTGATCACCAGTTTAATAGCTAGCATGTTTAATTATCCAAGAACACAAATTGGTCTCAAGGGTATGGGATATGATTATGGTATTGATCTTTCTCATATCCAGGAAAAGTCTTTCTTCTGAGAAGTCCAGAGAAGAAATTAAATGTATATAAGTATATAAACCCATCTACAAATGTACTGGTATCTCTTCTAAGAACTTTTATAACAAAATCATTTGTGTGTCTTCTTGATCTGACTACTAATGACTCTCTTGAAAGCCTTTCCTTCCCTGACTTTCTGCTTTGAGATCTAGAACAAACTTTGGTTTGGAGCCTAATTTTTTGCTCTGTGAATGAGATGAACAGCCATTGTTGTTTTGTATCTTCATCCTCTCTTCTCCCCTTTCCCAAGAAATGGACTGAGATTTCTGTTGCACTTCAAATTTTTCCATCATAAAGAGTACATGGGCTTGAAATGCATTGTTTCCAAGTTAATTTCTAGTGGCCTGATTGAGCTAAGTATTCATGTTTGATGTTCTTCCCCTTGAACAAATATTAATGTTCTCACTCATGGCCAAAACTCTTCTCACAATTTATATTATTTGGAACTAAGCATTAAAACATGTTATTTTTTGCTTAATGATTCTTAAATCACAAGGGTAAGGAAAAAAGTCCATCTGATTGATTTAAGGAAGGACTTTACAGAAATCATATTATAATAAAAATTCACATCTGATAAAAGTGATTAATATTATTCTAGATTTATAACTGAAAGCATGTATTCCTTCTAATTCCTTCTTCCTTTTAACAAAATCTTCTTTCTATATCAAATGAAATTAGAAATAGTTGCCTATTTAAAAGTAAATGTTGGTTAAGAAGAACATTTTTAATATATGCTGTATTAAGAAATAAATGTCATGTATCAAATATAGCCCAATGGCAATATTTATACTTATAACATTTGTAGCATTAATACTATTTGCATTATATACTTAGCAGAAGCACATATACTTTAACATTAATAGTATATGCAGCATTTGCAGCTTCTGAGACCACCTGAAATACTAGAACAACTTGTTAAACTCTTTAAAACTAAAAGCATATGCTATTAATTTTATAGATACTGTTATCAATAAATCAATTTGATATGTAAATGCTAGGAAATGAGTGGAATAAAATTTAGAGATTCCTATGTTGCCTAAACAATGAGAGAGTGTCTTAACTTCTATAGCAAGATTGTCAATGGACCTCAAATTATGGTCCATTGACAATCTTGCTATAGAAGTTAAGACACTCTCTCATTGTTTAGGCAACATAGGAATTATGACATACAACAAACATAATATTTAGAATTTACTGGACTTCATTATGTTTGTATAGAAAAGGGCTATCAGAAAAAGCACTTTGTTGGAGATGTAATACGGATAATTCTTGTCTAAAACATAGCGTTTTATGATGTACTATACTTATTAAATTTTAGGAGAAAGTATTGGTTTTTATTAATATAATTGTGTGACAAAAGCTAAACTTTTCATAGGATTGTATTCTCTTGAATATATACCTAATATTTGGAATTTGACAGCCAAACAAGGTTAATGGATTCCCCATGTCCTTATTTTGGCCAGAAAAGTAATATTGCAGCATTGGGAACATGTACAGCCCCTTTCACTCAATGGATTGAAGACTTGATTGCACCCTAACTATAATCCTAACCCTAACTCCCAACCCCCACTATAGATGTAAACTTTGTATGGACCAATATGTATCTGAAGTATAACTTTAGCAAACAAGAGAACTTATGGCATATAAGAGCCATGTTGTGGCAAGATGGGTGGCAAACAAATTTAATAAATAATAATGTACAAGTTTGATTAATAAACAGGTAAATATTATTAAGAAATCCCTTAAGATGAGCTTTACATTTCCTACATAAAAAAAAAACTTTCCAGACTTCTGTTTGTTCCTAACTCTTTTTTTTCATCTAGCCAGTTTTGAGATTCCAAACACATATTGCTATCAGCATAACTGAACTTCTAAAGCAAAGACAAGGAAAAAGATCAGGGTGCTGAAGAACAATTCTTATACCGAGAATGAAGTTTAATAGATCTTGTAGAGAATAAGTAGTGAATACAGTACAGTAGTAATTCTTGGTCAAGCTTTTATTCATCATCATCTAAGGATGATATTCATTTATATAAGAATGAAACATTTGGAAATAATAAGGATGATGATGATGAAGATACCTATAATCTCTATCTATCTATCTATCTATCTATCTATCTATCTATCTATCTCTATCTATCTATCTATCTATCGATCGATCTATCGATCTATCGATCTATCATCTATCTACATATATTACATATTATATTTTCTCATTTGTCCATGGAGCAACATAAGATTAGGCATGCATTTTAAACTCATATCAGGGAGAAAAATATTTAAAAGATGTTTTCAGAATTAATGATTTTTTTCTTTTCATCTCTGCAACTTAATGATTGCTTTTTAGCCCATTAAGACTGTTAAGATTATTTGTGTGATCATTTATACATTATTTAAGAGGGCTACTATTGTTGTTTCAGTTTTTATTCTGCTTCTGTTACTTTCCAACTGTTACATATGACAATCTAGAGACATAAGGGTTGGGAAGGAAACCTAGTCATCCCCTGCAGAATAGTGCAGCATTTGGACAGTGTGAAATTAATGAATTATTTAGTAACAGTGTACAGTAGGCTATACTTTTTCTTTAAAGCTTTTTTCACTTCTTAGAAGGGTAATTTCTTTGCATAGTACCTTCTTTTAGAAGTATGTTAACATGTTTCATTCCTGACCCTTCATCAACATTTAACAAGGGTTTAGAAGTTTGGTTTGGGAGGTTTTTGAGCTGAACTGTGACATTTATTGCTCTCAAGTGAAAGCCGACAGTATGATCAGATAGCACTGAATTAGTAGTTCAGCATATACTAAAACTAATTCCTTAGTAATATTGCTTATAAAACAAGGGGCTAACTGCATATTATAGCACAAACAGATAGAATGAGCTAGTCTTGATGGATTGATTAAGTGCTACCAGATCGATGTCAACTCTTAGTAACCACACAGATCGGTAATCTCCGTGATGATGTATCCCTAACATAGTTTTGCAATAATCCACTCATTGCTACTGTGAGCCCATCCATGTTGCTGCTGGTGGTCATCTTCTTTGTCCTTCCACCTTTCTCAGCATTAGCAACTCAAGGAAGATTTTTTAAAAAAACTCCAAAAACAGTATATTAAAAAAAATTAACTCATAATTGGCTGACATTGAAAAGATACCAATGTTTCTGAAAAGAATATTCCATATGCCAGTTGCTACTACTGAAAAGGCTCCCTACTGTCCATTACACTGAAGGAAGGTCCGAGAAAAATATAACAAACATGCAAGATGGAATTACTGTGGACATTACTGACTTTTTGTGCTTTTATTGTTCTTAGCTATAAATATTATTCAATTAAATCTTGCTTCCCCAACTCCAAGTAGGGAGACTCAAAGAAATTCACAAATTAATTATCTTAAAAATGTCAACCATGAGCATTAGCTCTTCATCACCTCTCTCTCCCCCCCCCCTTTCTCTCTCTTTCTCTCTCATTGTTGGTCTCAGTTGCTTGCTGATTGTTATCCTGAACAAGAAAGGCATAGTTTCCAAAACATCTGCCTGTAATTTGTCAATGTCTAAGCATTTTGTCTAACTGCAGAAATGCAGCCATGGTTTCCAGCAACTATGATGTCTAGCAACAAATTGTATATGTTCTGGGATTGAATGAAGTGATTAATTACAAAAAAATCATGGATGAATGATTTGGAGACTGTAATGGTACCAAGAAATACCCAGAAAGTACAGGCCTGAACACTAGCAGGACCTATCTGCCATTAAGCCATTTTATGTTTAAACAAGTGGGTAAACATGCTCTATAGGTTTACTCCATTTGCTTATATCTTACATATATTTAAAAATGGAAAGATCTAAAATAATTATATTAAAAAGTGTAACAATAAACATAATAAATATAAGAGAACTAATAGTATTAAACATACACAATATATTAATGACGTAGAAAAGTCAAAACTCACATCTTGTATGAATAGTGCAGACCAGCCAGTAGAACACTGAATTTGAGTGGAATATAGTTTATTGCCTTTGATATAATTGACAATTAATTCTCATAATTATTTTTTTGAAAAATTATTTTTGCTCTGAAGTGAAATGAGAAAATAAGGTTTACAGTATGTATACTCTACATTCAATGTTCAATAAACATTTTACTCCCTGGGATTCACCCACATCTTGAAGATGCAGAGAAACATAAAAAAGGTAGTACATTTTGATCAGACATTATTATTTGGGGGCTTCCCCTGTACCATCTGAGTTAAAAAAGAAAACAAGAAAGGAGACGGCAGGCATTTCTTTCATATGCAGAAAGAGCAGAGTCAAAGTAGAGACTGCAATATTTATGGGAGATAGGCGAACATCTCTTTCATCTTTGATGTTTGAAATTTCTTTCAGAGTTACCTGTGGGAAAATAATGCACAGAGCTTGCCTGAATGCGTTGAATGATTTACACAGGCCAGACTACATTTTTTAAATGGCGCTAGATCAGAAAACTCTATTAGAAGAAGAGAAGATGTGGCTTAGAAAGGAAAGTGGTAGCTCATGTTCTCCGCCTGGTATTTTCAGCACTCACATCCAGGTGACTGACAAATGTCTCCATTTGCTTTCTCAGGCCTCCTTTTTCCTCCCCTGTCTATTTTCCAGGCAGCTAAGATTCCCTCAAAGTGAAGACTTGGCTTTCAGCCATCCACCATCTTGGCTTTCTAAGAAGGCCCAGAAGCATTTGAGAGAGAAAAGCTGGCCACATGCATTACATTTGAAATGCTTCTAGCTGTCCAAAGTTTTTTTTTCCCCTCCCAAGTTCAGGAACATTCTTAATGATCAGATGTATAGGGCATTTGATAGATTCAAAAGTAGAAGGCCTACCCAAGGCCTTTCCTCAGACTTCACTTGCATCATTTTAAATTATTAATATTATTTACTCTGGTCCATTCTGATCTCCAAGCTGTCAGCTGGGAGGAAATAATACATCAGTTAGTGAAAAAAAGTATCTAGATAGGCTGGTTTCTCAATTTTGTACTGACTAAAGGTAAATTGCACCCCTAAGTCCACCCAATTGAGTTACGGGTCTACCCTGACTTTTGGCAGTGAGCATTGTTGGAACATTAACCTGCAGAGGGTTTGACAGAAGTAAATTAGTGAGGAGTTCTTGGTGTTCTCTGAGCTTGCTTGTTTTCTTGCAGAAGTTTCATTACCCTAACTGAATGTGGTATGGATCTGGATAGACAGGAACATGCTTCGGCTCAATCCGGCCAAGACAGAGTGGTTGTGCATACCGACATCTTGGTCCAGTCAAGAGATTCCATCTTTGGTCATGGGGGAAGAGGTGTTGCCCCCTGTGGACAGGGCACAGAACCTGGGGGTCCTCCTGGATTCACGGCTCAGGTTGGAGGAGCAGGTTGGAGGAGCAGGCCTTTGCCCAGGTCTGGCTGGTTTGCCAGTTACGCCCATATCTGAACCGAGACGCCCTGCGCACGGTCACTCATGCGCTTGTCACCTCTTGACTCGACTACTGCAACGCTCTCTATTTAGGACTGCCCTTGCATACCATCCGGAGGCTTCAGCTGGTGCAGAATGCGGCCGTGTGGGTTGTGATGGGAGCCTCCCGGTACTCTCATGTTACACCCCTCCTGTGCAACCTGCATTGGCTACCGGTTGCCCTCTGGGGGAGATTCAAGGTTTTGGTACTAACATTCAAAGTCCTACGAGGCATGGGTCCAGGATATTTACGGGAGCGTCTCCTGCCAGCATCGAATGCCAACCACCCTGTACGAGCGCACAGGCAGGGGCTCCTTGGGGTGCCGTCTGCGACCCAGTGTCATTTGGCGGTGCCCCAGGGAAGGGCCTATTCTGTGGCAGCTCCCGCCTTATGGAATCAATTACCCCTGGGGCTCCGTTTGGCCCCTGACCTTCACACCTTCCGCCACGATTTGAAAACCTGGTTATTTGGACAGGCCGGGCTGTGCTGACCTCTTGGGGGGGGGGTGTTATATTTTAAATTTTAAGGGTTTTTTAGATGAATTGGCTTGTACTATTTAATAGTGTTTTAGTTAATTAATTGTTCTGTTTTTAGTTGTGAGCCGCCATGAATCCTTTTCAGAGAGGGAGTCGCATACAAGTCAAATTAATAAATAAATAATAAATAAATAAATAAATAACTAGGTAACCTCATCAGCACTAGTAAAGAGTGCTGTTTGCTGTCAGTTTATATTCTACTGTCTTGCCTATCTGTATGTGTGGGAGTGGGAATCTCTTAAGACCACCCTCACCCACATAGACAGGAAGACACCAGAATATAAATTGATAGCAAACAGCACTCCTTACTAGACTGACGAGGTTACCTAGTTAGGGTAATGAAATGTCTGCAAGATAATAAGCAAGCTCAGAGAGCAGCAAGAACCCCAGATTTCAACCCTGAGCTACAATTATTCTCCTTTTAAAGTAATTTAATCTTTAATAGGGAAAAGAAAGTTTCCTAACGGGTTGTTATTAGTGCCCTCCACCTCCCCGCTCTGTCCCTCTTCCCTCCTCTCCTTTTCTCCTCCTTTCCTTCTCTCCTCATCCTCCTGCATGTCATATTTGCAAAATATCCATATATTGGGGATGTCTGCAACTGAGAATTGAACAGGATGGAGATTGTTATGTATCTCACGCTCGCCTTTCTCTTAAATTATAACCAAAATAGGGGATTATCACCCAAAAGAAGTCCATCAGAAACAATTATAAAGCACGTTGCAATTAGCATTAAATAATATCACCTTCCAAAGAACAGTGGCTCTTCTTTGATATGGAGGGCAAAGCTCAAACCATGCAACTCTCCCAACGATGGGTAAGGAGTGAAAAGGACAAAAATGGGATAACAAGAGAGTAGAATCCCAATGTTTAAATTGGCAATGAAAGACAGCAATACATGAATGTCTTCTAAAACTGCTATTAGCCAGAATGCTTGAGGCAATCCTGCACAATGCCAAACTTCTCAAATATTTTTGGATTTCTGCCTGGATTGTACCCTGTTGCCAATTATCCTTCTAACTACCACATTTCACAAGACGATGTCACTTTTGGCTAAAACCCTTGAAATAGAGGCACCAAAATACTTCACTAAAGGTTATCTAAGTTATGTAGGTTATCTACAGTAGAGGAATTTGTTGTTTACAGGTAGTCCTCGACTTAAGGCCTCAACTGAGCCCAAAATTTGTGTTGTTAAGCAAGGCAGTTATTAAGTGAGTTTTTCCCCATTTTACAACTTTTCTTGCCACACATGTTAAATGAACCACTGCAGTTGTTGAGTAAATCTGGCTTCTACATTGATCTTTCTTGCCAGAAAGGCACAAAAGTGATCACATGACTCCAGGACACTGCAACTGTTATAACCATCGTTATAACTGTTATAACCATCGTGCCTACCATCCCTGCCCTATTGTCCCCATTTAGTCATACCTATTTCCTGTATTCTTACTCATATTTATTCTTATACCTATTATCTTGTAAGTGATTGACAAATAAATAAAATAAATAAATAAAATAAATAAATATGAGCCAGCTGCCAAGAGTCCAAATTTTGATCACACGGCCATTGGAGGCTGCAATGGTTGTGTGAAAAATGGTCATGAGTCACTGTCACTTTCTTCAGTGTTGTTATAACTTCAAACAGTCACTAAATGAAGGGTTGTAAGTCAAGGATCTGGGGTATTGCTTTACGCCCCAGATCTTGAGACTTATCTATTTTTTCCTGATATACACATAATCCTTAGCGGTCTGTACTATACTAATTTGACAGTTCTAAGTCTAGGGTCACCTGATTCCAATATTTTTTTTTCATTTCCTCTGTTTAGAAGAAACACTTCTATCCATGTATAAAAGTGGGGGGAAACCTGATTGAATTTAGAGTTCACATTTTGCATTATTTTCAAATACTAGATAAATTTAACATTTAATGAATGCAGTTAAAAATGAATAAGGTGAGTACAGATAGTCCTTGTTTAGCAACTGTCTCATTTCATGGCCATTCACAGTTGTGGCGGTGATGAAAAAAATAGCATTACATGTACAATTTTACTGAGATTTTTTTCAAACAATAAAAAACAAATCTAAAAGAAGAAAGAACAGAAAAGAAAAAGTGTAAAGATTAAGAAAGAAAAAAGAGAGAAAAAATGGAAAGTAACTAATGAAATACCTCAACCCTTGTGATTTCTTGAGTTCTTTCTATTTTTAATTTTTTTTTAAAAGCTTTTATTGAAATTAAAATATTAAAATACAAATATATCTATAAAAAGAAAATAAGTTGGTACAATTTATCATCGTTCTCTGACAGTACAACAATCTTGGCTATATTCATACATACCAAATGATCATCCATTTCAACAGGTTCTCATTAATCATATACATATACAACACAAGAGAAAAGAAAAAAAACTTATTTTTAACCTACACCTTTCATATTTCTACTGTCTATCCATTGATATTAATTGTTCCAAGTTGCGTAATACTCCGAGTCTTCCTTGTTATTTAGTTCTATAGTGAGTCTATCCATTTCTGTGCATTTGAAAAAATTTTGGATTATTAAACAATCTGATGGTATGTTAGACATTTTCCAAGCTTGTGCTAGTGCAATTCTTTCTGCCATAATAATATGTATAGTCAAATATTTAATCTTTTTGGGGTATTTGTCCTTAATGATCCCCAGGAGAAACAATTCAGACTTCAACTATATTCGACAGTGGGTGATTTCATTTAGCTATTTTTGTATTTTAATCTAGTATTTTTTAATTTCCAGGCATAGCCACCAGACATGGAAAAAAGTACCTTGCGCTTGTTTGCATTTCCAACAGTTCGGGTTTAGGTTGGTATACATCTTTGCAAGCCTTGTTGGGGCTAAACATCTTGTATTGATTTTCTTTGTATGCGGCGGATTTTGTTAAAGTATAATTTTTGTTCCACATTTTTTCCCAATCTTGTAACTCAATATTGTGTCTGAAATTTTTGGCCCAAGCTAACATTGGCCGTTTTACTATCTCCTCTTCTAAGTCGAAGTTTAATAAATAATTGTATTTTTTTGATAGTAATTTCTCTTCCAGTCCCAACAATAATTTGTCTGAGTTGCATCCAATTCAAATCCATATTCCTCTAAATCTTTTTTGTATCACGAATGCAACTGGAGATATAGCCACCAGTCTATATTTATTCCCTGTGCTTTTAATTCTTGGTTGGTTTTTAATATTCTTGAGTTCTTTCTAAACCTACAATACACATAAACATCCAGAGAGATAGTTGCAAACTTTTACTGGGGATTTTTTTTTGAAGCAATTAAACAAACAGCAAAGGAAATTTCAGCCCTCGCAGGTAAAACAGACAGGAAAAATGACAAGATGAACCAATTCTACTTTATTATAAGACTGTGTTAACAGAATCTTGCAAGACTGAAAGCACAGACTTCGTGCCTCCACTTTTAACTTTTTGATCTATTATGATGGGTCCTTTCTGAGTTTCTTTCTCTGACTGTTAAACCATCGGGAGCTTCTGTTTCTCTTGTCTGATCATTTCCTAACCAGAATCTCCCTCCCCACCCCCACCCACTTTCCCCCAAAGTCATTCGTACATTACAGGAAAGATGAGTACAACCACACATGTACACACAGTAGAGAAAACAAGTCCCCAGATACCTATTAAGCATGGCCAGGCACAAGACTGATCGAGTAAAATCCAAGGGTCCAAACATTGTAGAAATGTTGTAGGTCAGCTGGTCCAGTTCTAGGGTCAAAGAAGTAATCAGGGTTCAAGTCAGGAGTCCAAGTACAAGCTGTTGCTGAGAAGGGAAAGGCATGAGCTTGGTGATCTTCTTAAACAGAACCAGCCCATTGTTGCTGGTTTGGAAGCGCAAGTTCTTTTCTGACAAGGAGCTGGAGAGCACCTTTGCTCTGCTCTGCTCTGTGCACAGTGAGCCTTTGCACTGAGAGAGGGTGACAGCTCAGGCTCCTCATTTTCAGAGACTGGTGACAGCCTCCTTTCCCTGCAGCTGCTCAGGCAGCTATTCATTCAGCACAGAGGTGGTATTCAGCCAGTTCTGACCAGTTCTTGAGAACCAGTAGCGGAAATTTTGAGTAGTACAGAGAACCAGCAAATGCCACCTCTGGTTGGCCCCTCCCCTATTTATTCTCTGCCACCCAAGTTCCAGCTGATCGGAGTCCCAGCTGATGGGCTGGGTCTTCTTTTGTTGCCCTGCATAGGAGAATGCAGCTGGAAAGCTGGTTAGTGGGGTGGGGAGGGAATGGAGATTTTGCAGTATCTTTCCCCTGGAGTGGGAAGGGAATGGAGATTTTGCAGTATCCTTCCCCTGCCATGCCTACCAAGCCATGCCTGCCAAGCCAAGCCACACCCACCAAGCCACACCATGCCCACCAAGCCACGCCCACAGAGCCGGTAGTAAAAAAATTTCAATACCACCACTGGCTTAGCAATTCTAGAACTGGCTGCTCATTGAACTCCTAGTCAGAGTCTGAACTGGTCATGACATCTGGCATTCTTTGTAACAGAAATTAACAAATTCATTAAGCAACCTCCCTCTTTAATATTACAAAAATCCTTTCAAATCCATTTTTAATTCTTTTTTTTAAATCATCAAATCCGTAAATCATCACTTCATTTTTCTCTGTTTTCAGCAAACAATCCATAAAGAAGTTCCTGTCTTTTAAGAAAGTACTCCCAATTTTGTCCCTGACCAAGCAAACCAGTTTTGCCATTTCTGACATCTTCCCAATCCATTTCTCCATTGTAGAAATGTCAGTATTTCTCTATCATTGTGCAAATAACAGTCTTGCTGCAATTACCATATGCAAAATCAATCTTCCATGAGTTGTCTCTAATCGACTATCCACAAGTGCCAATTAAAAATAATTCTGTATTTTTCAGATTGTTAGTTTCTACATTTTTTAAAAATCACTGTGTTTGTATCCAATTTTTTTTAGCTTTTTCATAACTCCACCACTAAAATTTACCTAACCCTTGCATGTATGACCTTCACAGGTCTATAAAACAAAGGAAAACTGAAATAAGAGCATAAGCATAGTCACAATATCATTTTAGTGACTACTTCACTTAAGAACTGTTGCCAGTTCTTAGATCACATTCAACTGATTATGGGGGCCATCAAGTCAGTATTCATTCCTAGCAATCGCTATAGATATATTTTGTTCATGACAATCTATCCCTAAACTGATCTTTTGGATCTTCCAAGGACATGCTTATTGCCATAACTATAATAGTGTACATACCCATAATTATTTAAGCTGTTTCATTCTTACCATTCTGTTTCTCTTTTTTATTCAGAGAAATTTCTTTAGTTGAACTTTATGCAAGGACTATTGTTTTGAAAATGTCTGGAGACTCCTAAATACTGAGGTATTGGATATCATCCTAATTTGTTTCTCAATAGATCCAGGCAAGTGTTCTCTGCTTCAACATTAATAATATGTTTTCTTCAGTAGTTCAAATAATATTTTTGTCTAGTCAACAAGATTATCAATATTTTAGTTTAGTACCTAAACTAAAGTGTATGATGAAGTGTAAATTCCAGAACTACAGATAAGTAAAATAATAGATGTTCTATTTTGGGGGGCTTTTATTCTCTTTATCCTTTCTCCACAGATGATCGAATGATGAAGTTCTTAATTCCAGTCACCATTTGATACAGCATAAGAACTCACTCCCATCATCCATCAAGGCTTTAAAATAGTCACCACTAGGTTCTGCATTTTTAAATTCATAGTTGCACAAAGTATACTTCAGACAGAAGTTATTTCCAGCAATCCCAATGAAAATTATTTTGGAATCATAAATCATTTATATTTGAAAAACATAAATGAAATGTAAATATTTCCTTTTCTTAGGTAGTTTAGGCATAGATGGGCACAGTAAACTTGATGACAGGAACGTATTTTATTTTATGTACACTTGTATCCAGTCCAGATCTGCTTAGCTTCAGAAAAGTGGTTGCATCGTGTGATTTCAGTGAGGCTTTGACTATCTCCAAGCACTTTTGTGCAGAAGCTATTCTGACTGATTTCACAACTTAACAATAAATGCACAAGGAAGTATTCTTTAAGTAATATAATTAGCTTGCCATTATAATAATTAGAATAGTAATTATTTATTACCCAATTCAAGGAAAAATTCAGCTGCTTTACCAAAGTGCACACGGGTGCTATGTTCATACTCTTGTGGGATTCAAGGCAGCTTCCCTAAGTTATTTCCAGAGTGTTTCATAAGCCTCCTGTAAAAGGCAGCTGCTTTACAATGACTAATTTGGGCGCCAACAAGCACGACAGAATTCAACACTGAAGTGCAATAAGTGCCAAAATATGTTAAGGCTGATCCATTCTCTAATCCGTCTCCCAGGATTATATGATGATGTAATGATCTCATGATACAATAAAAGAATAACTCTAGATCAGTTGAACAGATGGGGAATGAGGGGGCTTGTTTGTTAAATCAACAGAGCTTTTGATAGGATTGAGCCTGAAATCTATTCATAGTTGACTTGACAGAATAAGAGAATTGGAAGAGACCTTAGAGGTTTTCTAGTTTAATCCCCTGCTCAGGCAAATTTCAGACAAATCATTGTCCAAACACTTCTTAAAACGTTTCCAATGATGGAGCACACACAACCTCTGGAGGCAAACCATTTCACTGATTAATTGTTCTAACTGTCAGGAAATGTCTCCTTATTTCTAGGTTGGTTCTATCCTTGGTTAACTTCCATCCATTTCTCCTTGTTCTGCTTTCAGGTGCTTTGGAGAAGACTGAAGTCTACGAATTGCAATATTGAGTAAAAGCATGATATGACTTTATAATGTATTAGTTCCAAAAATAAGTGTCAGCATGGACAAAATAATACAGATGCAAGAAGAAATAAGTTTATATAGTATTTCTATTTCTTTGTCACAAAATAAACTCAAATGTTCTTCGCTCCACCCACATTTTTCAATGGACTTGTTTTGTTCTAAAGATGGCACTTCAAAATTTGCATTTGAATCTGCAAAGCAGTTTGTAGTTCCAGCTTGGAAAAAGGAAGGTTGAAGAACAGGACTGTATGGTGTCTGTTCTTAGCAAATAATTCGTTTGCTTCACTTTTGACAAGATGTTAGGATCCTCCTTTCTTCCTTTTAAAGCAAAAATATTGTAACCAGAAGATGGAACAAAACACAAATAATTAAGCCATGGTCCTTTTATAGGACTTTTCAAAGAGAAATACACATCTGTTGTGGCCCCGCCTTGTGAGCCTGTGCTGACAGAGGAAGAGGACCTGGATGATGAAGAAGAGGAGGAACGGGCAATGCCTTCCTCACCAGGGCCTTCCTCCCCAGGACCTTCCTCCCTGGCAAGGTCTCCCTCCCCAGGACCTTCCTCCCTGGCAAGGCCTCCCTCCCCAGGACCTTCCGCCCTGGCAAGGCCTCCCTCCCCAGGACCTTCCTCCCTGGCAATGCCTCAGGTTTCTTCGGAAAGCCAAGAGGAACAGCCTGAGAGACGCGTATCAGTACGGCCACGGCGAGGGAGGGAGGGAGGAGGAGGATTCCTGGCTTGATCCCAGGCAACGTCGGAGGGAGAAACGTCAGCAGCAACGTAGGGGGCATGGGAGGGCCAGAGATTGAACTGGACCACACCCCACCAGGTATAAAAGTGGGTGTGCCTACGTTACAAACTCTGTACGTGACAAAGTGTGGAATAAGCCGAGGATTCCGTCTGTGTTGTAGTTCCTGATTTAGTTTCTGGACTTTGGGAATAATTCATTCCTTCTGTGAGTAATTCATTTCTTGTCAGCTCCAAATTTGGCAGTGAGAGCCTGGGTGACTGCCAACACTCTTATCGGGAGAGATAACTTGGATTTTGGAGACAGGCCAGCGTGACTCTCTGTGCTAGTGTTGCTGCCAAGTTCCTTACCTTCTGGGGAAGGGAAGGGGAGACAGAACACATATCTTCTTATTTAATGATCAATAAAATGACTCCTTGACGAGCAGAATAAGAGGCAGGTAGCCTCTTTCCCCTAACTCCCTTTTTTTTGAGCCTATAGTCTCTATTCAGAATAGATAACAGCAGCAACTAACTAGTTTTTAATTCTCAATGGCATTTGTCCACAATTTGTGGCCCAGCAATCAGTGATTCCTACCACGCCATCTATAACAGCCTATCAGAAACCAAAATGTTCTGTTCACATATAATGTTAAACTCTAACATGGTTGGTATATTTTTGATTTAATGTTATGTGTAATCCTAAATACTTTGGCTTCTTCGAATGCAATTTTTTTTCTTTAAAAACATTTGACTTAGTTGGACAATAGATTTGCTCTCTCCCTGGAATGATGAACATGGGTTGGAACAGCTACATGTTAGTTGCATTCAGTTTCTTGACCCTATGTTATGAAAGTTACTTCAAAAAGAAGGTGTATCAAAACCTTACCACTAGGACATCTAAGTTTCAATTCTGTAGGGTTGTCTTTCCCAGCTTAGTGCCCCCAAGATATGTCACCTTATAATTCCATAAAATCTAGCTAGTCTCACCTTTGGTCTAGTGGCTAGAAATTATCAGAATTGAAGTCCATATCTAAAGAATAGCATTTATAGTTATCCTGCTCCTACACAGTTACTGTCCTTACGACTGTTTTCCCAGTCTTTCATGCTGTTTCCACACATTAATTTTAAATGGCTCTTAATGCAGTACTAGTTTTTGTTTCAAATGTAAATAACACAGTTCAATCCACACATGCCTCGATTTACAAAGAGTATATGAATAATCATTGCTTTCTCTTGCATTTTGTGAATAATGTATCGCCCACCTTAAGTCATGAAGAAAAATGGATTGACATAACCTAGTATGCTACATTGGTTAGGAGCAGGGGTGGGATTCCAATTTTTTAACAACCGGTTCTGTGGGCGTGGCTAGGTGGGAATGGCCATGTGACTGCGTGGGTGTGGCTTTTTTTGCAGCAACCCCCCACGCTCTGTTTTTGGGCCTTCTGGGTCTCAGGGAAGCCTCCTGGAGGGGCATTTTTGCTCCCAAGAGGCTTCCCTGGGACCCAGGAAGGCTAAAAATGGGGCGGGAAAATGCGGGGGAAGGTGCTGCACACCCCTTTGCCTCCTGGGCCTTAGGGAAGCCTCCTGGGTGAAGCAGTAAGACATCGAAGGGGATCTCAGCACAGCTAATCACCAGAACAGCTGATCATCAGGAGGAAAAAAAAGAAATACCTTGAGTGACTGGGAGGGGGGAGAATGCAGTCAGCAAGGACTGACTGGGCGGGGAGGGGAGGGGCAGACAGAGAGGGGCAGGGCCAACCAGGGGCACGATTTGCCAGTTCTCCAAACTGCACAGAATCGTAACAACCAGTTCTATAGAACTGGTCCGAACTGGTAGAATCCCACCCCTGTTAGGAGCCACCATAGTAGTAAGTGTTTTAAACCAGGACCAGCTTCTCAATAAATAGACAATACAACTTAAGTATTTAGTTTTTTTTTTTACTTGCTAGTACAATTTATAGTGTTTTTCTTAGACTTTTTTCTCCTCTATTGTTTGTTCGCTAGATAGTTTGATACATGTTTTTTTTTCTTTACCATTTCCCAAAGGTGTTTTTCCAAGAAGCAACTGGACTTTCTGGTTTTTCTTTGAAGACATTTCATTTCTCATGGAAGAAGCTTCTTCAGCTATTAAGAAGTCCAGTTGCCTCTTGAAAAAGCACCTTTGGGACAATCATGACATGGATGACTGAGAATCTCCATAGACCTTCTTTAGCAAACTTTTTTTCCCTCATATAACAAGTTACGTATTTATATTGTATAATTTTTATACTATATAGTATAGTATAATACACACACACACACACACACCCCTACTGTAGTCACACACTGTTATTTAATATACATAAAGTATTGCAAACTTATGTTTTGTTTTTAATTTTAATTTTTAAATAATTTAAATCAATGACTAAATTTCAATTTCTGATTTTCCATGAAACTGCAGATCATCCTTATAAGGCAAATGTGACTGTTTATTAGCATTTCTGTTGTTCGATAGCTAAGATTTATTTTCTTCAAAATCACTGAATGAGGGGTCATACCAATGCCTTCTTGTAATGAATGCAAGCTACATTCAGCTTGGTCTTCTTTCACTTGAGTTTTCCAAAATCATCTTGTCAATTAAGAACTGTTTGAGTAGTTTCTTTTCTATTCAGCTGGAAAAAGCATGTTTTCAATAAAATTCTGTTGGACTGCATTAGATACCACACCAATTAGTAATTTGAAAGTTGTTGATAAGCAGGTAAATTGTATGTAGTTGTCTGGTGCTGCCTCTTTTGCTGGGTCTTTCATTATCAGGTAGGTTTTGCCAAATATTAACCAATCTTCAATTTCACCTCCTTGCATGATTATATTATTATTTTGTAAAGGATTCCCCAAATGGAGATGAGTCTCTCTTTCTTTAGCCACTGTTGGATCCTACCTCACTGCCATTCATTCTAAATCCTAAGTTCACATGACTCTGTTTTCCTCTTCATCACCTCAGTCACTTCAGTCTGTGGATGATCAGACATTGAAGACCAAGGTTGAGAGACTGAATAGGATTCCAATAGATATCCTTTAGCTACCTGCCCTGCAGTTAGGTGGAGAGGCTGGGCTGAAGTATCTCAGCCTCAGTTTGTATGTAGAATTGCTTGCCTTTCACCTCAGGCAACAGGCAGTCTTGAGCCAGTTCACAAAACCTTACTCTGGAGTTTGAGTTCCATTTTGGTATACAATAATTGACACACCGACTTCACTTGTATCACAGCTTTATTCCCTAAAACAGGGCTGTCAAACTCCCAGCCTGCAGGCCAGATGTGTCACGTGCTGGCCATGCCCATGCCCGCTTTTGCCAAGGGGGAAAAGATCCCAATATGTCACGTGAGTTTGACACCCCCTGCCCTAAAACATGAGATTTGGTGAAAGGAAGAAATCATGGAAATTAATGCCTAATTTGTTGTTGTTATTACTATTGTTCTCTTTCTTTATTCTACTTCTAGCATCCTCCTCCTCATCTCTGGAAAGTTAATGTTTACTTCCAACCATATTTCACACATATAAATAATCACTGTTATTGTTATGTATGCAGGTTTGAAGTCATTGGTTTAGTTTGAACTGTTCTTGTAAAATGTTAGAAATGATTGGTTTAAAAAGTGCGGGAAAACCCTGCACTCTGATTGGCTGGCAACTGTGGCTGCTGGCTATAAGTAGCAGCCGCAGCCCAGCCAAATCGGGTCTGTTATAAGCTGTAGTCACTAATAAACTCTTCACTGAAGCACTCCACGTCTGACTCTTCATGCAAATCTAACACTGGCGAAGAGAAGACAATGCGGAGAACAAGCTGAGAGAGATGGCTGTGCTGAACACCCTCCCCAGCCCCGTTCGATCCGACGGCAGAAGACTGGGAGTCGTATGCAGATCGTTTCCAAATGTATCTGGAAGGAAACGATCTAGCCGACATTTCCGAGAAGAGGAAGAGGGCGGTCTTTCTTACGTACTGCGGCCCGGCAGTTTTCAAGATGGCGAAGGCATTGGTGGGAGTTGCAGACGTGAAGGTAATGGACTGGCCTGACTTGGAAAAGGTGTTAAGAGCCCATTACGTGCTACAAATATCATGTCTCATTTACCATCGTGATCAGGGGGAAAACGAAAATGTAAACGACTTCATGGCAAGTTTAAGAGACATTGGGGGTGCTTGTGAATTTAACAGTTTAGAAGAGGCCATGCACGATCTATTTGTTCTGGGCCTTAAAGACAAGGTATTACAGAGCAAGTTATTAATGAAACCTAAGATCACGTTAAAAGAAGCCATAGAAGAAGCCTCTTCAGCAGAAGCTACCAAGTCCTCAGCAGCAGCCATGAGGAAGATGAACAGGGCCACAAACCATTCTGATGGGGAAAAGTCTACCACAAACCATTGTGATCACCTAGATTCTGAGTCAGATTGCAGTGAGGTGGAAGAGGGAATTTACAGACTCAGAATGGAGCGGAAAAAGAAAGACCTGGATAGGAAGAGGCAAGATTTCTACTGCAGAGGTTGTGGGGGAAGCCACCCCCGCACTGAATGCAAGTTTTTAGACACCATTTGTCTCCATTGTGAAAAAAGAGGACATCTAGCAAGAGTCTGCAAATCATCCAGAACTCCACCCAACAGAAGGAAATTTCCTGCAAACAAAGACAAAGAATTCAAGCCCAACAATCTCAGTGAGAAAATGGGGCGCAGCACAGAAGCAAGGAGGAAGAATGAAACTCATCAGACAGTAACTATTGGTCATTCATCTTCCATCAATAACAGAAAAGTGCATGTCAAGGTACTTATTGAAGGAAGGCCTTGCCAAATGGAAGTGGACTCAGGCTCATATCTGTCTATGGTGTCATGGGACACTATTCACAGACTACTCCCAAACATTCAGAAGAATCATTTCAAGAAGCAAGCGCTGACTCTTAAAGACTACCAAGGGAACAAGATTCCAGTAGTTGGAACAAGAGAATTCAACGTGAAGTTCAAAGGCCACACCAAACGCCTGCCCCTGACCATCGTGGACAAGGATCGCCCAAGTTTGCTGGGACTTGAGTGGTTCAACCCGCTGGGCATCGAGGTGACTGGCATCAATCACGTGAGCAACACTGAATGGGAGGAGGCCTTGAAGTCTGAGTTTCCAGAGGTCTTCAGCAACGGATTAGGCAAGTACTTGGGGACCCCTATCACTTTCAATCTAGATCCCAAGGTACCACCAATCCGTTTAAAGCCCAGAAGGGTCCCATTTGCCTTAAAGGAAAAAATTGATGCACAATTAGATAAATTAATAGCTCAAGGGGTTTTAGAGCCCACTGACCACTCCAGGTGGGAGACACACATAGTCACACCAGTCAAGGCTGATGGGTCTGTGAGAATCTGCGGAGACTACAAGGGGCTACAACAGAGCGCATATCCAGTTCCAGTGGTGCATCATTTATTACATTCTCTTGGTGGGGGCACAGTCTTTGCCAAATTGGATCTGGCCCAGGCATATCAACAGTTAACAGTTGATGATGCCACTGCAGAGGCCCAAACAATTGTGACTCATAGAGGTGCTTTCAAATGCAAAAGATTGCAATTTGGAGTAAGTGTGGCACCAGGCATCTTCCAAAGCCTTATGGAAAGAATGCTCCAAGGACTGCCAGGGGTAGTGCCTTATTTTGATGATGTGTTAATCTCTGCTGAAAATGACATTCAGTTACTCGAGAGACTCAGAGAAGTCCTAACCAGATTCAAGAAAGCGGGGTTAAAAATCAAAGAAGAAAAATGCACACTTAGAACTGACAAGGTTGAGTTCTTAGGCTATATGATTGACAAACATGGTATTCACCCCACAGAAGCCAAGGTTCAGGCAATCAAAGAAGCCCCCAGGCCTAAATGCAAAACAGACTTGCAAGCTTTCCTGGGACTCATTAACTTCTATCACATGTTTCTACCTCAGAAGGCAACCATTGCAGAACCACTACACAGATTACTAGACAAAAAGTCTGCATGGGTCTGAGGCAGGAAAGAACAAGCTGCCTTTAACACTATTGAGAGACAACTCACTTCTGATTCTGTACTGATACAGTTCTCTGAGAATTTGCCAGTTGTACTGACTTGTGATGCATCCCCTTTTGGAGTGGGGGGGGGTGTTGAGCCACATGCTTCCCAGCGGGAGGGAAGCCCCTATTGCATTTCACTCTCGCACCTTGACTAAAGCAGAGAGAAATTACAGCCAACTGGACAAGGAAGCCTTGGCAATTGTTGCAGCTGTCAAGAAATTCCATGAGTATCTATATGGGGGAACATTTACTATTGTCACAGATCACAAACCTCTGTTAGGCATTGTGGCAGGGGACAAACCAACGCCCACGATCCTGTCACCAAGAATGCTGAGATGGACTGAATTTCTTGCTGCTTATTCATACAAACTCATCCACAGGCCTGGAAAAGACACAGGGCATGCAGATGCTTTGAGTCGCTGCCCACTTCATTCACACACTGAGGAACCTGCTCCTGAGACTTACACCTTTTTTCTAGAAACTGTTGCCAAGCTTCCAGTACACGCTGCTGAAATTGCCAGAGAGACTGCCAAAGACACTTTATTGGCTCCTGTTATAGGCTGGATTAAGAAAGGTTGGCCACTTCAAGATCTACCTCAACTTGCCCAACCTTTTAAATCCAGGCAAACTGAATTATCTGTATTAAGAGGATGTATTTTGTGGGGTAACAGGTTGGTTATTCCTGCAAAACTACAAAAAGAGGTTTTGGAAATGTTACATGAGGGTCATCCGGGAATTGTCAGAATGAAGGGATTGGCCAGGAGTTATGTATGGTGGCCAGGTATTGACAAAATGGTTGAACACTGGGTTGCATCCTGTCCCAACTGCCAGGAAGTCAGGCCTGCCCCACCTCTCGCCCCCAAACAGGAATGGGAATGTCCTAGGGGCCCCTGGTCTAGGATTCACATTGACTTTGCTGGCCCTACCAGAGGGCACACCTTCCTTATTATAGTAGATGCATATTCCAAATGGCTAGAGGTTATCCCTATGGCATCCACCACAGCTGAAGCTGTCATCAAGCAGCTTAAGAGGCTTTTTGTAACACATGGGTTACCTGATGTCCTCATTTCTGAAAATGGTCCTCAATTTACATCCAACCTTTTTGAATCATATCTAGCACAGCAGGGTATCAGACATGCCCTGACAGCCCCTGGGCACCCTTCGGCTAACAGCTGGGCTGAACGCATGGTACGCTTTACCAAGGAAAAACTCCAGCAATTGGGTCCTGGGGACATCACTGAGAAAGTTGAAAAACTACTCAGTGTCCAGCATATCACTCCTAACCCATCAACTAACTTATCCCCAGCAGAGTTGTTGATGGGTAGGAAACTCAGGTCTCCCCTTGACCGCCTTCATCCCACTTACGCACCCAACGCACCACTAGATTCCACTAGCAAAATTCGCACATTCACTGTGGGTGATTCTGTTTATGCTAAGAACCTTATGGATGAACCATTATGGATTCCTGCTGAGATAACCCAAATCACAGGTCCTAGGTCTTACAGGGTACAAACAGAGGTGTCCTCTGGAGCAGACACATTGATCAGCTTAGATCCAGATTACCTCAGGAACATCGGAATTGCTCCTCTCTGGTTCCCATACCTAGTACCTCATCTAGGGGGGAAGGGGAGGATCATGAGAGTAATCAGCAAGCAAGAATCAACCCCATGTGTAACGAGCCAACACGACAGGAACCATCCCAAAACCTGTCACAATGCCAAAATCCATTCTTACAAGTGGAAGACTGTACATCACTACCTGACTTAGGTGCTGATATTGGGTTGGAGATGGATTGGGAGGAGAGATCAGGTTGTAGCAACCGAACAGGTTCTACTATTACTAGAAGTCTGTATTACAAGAGTTGTAAACTACTATTTATAGAAGTGAAACTGAATTCTCGTCATAGTTGGCTTATTCCAAGTATCAGACCTGGTACGGAACTGGTAGCGGAACTGACCTGGAGAAATTGGTTTCCAGCTGCTGTGTTGATACTAGTAGAGAAGAAGACTTCTCAAAGTATGATGGAAGTCTTCGTGGCAGCAGGCAGCTACGTCTCTCTCTCTCTCACACATACACTTCTTTCTCATGAAGTGGTTTTGCAAGCCATCTTGAGGAACCTTTGTTCCCCAAGTGTAGCAGGTTGTAATGTCACCCACATCAATGAGTAGAAGCAATCCTGACACAGCAGCTCTGACAAGCATTAATTAAGCTGATCTGGGTTTGACGTGGTGTGATTGGTTGCTCAAAGGAAGGAAGCAAAGGGAGCAGAAGGAATGATGCTGCAAAGGAAATGGGAGAGCCGAAGCACGGAGACCTATCAATAATTCATATAATGCCAACAGCAACAAAGGGAAAGTGGGAACAAAACAAGGATAACAGAATATCATAAAGCTTTTTAATGGTCTTTTTCTATTAACATCAGCTCAGTGACCATTTTTCAAAGGAACTTCTGGTAGTTTTCCAAAATTGGAAAGGAATTCAGTGACAAAAGCTGAAAAGCTATGGCTCCCCATAAGTCTCTCTGATGCCAAACAGTGTGCTGTCAGGAATAGAAGAGGATTGGCTGATGGTAAATAAAGGCTTCTGCAAATTTAAGGACATTTTTCAAAAGGAAACGCTGGCAAGTATATATTTACATTTACATTTATATTTAATTGAGAAATACACTTAATGAATGTTATGACAACAGGCCCCAAAAAAGAGAGAAAATTATTCTTCCTCCTGCCTTCGTAGTTGTAAATCATGTACACTTGCTTCAGGCAAGGCATTAACACCCCATCCCTCCCTGAAATATTTATATAATAATAATATGGCTGAGTGTAAGTAATGCTAACACAATCTACCACCTGCTTTGAATGTTTGGAAAATATTATACAATTGCTAAATGATTATAAATATGGTCCACAGCAGGTGGCAGATCTAGCCAACCTTGAGGAATCTTGAAAGCTTATGCAAGGGTGGATCTGATGAATATTTGGATCGGAGATGTAAAAAAAATGAGGGAGATTGGCAGTGGCAAAACAGTTGCATATTGTTGCCTAGAAAATGTCAGGAATTTGTCTATGAAAGCACCAGGAGTTGAGTTGAGCTCAAGGGAAACTTTACTTTATTATTAAAATAATATTCTGTTGTTTCATTAGGAAATTTTCTGATGGCATTAACTCTTATTAATCATGTATATGGGGAACTTGGAAGGGAAGTAAACTCACCTCACTCAGTTTAGAATAAACAAGATATGGTGGAATAAAAAAACAACTTTTTGAAATCAGAGCATTTAGAATGGTAGCAGTAACTTTAAACTTCCTTAGTTTCTTTTCTTCATATGCATTTATTTTACCACAGATACAAATGGCAGCAGGAGCTAATCAGCTGCCTCCCATCAGCATTTCCCTTTCTTCTATGGAGCATCCTTTGGAATGCCATTCCATCATGAAATAGGATACTCAGCATGGCTCTCATGAACCCATCTCAGAATGACTCTGTGACACTATTCCAAAGCTTGTGATTGGCCAGGGAAAAGGAACAAAATGTACATGTCAGCCCTAATGTAAGTAAACCAGATCAGGAAATCAATTTCACAGGAAGGTTAAACTTCATTTATTAACACTGGCTATAATAACAGTATCTGGAAAGCCTGATGATGCAGTATCTCCGCCTCCTCCTTATACTTCAGTGAATTAGGAAGTAACAGTCTGATCTGCTTCCAAATGTTATTTAATTGTTATTGTTAGATTTGCAAGAAGAGCCAGACGCGGAGTGCTTCAGTGAAGAGTTTATTAGTGACTACAGCTTATAACAGACCCGATTTGGCTGGGCTGCGGCTGCTACTTATAGCCAGCAGCCACAGTTGCCAGCCAATCAGAGTGCAGGGTTTTCCCGCACTTTTTAAACCAATCATTTCTGACATTTTACAAGAACAGTTCAAACTTAACCAATGACATTCAAACCTGCATACATAACAGTTATGAACTAAAAAAAATGCTTCCGCTCTTTTTGCCTGGTAATAATTCCTGTATATCTCTGTCAAGGTTGTCTTTTTTGCTCTGGAAATCAGACCACTGAAAGCCACCTGCCAACCAAGGAGTCTACTGTCGTTCAGAAAGAAACTGAAGTTTAAGAGACAATAACAGGAAGGTTAAAACACTTCTATTTAAAAAAGGTGTCCCTGTGGATTTTACTCAGCTAGTCATTGCTAACTACAGGGGGAGGTGCTCATCTCTATTTCAAGGCCATTGAGCCAGCACTGTCCAAAAACATTTCCATGGTCATGTCACCAGCATGACTTCACAGAGTGCTGTTACCTTCCCACTGAAGTGGTACCTATTTATTTACTCGCATTTGCATGCTTTTGAACTGCTAGATTGCAGGAGCAGGAGTGAGGACAAAAGCTCACCCTGTCATGTGGCACTTGGGCCTCAAATCTGGGCTGCTGACTTTCCAGACAAGAAGCCCAGAATCTTAACCACTGATCCAATGTGCCATCCTTAAAACACTTTTAAAGGAAATGTTATATGATAAGATAAACTTCACATTCATTATTTGCATTGTCAATTCAGTGTTAGAATCAGTATTGTTTGGGGCAAGGATAAGTCATGAGTCAGGCATGAGTCTGCTATTTTGTGTTAAAATTTTATGAATGTGTTTCTCAGTTTGGTGAATCTGTGAAGTTCAGGTCTTCAAACTAAAAAAATTAAATAAATATCAAAACTGTGTATATTGGCGTACATTTCTGCAAAATAGGTATTGTGGTTTACCCTTACTTTCTCTCTTAATGTATCCAGTTTGGGCAAATATTTGTTACTAATTTGCATATAGGCTTTGCCCTAATTATTCTTATAATAAGAAATTACTTTTCAAAATTCTGAGAAATAAAGAATTTTGAATGAAATCTTTGTTTGTTCGACTTTATATGAAAATCAGTTTAGGATTTTATTAAAGAATGTGTCTGATAGAATTAAGTTAATCATTACCTAAATCCAGTATGTATAAACACAAATTATTTGTAACATAAGCAACAAGGAATGGATCATCCAAACTGTACAAGCCTCAAACTGTACAAACTGTACAATCATTCTTTGTATTGTTTTCTTATTGCAGTCCCAGAGATGGAGCTGTCATGAATTCTACTGGGAACACCCATTAATCGCATTAACATGGCTAAAAAAAAATAGCACAAAGGATGTTTGATTTGCAAAATGAGAGGCACCCAATAAATATCCCAGGATTGTATTAACAAAAGGGGGATTATACAGCTCACAGATAATTTCCCTACAAGGTTTACTCACAAATTCTTCTAACTTAATACTGGGGAAAATGCCAGTCCATCAGTTAATCTAAGTTTTTAAACAGATGCGTAATCACCTGTGAGTTTGGTAGAAAGAAAACTATTCAGCTAGCAGATCTCTTCCCTTTATCCTGCCTTAGTTCCCCATTCTGCTGATCATAGCACCATCAAAAATGTAAGCTGAAACACTGTTTTATCCTAGAAATTGAAGAGCAGTGTTCATATAATTGGAGAGGCAGATGCTTGCGCTGCCATTCCCAAAGAAGTCATCTGTCACCCCTCCTCATCCTTATCGTGTTCATCTGCCAACCAAAGATTGCCACAGTCCGAAATAGGACCTGTGAGTCTCCCATGGCAGATGCTGCCACTGCTGTAGTCTAAAGGCCCTCCAGACAGCCCTGGGCAAAAATTTTAATTCAACATCAAACTTCAGCTTGAAATCTGTGAGAGAGAAAAAAAATGACAAGATGTCAGTTTCTCTGAACCTATTTAAGTGTACTTCAAACTTCACTGATCTGGATCACAGAACTCCTGATAATGAATGGTAATTGCTAGCTACTCCGAGGTCCTAGGAGCTCTGTGCATTGATGCCAATGTCTCGAAGGTCAATTTGACAGGGAGTTCAGAAATAATAATTTCTGGGAAATTATTCCCAGAAAGCTAAAGCAAAGAACTTTGATAATGACAAGAACTCTAAACACATGACAAAAACCAAGAGGCTTCTGCCAAAAAATGTCTTAATGACATCTATGAGGCAAGAAAAAGCAAACCCTGTTTATCTTTGATACTCATTTCAAGAGCCATACTCTCAAAAATGGGTAAGTCAAAATAAATATTAATGTGACTTAATCTGAAGCAAGCTGAATTAAATGAATCAAATGTAGGTAATGTGGTTGTTCCCTCGTACTTAATAACCTCCTGTTCCTGTTGCGATATAAATGATGATTCAGCAGCAAGTTTTGGAGGGGCTACCTGCAAAATTTCTAAGACCATTCACTGATATAGAGATGTAGGCTGTCTACTTTTGTTATTTGGATAAAACAGAAGTTTGATACTATTGATGCCTGTCATCAATATAATATTTTCAACATGCAAAATGGTTGCCATCCAGAGCGTACAATATATCAGTGGAAGCAGACAAGAGGATGTTGGTTTGTGAACTAACCTCTGGGTTAGAGCTCCTAGCTTGCATATAATAGCAGGAAATTGCTTTAGTTAAAACTGGGGTTTATGTGCCCAAATTTACTAATATTGTTACCACCATCTTCAGATAATTCTTCAAATGGCAAGGATATCATTAAAGCTGACAACTTTAGCTTACATCTTTTCTATTTTATTAAACACGTAGGAATCTTGATTGGCTAAAGAAATAAGAGGAGGATGTAATAAATCTGAATGAAGGTATGGTCATATCTTAGGGAATAAAGTGAATGCAGGGAATGGGAGGAGTTGGTTTAATTTTTTTTTTTTTAATTACATTTATATGCCGCCCTTCTCCGAAGACTCAGGGCGGCTCACAATTTTTGGAGCACAATCCAATGTGCTCAGCAATAGCCTTCATTCCATTGTATATGCCTGCTTATTACTAAGCGGCATTTTTACAAGGTCAGCTAATTGCCCCCAACAATCTTGGGTCCTCAATTTACCTACCCCGAGAGGATGGAAGGCTGAGTCAACCTTGAGCCTGGTGGGATTCGAGCCTACAGTAGTTGTAGACAGCTGGATCTTAAGAGCAGGCATTTACAGCCTGAGCCACCAAAGCTCGATTGTGAATGAAGAGGCTAAAATGTATATAAAGGTAAAGTTTTCTCCTGTCCAGTCATGTATGGGGAAAGTGCTCATCTCCATTTCTTAGCTGTGCAAGCCAGCATTGTCCGGAGATATTTCTGTGGTCATGTGGCAAGCAGGGCTATATGCTGAAACACACAGAATGCCTTCCCACCAAAGTGTTACCTATTGATCAACTTGCATTTTCATGCTCTTGAACTGCTAGGTGGGCAGGAGCTGGGAGAAGGATGGGAACTCACTCCCTCAGGCAGCACTCAGGTCTTGAACCATGGGTGTCAGTTTTCCAACTGTCAGTGTCTTTAACTGCTGAGCCATCGTGCCCCCTCCTCCCCCAAATGTATATAAAAACACATAAATTAGGGTCACCTGCAGTGGTGGGATTCAAATTTTTTTACTACTGGTTCTGTGGGTGTGGCTTGGTAGGGATGGCAGGGGAAGGATACTGCAAAATCCCATTCTCTTCCTACCCCACTAACCTGCTTTCCAGCTCCATTCTTCTGTGCAGGGCAACAAAAGAAGACCCAGCCGATCAGCTGGGACTCAGGAGGCAGCGAATAGATGGGGGTGGGGCCAGACAGAGGTGGTATTTGCCGGTTTTCCGAACTACTCAAAATTTCCACTACCGGTTCTCCAGAACTGGTCAGAACCTGCTGAATACCACCTCTGGTCACCTGTAGATACATACGAAAGTAGGAATTAGTTGCATGTTATACTTCAATGAATGATGATAATGGAAGTATTAAGAGACCATTTTGGGAGAGGGAGGAAAGCTAAAAGCAAAACAAGGGGAGAAGTTATTCATGTTAAATTGGTCTTGCACATTCTGTGCCATCAAACATCCAATAAAAATTAAAGATAAAAGATAAAAATAATAATTAAAAATAATAAAGAAACTATAAAGAAAACAAAAAACAAACTCAAAGGGCAGACTCCATGGGCCACTAGGTCTTTTTCAACTGTCATGTTTCTATCTTTCCATGACCAAATCACAAGTCAATTGTTTTCTCCATCATGACTGTGAAGGAAGAATAAGAGAAGATAGGAAAACAGTTATGTGGGAATCCTCTTATCTGAACTTTTCTTAACTGAAATTAAATGGTTTTAATATTCCACACTGGATTTTTGTTGTTTCAGATGACAAGGCTAACTTTTGAATAAGTACAGAATTCCAACTTAATAGCCCTGCAAACTTCTTAGAGCTACACCTTTATAGTTGAAATAAATGATCTCAATATACCATTAACACACAATACTTCAATTCATAGCCATTTTTCCAAGAAAGTATGTGGCTTTCCAAAGCCTTGGATTCAGCACCCAGAACTTCCAAGATGAATCAGTTTGTAATATTTAATCTGATAGGACTGAAACTATTAAATGATGAAATGGAGAGTCGTCACATTAACTATTTAATTTTATCAGATTTAAAGGTAAATTAAAGTATAGTTTTCAATCTTGTGCCAACTACTTTTTGAAGGACATCTCTAGATCTATATCTAGCCCACAGTCTGCACAATGCTGCTCCTTCTTGCATTACATGCACAGAAATGTAGAGTTTTGCTGTAACAACCCTCAACACTAATATATATTCAACCCTCAGCACTAATATAGATTCAAGGTGCTGGTGCTAACCCTTCATGGCATTGGACCAGGGTATTTGCAGGAAACCCTGCTGCCGATAACAGCTTCCCGATGACCCGTGCGCTCCTACCTGCAGGACCTGCTCAGGGTGCCGTCAGCCAGGCAATGCTGGCTGGCGGCTCCCAGGGGTAGGGCCTTCTCTGTTGGGGTGCCCACCCTTTGGAACCAGCTACCCCTAGAGCTCCGGGTGGCCCCTGACCTCCGATCCTTCCGCTGTGACCTAAAAACTTGGCTGTTCCAACTAGCCTACCCAGACTGAAGGAGGGGGGGAGGGTTTTTTTTAGTGGTAGTTTTAAATTTTTAACCGATTTATGAGATTCTGGTTTAATTGATTTTTAATGTTTATATTGTGGTGTTTTTTAGTATTGTAAGCCACCCTGAGTCCTTAGGGAGATAGGGCGGCATATAAATCTCATAAGAAAATAATAAATAAATAAATAAATATTTAGGATCCACAAGCCCAGGAAGATTTAGTTGAGATATGAAATAAATGAGGAAAAGGATTGCACTGCAGGAGTATAATTGTCACATAATGAGTTATTTTGTGTTTCCCCCATCTTTAATTTTTCTGACATACCATGGTTTACTATCATTAGAAATAGCAGTGAGCAAACACACTGCCTTATATGTTTCTAAAAGTGCAGATGTCATCGATCTACCTATTTCTAGTGACAATTCAGTAGTTCTTGAAGTTTTGACATGATCACCACAGAATCGTTGGGAATATGTTCCACTTCTGTGCTAACTCTTTGTGGATTCCCATCTGTGACTCTATGAATATTTGATGCCAGGGGCCATTCTACAAACCCACATTACTGATAACTTTTGCCCAGGAGCCAAAGCAGGATGATCAGCCATCAGAGCAAGTTAAAAAGAACTCATTCATTAGTAACATCAAAGGATGTTCTTGTGTTAGAACACACACAAAACAATTTTCATTAATTTTGTAGCTAGACAATTAGCCAAGGTTCTCTGGTTAGGTTACTCACTTCCTTAAAAATGCTGCAAAATATAACCTAAAGTAGCTGAATGTTTCTGTCCTATAAATTTATCTCTTTATTATCCCAATCTTTCTTTCTTTCCTTCATACCCCCTTTCTTGGCTGTTTTAACATCTTTGGATGATTCATTATCTGCTCCCATCCTGTCTTGCATCATCTAGAATCTGTGTTAATATTGTTTTACAAGTATAATCTATAAAGCATCTCACACAGCTGTTACTGTGAGTAAAATAGGCAGCAGGAGTATTAGGTATGTTCACCACCTTGAGTTACCTTTAAGTAACAAAGGCTGGATAAAAATCTAATAAATTAATAGCAGTTACACAGAAGTCAGGTGGGCAACTTACCTAGATTAAACAAAAGAAATGGTGATTTATAATATTTATAATATTTTAAACTATTGTGCTATCCAGCCAGTTTAGAGCTAATGGGATAGTTAGTTAGGAATTGAGAGCTGTCCCCTTAAGGGAATGCATCATGGTAAATGTAGTTAAGGTATCCTGGGAAATGTAGTCCATGTCATGTGGTCACATCTGTAATCCTAATTGGTCACTGAATTGACCCTTGTTGGGTTGAGGGAGGCTCCCTCACTCTATCCTGAATCCTGTACCATGCGGACAGTACAATCATTACTACAATTATCATCATAGTTATCATTAGGGATGAGGCTTTAATATCTTTCTACACCACAATTCAGATATGCAAAGGATTGGACATTAAGAAGAACCTCATCATAACTGTGAGTTGACAGGATGCCTGATGAACCAATAAAAAAGACTTTGTATAGATGCTTTGTGGAGTTGCTCTGTCTGCTTTATACCCATCTAGAGCGTAAAGCAGAACAACTATTGTACAATGAATAACATCATCTATGGTGCTGACCTCCATCAACTTTTGTTGGTGTGCTTCTACTAACTACTTCCAATTATTCACAAATTGGTAAGCATACAGATAGACAGATACATCCACAGAGATATTTCTCAGTTCCTAACATTGTCTTACCATACTATGAGCAAGAAACAGAATAGAGCCATTAAAATGAAATATTGAGCCACAAAGAGATTGAATTTCAGTTCTAAATGGCTATCAGTAAATGGTGAATGACACAATAAATGGACTATAATCAGAAATAAACACTTTTACAAGGAAAATTTATTACACCACACAGTGCACACAGCAGGATGAAACAAGTTTTTATTTGTTCCATTCCCATGGCATCTTGGAGTATAAGTTTTGTTTTCTTTCTCTTGAATAGAGCAATGAATTTGTGATCAGTTTAAAAAGCTGCCAGTTCCAACATTGGATTAATTATTATTGCTAGTGAAATCAGTATAAAGAACACAGGTCTTTAAATTAAGTAGCAAGAATATCATGCTGCTCCCTATCATGATGTTATTGCTGAACAGGGTCTCTTCCTAGAGCCTTATGACAGCATACAGTCCAGTAACAACAATGGTAAAGTTATGAACCTATACAAATGCCCTACTATATTCAATAGGTTTGATTTTCAAGTTACATAAACATAGGATTGTTGTGTGCAGATATATGTGTGTCTTACCAAACGCAAGTAGAGAACATTTAAAACATGGATATTTGGAGATGGGGAGGAAACCAATGCTGGAAGGGAGCTCAGTGAAGAGTTTCAGTAATCCTAATCAACAATCATATTTCTAAGCTAAAAAGCACTGGAGTGAATGTGCGTGTGATCCCCTCGCATCGCCGTGCACCTGCGCCTCCACGCACAATTCCCCTTGCCGTGTGCTGCGCATCTCTGCACATGTGCATGTCTCCCATGCACCCCCACACATGCACAACAGGTACCCGACAATCAGCTGTTGGGTGGCAGTGGCGCGTGCGCATGTGCAGTGGGGCTCTTCCAGACAAGCTCTCACGTGCTGCAAGAAATGGCTCTGCATGCCACTTCCGGCACGCGTGACATAGGTTTGCCATCATGGTACTATACCATCAGATTTGTAATAAAATTGTCCAAAGCCCAGATGCAGAACTGAAAACATGTAACTATCAGAAGAGTTTTAACTAAATAAGTGTCTTTTTCAATGCAGTCTTCCAAGTGTTATACTGGACAACCCATAAAGAGGGATAGGTGAATTAAGCAAAGGACTTTCAACAAGGGTTTTATTATTATTTATATCTATGAAGAATGTGCCTTCACAAAAGCTAAAGCTGATGAAGAGGATCTCCTAGTGGCCAAAATGAAGTATGAAAATAAATGAAAATAAAACCCGTAAATAAAAAAATTATACACATGATGTAATACAATTTGTAATTTTTATTCACATTGCTCTGGGATTCAATTCTTGTAAAACTAATTTGATTACTTCTGATGATGCTATTGTTATATTATTTGAATTTGCTAAACATATATTTTAAAATTTTCTCATTATTAGAAGATTGTTCTTTACCTACCAGATATCACTTAAGAATTCCAACTAATAATGCTGTACAGATGTGTAGCTGGGCTTTCCATCTTGGTCACCATTGCCCTGATTTCTTGACCCAATGAGCAATTTATTTCAGAAAATGTAGCAGAGCCTAGGAAGTGCTAGGGATTAAAAGGATGGTTTCAGTGGGTCAGATTGTAATCATATTTATGTAATAAAATTATGTTTACTTGGGTTAGAGAAATGCATTCGTTGGAATTGTTGCTGGGAAAAATATGGACTAATAAGCAAACAGCTGGGAAAGTTAGTGTAATTGACATATGATACCACTGGGAGTCTTCTCACAGTATGTAGCATATTTTTAAATATCTCACAAGCAAATAAATAAAATACATAGTGAAAAGGAAGAAACAGGACTGGATTTGGGATAATTTTGGTGGGATGGAACAAGCATGCTGAAAACAAGGAGAGAACGTTTAAGTAGGACTAGGCAAACCCCTGAATTAGATGTATGCTTGTTCTGTTTATGTTAAGACCATGATTATTAATGATTCTGTGCTATCAAATTGGTATGACTCCTAGTGGCCAGATAAGTACATTTACTTCAGGATGATCTGTCCCCCTACTGGTTATTTAAATTTTCTATGAATGCACCCATGATCTCTGTAATGAAGTCCATCCACCTTGCTGATATCATTCTTTTTTCTTTCCTTTTTTAAAAATTCATATTTATATCCCGCCCTTCTCCGGAGACTCAGGGCGGCTTACAATTTTTGGGATACAACCCAATGCGCTCAGCAATAGCTTTCCCTCCATTGTATATGCCTGCTTATTACTAAGCGGCATTTTTACAAAGTCAGCTTATTGCCCCCAACAATCTTGGGTCCTCAGTTTACCTACCCCGAGAGGATAGAAGGCTGAGTCAACCTTGAGCCTGGTGGGTTTTCGAGCCTGCAATAATTACAGGCAGCTGGAACTAAGTGCTAGGCTAGTAACAGCCTGCACCACCAAGGCCCTTCCATCTTCCAGCATTATGGACTTCCATATCATTTTATAATGTGTCCAAAGATTTGAACCTGGTCATGTTTGCCTTAAGTAATAACCCAGAATTGATTTGTTTAATGAACATGATTGAAGAATTTTAAATTTTCCCAACTCAAGAATAGGAAAAAAAAAATACTTAACTGGTAAGAGAAATTATACAGAAACTGTTATTCTGGCCAAAGAAAGTGTTTCAAAATACTGATTAAAAATTGTCAAATATCTGCATTTGTCATATTCAGAGTTTTCTTATTTTGAACCTGAAAGTAGCAACATGTAAACACAAAATACGCATTCAAACCTGCAGAAAGATGTTGTGCCTGAAATTTTATTTTGACAGGACTGACCTTGAATAACATAGACGAGAAATAATTTTCATGCTTTTATTCAATAAATAATAAAATTGTTTATATTATTATATGAGAGCCATTTAGCATAGTGGTTAAGGCATCAGACTAAAAATCGAGAGACCTTGAGTTCTAATTCTGCCTTACATGCAAAGCCAGTTCGTTGACCTTGAACTAGTCATTTTCTCTCACCCCTAGGAAAGAAGCAATGGCAAACCACTTCAGAAAACCTCACTAAGAAAACTTCAGGGATATATCCAGGCAGTCTCCAAGAACCAGACATGAATGGAAGAAAAGAATTATATGATTTGCCTGAAGACCCACCCATGCTAGATACACAGTTTTTTAGAAAACAATCCTGGTTTAGCAATGCAAAATCAAGAAAGAGGAAGAAAATTTTCTACAGGATATTCTAAAAAAGGAGGGGGTAGGGCTCGCCTTTCCTCCATTCTAACATGAAAAGGCAGCTTTTCTTGACTCCTGGCAACTAGGTGGATAAGCCCCGTATAGTTTCCTTAAGAACCTTTTCAAAAAGTGTTTGTTGTTGCATTCCTCCAATGACTTTGTACCAAAATCACCTCTCATTTTATATTTAATACACTGAAAATGGCAATGAATTATTTGGCAATTATATAAGCAAAGTCAACAAATAATTTGGGGAAAACTAATATGAGGAACACAGTAAAGATAACCTGGCTATTTTTGCACTGCTCAATATGTGTAGACACAGTTAGTGAAAATGCTTCCGTACTATGTTCCTGGAACTTTATTTATTTTATTTTATTTGACTTGTATGATGCCGCTCTCCGAAAGGACTCGGGGCGGCTCACAGATAAAACATAGAACAATAAATAAGTTAAAAAGAGATTAAACCTAAACAAGCCAAACCAAACAGTTAAAACCCAATTAAAAATCCCACCCCCCTCAGGAGGTCAGTCCAGCCCGGCCTACAGAAACAACCAGGTTTTTAGATCACGCCGGAAAGAGGAGAGATCGGGAGCCAGCTGTAGCTCCATGGGTAGTTGATTCCATAAGGCGGGAGCCGCTACAGAATAGGCCCTTCCCCGGGGCACCGCCAGCCGACATTGTCATGCGGACGGCACCCCGAAGAGTCCCCACCTGTGTGCTCGCACAGGGTGATCGGTATTTGATGTCGGCAGGAGGCGACATTATTTTTCTTTTTACTTTGAGCTGGTCCAGGAACATAGAGGGGATGATAGGAAGCAATTTCACTAACTTTATGTC
Source organism: Naja naja (assembly GCA_009733165.1). NCBI lineage: Eukaryota > Metazoa > Chordata > Lepidosauria > Squamata > Elapidae > Naja > Naja naja. The sequence continues at coordinate 107,200,154 of CM019149.1, forward strand.
TGCACATACTGACCAGTGCAAAAGTTTGCAGCCTGTTGTAATCCTAATACCTAAGATTATCAGGTGAGCTGGTACATTCTCAAACATAACACTGGAATTTAGCCCTCCATCGTTATTTTCCGAGAATACTTATGGAATATTTATGTGTAAATAAAGATTATCATTTTTTAATTTCCAGAATGCCAGCTTCCTGTGTTTGTTTGGTTGGCTGTTTTAGGGGAAAAAATATTAAAGTAGATTTCATGGTGGAGGTATTAACAAACTGCCTAGCCCTGGTTTACAGTATCTTGGAACACAAATTACACACACAGAAATCTGATCTGCATCACCAAGTTGCTCCAGTTTGAATATAACCCATTACCTATTTCTGGTGGCAGGAATGCGGATCATCCTGTACCTGCTATGTGCCAATATTTTTGAAGTTATCTCAACCAGCCCTTATCTGAGCCGAGATGCCCTTCGAACGGTCACTCATGCGCTCGTCACTTCCAGAATTGACTACTGTAACGCTCTCTACATGGGGCTGCCCTTGCGCACCACCTGGAGGTTGCAGCTGGTGCAGAATGCGGCCGCGCAGGCTGTGATGGGGGTGTCCCGATACTCCCACATTACACCCCTCCTGCGCGACTTGCACTGGTTGCCGGTTGCCTCCCGGGTTGCCTTCAAGGTGCTAGTAACAACTTATAAAGCCCTAAATGGCTTGGGTCCAGGGTACTTGAGGGAACGCCTCCTGCCAGCATCGCATTCCGATCGCCCCGTGCGCTATCACAGGAGGGGCCTCCTTGGGATTCCATCGGTTAGGCATTGTCGGCTGGTGGTTCCCAGGGCTAGGGCCTTTTCTGTGGGAGCGCCCGCCCTATGGAATCATCTCCCTGTGGATCTCCGTTTGGCCCCTGATCTCCACTCCTTTCGCTGAGACCTGAAGACCTGGCTATTTCAGCAGGCCGGTCTGGATTGACCCGGGGGTGGGTTATTTTTAGTTGTTTTAATTTAATTTAAATTTTAATTGGGCTTTAGACTTGTAGTTGTTTATTTTTATTGTAATTTTGTACGGTTTTTAAATGTTCGCCACCCTGAGTCCTTAGGGAGAAGGGCGGCATACAAGTCTAAATAAATAAATAATAAATAAATAACCAGTGAATGCCTGTTTTTTGTTTCATGGTAGATATTTTCTGTGGATTTTATGCAGTTGTTCTTGCAGTTTAGATTTTCAATTATAAAACACAAAGATGTTTTCTTCTTTTCATTGAAATTGATGAAAGTTTCAACCTGTGATTTGTTTTGGAAATTGCAATATTTTATACCAATGGATGCAGTGATATGTGTTATTACAATACAGATTCTGTGATATCTTTCAATTATGTCTTGTGTGGTTCATATTACAGTAGCAAATTTATTGATAAATTAGTGACTATTGATAAACATAAAATATTTTTGTTCTTTTCCTTAGGTGGCATTTTTAGTTTGCATTCTTAATTTTTTAAGTTTCATCCTTTTTAAGATGGATTGTTTTGTTATAAAAAATATATTTAAAAATAAATAAATTTACTAAAATTTTGCCAGTTTTTCCTAAGGGAGGGAGAGGTCAATGAAAACCACTTCCTTAAAATCCTGCCTATGGAATGGAAAGGGCTTGATACTGTATAGTACTTGCTTTCTTTTATTTATTAGATGTTTTTCAAATATCTCAAACATTTCAAAGATTATGCTTAGAGGTTCTGCTGCCATAGCCGAACCTCTAAGCATAATCTTTGAAAAATCTTTCAGGACCAACTCCTTGCCAAACCTATGGTCACAAGCCATGGTCATCCCCATCTTCAAAAAGGGAGACCCCAGTCTAGTTGAAAATTACAGACCAATCTCTTTATGCTGCATCACCTGTAAAGTCATGGAATCAATCATTAACCAATCCATTATCCTCCACTTAGAGACAAACAACCTACTCTCTAACAAACAACATGGTTTCAGAAAAAAACTATCCTGTAATCTGCAACTCTTACACTGCAAAAACATATGGACTACACAACTCAATCAAAGCAAAGCAATAGACACAATCTACATAGACTTCTGTAAAGCCTTCAATTCAGTGGTACATGACAAACTACTAGTAAAACTAAAATCTTATGGTATCTCTGGACAACTGCATAACTGGATAGAATTCCTGTCAAACAGACAACAAATGGTCAAAATTGGGAGCATCTTATCAAATTCTGTACCTGTCAACAATGGTGTCCCCCAAGGCAGTGTTCTAGGACCAACTCTCTTCATACTCTACATAAACAACCTCTGTGATCATATTAAGAGCAACTGCGTGCTCTTTGCTGATGATGTAAAGCTATTCAACACCACAGACAATACTGCTACCCTTCAGAAAGACCTCAACTATGTATCAGAATGGTCAAACAAATGGCAACTTCAAATCTCAACAAATAAATGCTCTGTCTTACATATTGGCAAAAAAAAATCAGAAAATAAAATACAAGCTGAATAGTCAAGACCTTGTTGATGATCCAAACTCTGTCAAGGACCTTGGAGTACTCATCTCAAATGATCTAAGTGCTAGAGCACTGTAACTACATAGCCAAAAAGGCATTAAGAGTTGTTAACCTAATCCTACCTAGCTTTTTCACACTACTAACTAGGGCATACAAAACATTTGCTAGACCAATACTCGAATACAGCTCATTAGTCTGGAACCCATATCAGGTATCTGATATTAACACACTTGAGAAAGTCCAGAAATATTTCACAAGAAGAGTTCTCCACTCCTCTACTCGTTGCAGAATACCTTATGCCACCAGACTTGAAATTCTAGACCTAGATGTGTATGCCATCCGTCTTGTGCCTTGGCATGGGTAGGAGTGCAACGAACAGCTTAAGGCGGCAGTGTGGAAAAGCCCTCATATACAGTTTTTGAAAGTGAAACCCGCACTATATTTAACTTCAACAAAGCTGCAGAAAAAGCGATTCCTGCTATCGCCGAATACCTGCCCAAAGACTATCTACTGTACACACTATAAAGAGCAGAGGCTTGAAACAATACACCGAATCCTTCCGACACAAACCCCCGCTTAAATCAAAAATTCCCTCTCAAGTCCATCACCGCCTCTTCTCTAAAAGTGACTCCGCTATTGTGGATTGGATCCCGCAGCTCAAACGTCTCTTCCCACGTGCCCGGTTAAATTGGTATGTGATTTGGTATTAAACTGATACAGCAGATGCCCTTTAAAACTCGCCTTTTTATCAGAAGCATAAGATTTGTGGGGTACATAGGCTACTGAAGTCGCTTTTGTCCCCTTTCTCCATAACGGAAATCCAATGCAAAATCCAAGGTTATCCAGTTATTAAGTAGCTGGGTTGGTCAAGATAGCAGAAAAAAAGGCTCTTCATATCTCTAAACGAGCTCATTAATATAGTTTTAAATAATTGAAACACGTAATGTGTTTGCATGGTATTAATGCTCCGGCAATAAAAATCCACTAGAAACAGCTCAAATAGCAGTTTAAATACCTTAACATGTGCAGAAATCTAGAGACCATTAAAAAAAGAAAAAGAAATTAGACGTTAGTACGAAGACTGTGACAAAGGCGGACGTCTTCTTTAGATTTTTTTTCTAAAAATCTATAAAATCCCCCGAATTTTCTCTTAAAACGCCGCAAATTGGCATGCCGTCACTTAGAATTAGTAGGGTGAATCTGACAGGCAGCACTGACATTGGAATTAGCAATAGGGTGGCACGTTTAGAAACTAATCAAAATTGATTCACATAAAGCAAGACCTCAAAAGGTAATAAATTGGGCTACAATATAATCCCGGACATCCGCGTACGAGGTTACGATACATTTCTTCATTTTCTATCTCTTGAGATTTTGGTATAGCACTACATTTTCTTTCAAAAGGCCTATTCCGGGTTACTGGTCACGTGATGCCACTGTGACCGGTCCACAAGAGGGCGCACACAACAGGCGCTTCCTGACGGTCTAGGAACAAAAATGGCCAGTCATCGCGCGCTTTCCGCCTCTCATTCAAAATCGGCGGCGACCACGGCCAATCGGAGAGAAGTTAAGCCCTTTCGTCCTACGATCGACATTTCTAGCAGCCACTAGCGAACAGAGGGGTCTGGCGGCCGTGGGCGTGGACAAAGCCAGAGCCTGCTAGTGATGGCGGAACGAGGAGGAGGCGGAGGAGGCGGTGGTGGCGGCGGTGGTCCTGGCGGCGGTGGCGAAGGAGATGCTGGTGCAGCGGAACGGTACAACAATGAAATCAGGTAAGGAGAAATCTCCCGCTTGAATCACTTCGCTCAGAACACGGGGAAGGTGGGGGCAACAAGCAGTCGCCCGGCAGCACGAGGCCTTTAGGAGCGCGCGGCTGCGCGCGCCTGCGCACACGACGCACCGAAACCTCGAGCGTTCTTAGGCTTCGCTGTTTCCTCAGTGGTTTATTGCCCCCCCCCTTTCGGCGCGAGGCGGAAGCGGCCGTTCAGCTGCCCCCACCTTGCCCGCCCGCCCCTCTTCAGCCTTCACTTCAGCTCCGGTGAGGATTTGCTCCGTTTGCTCCCCCGGGCCGGACCCTCGTTCCTTATCCGTCGCTCCTGAAAGCGTTTGGGTGTGGGCTTTTTTTTTGTTTGTTTCTAACGGCTATCCGATGTCTTCGAGGAAAAGAAAACGTTGCGGAGACGAAGCGTTTTGCTCTCCTCAGGGCTGGATTCCCGTGGGTGGGGGGGGGTGGAGATTGTCTGTGAAGGGGGCTAGTTTTTTTCCCGGCGCGGGGACCTCGTCAAGCAAGCGGGGTTGGTGAGGGGAGGGAAATCTCGCCCCTTCTGGTTAAATCCCGAAACCTGGCACGTGGCTCCGCATTAGGCATTTAGGTGGTGGGCTCAGTGCAGAAGTCTGAGGGAATGCCGTATATGCAAAGTTTCCCAAAGTCTTTGGAGCCGTAGACTGACTGGATCCGGGGTCATTCAGCAGGACGCAGCGAGGCGTTGGTATGGGATACAGGAAGATGGCACAGATGGCGACTATAGACGATCAGGGGTCGTGGGTGTCGAACGGTATAGTAGAATATCCTAACAAAGATTCTTCCTCCAAGAAGCTAAAGCACGTCAAGTAGCTAAAGCACGTTTTTCCCATTTGTAAAGGCGATCAAGGTACTGGGTGGGGTGGGGGGTCGTGGATGTGCTTCGTGTTGCGATCGCGTGCTGGAGAAAGCTACAGCTTCTGCCACATGTGACTGCGGAGCAAAATAGTGGCTGTGGTCCAGTTCTAGGGTAGCCTGATAAGGTAACCCACCGGGATTTCCATTAGAAGATATTACTAAATCTCCCTTTTATTAGAATGAATGTACTTTTTCCGTTAGAAAACATTATCCATATATTAAATGGTCTTCAGAAGACAAGAGTACAGTATGTTTATGGAACTAACCATGAAGATGTTTGAGTGCAGTTATTGTTGAGTTGTAATAAAGCCCTTTGCATTTTAAGATGCAGTTGAGGGTGCTCAATGTTATAGACTAACATGTAGGACTATAATCATAGGGTTATGATTAGTGTATGCAGCAAAAAAGGCTATCCAGAGTTTACCAGGATGCTTTAAGGATAAGAGAATTTACCCTCTTCAAGAAAAATCACCCATAATTTTATTAAAATTATAGTTAAATCTTAACTCCTAGGATGTCTTTCCTATAATGCAGGTGATTGTTTTTTTTCTAGTGAGTATTAGACCAGGGGTGTCAAACTCACAGCGTCACATGACATATCGGAACTTTCCCCCCCATTAGCTAAACAGGGTGGGGCGGGGCCAGCATGTGACATTTCTGGCCCGCAGACTGTGAGTTTGACACCCCTGCATTAGACAGTTCAACAAATTATGTGACTTATAACAGCTGTTTCGGCCACTATTCCAGTAATCTTTGTTAGTGACAAGTGAACAGTTAGTGTCCATGGAGATTTAATCATGATAGAGAGCACTGAAAACAGTGCATCATAGTGGACAAATGAAAAAGAGTGAAAACAAATATAGCTGGAATTGTCTCTTTTATGGTTATTCGAGCCTTATCAGTCTGTCTGGTGACTAGAAATCAGTTTATATCAAAGTAACTCAATGTTTTGAATCTGGATGACAACATAACTGTGGTTAAGATATGTTACCCAACAGCAAATCTTAAGTAAAAAGTTTGCCCAAGATTTTAGTTTAAAACTTAATTCTCAAATAACCTGGTATAAAACATGAATGCAGTCTTAGGTAACCTTTTTGGGCTCCTGTGCCAAAAATTGTGCGCGCATTAGCACGCACGCATGTGCGTGCCAGCACCCAGAATGCAATGTGCGCCCCCCCATCCATGCCCTTACCTGCGCCTCACAGCTGATTTTTCGGCTGGTTTGAGACCTTTTTCGGCCTCCCAGAGGCTTGGAAAAAGCCTCTGCAAGGCTTTTCAGGACGAATAATATTTTATTTATTTATTTATTTAGATTTATATGCCACCCCATCTCCGAGAGGACTCGGAGTGGCTCACAGAAAGAATCGGGATACAAACAGAAATGCAAGAGAGTGGGGGGGGGGAGAAAAAAAAATATGCCCGTTTCATCAACTCCAGTATTATAGGAAGTGATGAAACGTGCCTATTCGTCCTGAACAGCCTTGCAGAGGCTTTTTCCAAGCCTCTGGGAGGCTGAAAAAGGCCTCAAACCAGCCGAAAAATCAACTGTGAGGCGTGCACATGTGCAGTGAGGTAAGTTTGCCTGCAGCTTGCGTGCCGGCACAAATGGCTCTGTATGCCACTTGTGGCATATGTGCCACTGGTTCGCCATCATAGGCATATAGTATTTGGGATTAGTAAACCACCGTGTTCTTACAGGTAATCCTCAATTTACTGTTTGGAGCAGAATTTCCATTGTAGTTTGTTGCAGTTGTGAGTCAAGTTGGATCCAATATTACGACAATTTTTACAAGGTCATTAAGTAAAACCCCACAATTAAAAAAATCCAGGTTTCCCCAATGGTTGGAGTCTCCCCCCCCCGAAATCAGCAAAAAAGAGTACAAATTGCAACCTCATGACTGCAAGACACTGCATCCAGTTGTAAATGCAAGCTGATAGCCTCATGCCTGGATCATGATCACATGACCATGGGGTGCTGAGACAGTCATACATGCAAGACATAAAGGCGAGTAAGTCACTTTTCCAGGGACATAACTTAGAACAGTTGTTAAATGAGTAGTTGTAAGACAAGGACTACCTTACTAAGCATTACAAATTAGAAGAGAAAAAAACCTACAGGCAAGCCAGCTGTGGTAGGTTTAGCCCAAATCTTGTTCATTATTACAAAGGCTATAGCACCATGCATGCAATATTGTATCCAATAATTAAAAACCTTCAATGTAAGATACAGTTAGCTTATATTATTTGCCTTAATGCCAGAATTTGATCAGTGATTATGTCCAGTGAACAGTGGAGAAAGGTAATGGATGCTTTTATTTTGTGAAAGTGCTGTATTCTGTATTCTATTGTCTCTTCTGAGCCTGAATAGGTTTTTCTAAATGCCTACTAAGAACTAAACTGAAAATATGTGTAAACATAGGAAAGGATAAGGCACATGTTCCGTTGAATGTCATGTTGTCTGTCCATCCCCAATGATTGGTTTAGAGGAAGTTGCAGAACACACTTCCTTCACTGGTCATCTCCAGTTTGTATAAAATTAGTAGTCATGAGAGGATTTGCTTCTGCATTCTGTATCTACATGACAAACAGGAAAATCCTAACTTTTTATATAAGTTTTGGTTCAGGAGTTAAACTTATCTTTTCAAAGAGTTCATGTCATGTAATGTTTGTCTTTTATGATTGTAGATGCATTTACTCTTTGGAAAAGCTAACCCAATCAAATTTCAGGGTGGTTATATTTACTGTAAGCAAATTGTACTTATCTATAAGCAATAATTAAATACTTCATAAGGAGATCTAATGAGACATGTGGAAGGGTTAGGTCAGCATTGCTGATATTTTTAAAATGCCACAAACCAGATCTTGCGCTGTTCCCCCCCCCCATTTCTAGCTATAATTTATGGGCTTGAAGTTTAAATGGGCAGAGGCTATCACATTGGCTTCACCAGTGTTAAAAGCAGAATAAAATCTGTATGTAGTCATCTTTCATGTCTTGTCAAATAATTAATTTACATTCTTAAGCATATGAATTTGGACAAATTTGAAATGACAAGGTATTAAATATGTGTCTTTGTTATTTACTACCTTATAAACTTTGTTTCCAATTTTGAAAATTTGAATACACACACATTTACTAAAGTTTTTTTATTATTTTTTTTATTTTTTAAGACAAACATAAACAAATACATAAAAAACATAAAACCACCTTCCATTTTGTACAGTGTGTCAGTTGGTTACACATCATTTGTGCTATCCTATCATAGTCATCACTCACAATTTATATAAATTCTCATATCAATCTGACATATGCTTATATATTTATCAGTTATTAATCATTCATGACTAATCTATTTTTTCATCATTTAATACGAGATATTCTAACTTTCATTATAAGATTTGTATTACACTTTCACCCAATGGTTATGTATGTTTATATTATAATTAATATCAATCTATTAAATATCTGTTGAAAAATTTCCTAATCTATTACATTACCATGTCTTTTTATCCAACCATTAATAAAAAAATCCCATATCAGAAAAAATTGTTTATCTTGTTCTCTAATTTCAAATGTCAATTTACTCATTTCAGCACAGTCCATAATTTTCTTGATAACTTCCTTCTGCATTTCATTTTCTTGATAACTTCCTCCTACATTTCATTTTTCCAATTCTTAGCAAATACAATTCTAGCCACTGTTAAAACATTTACAATCAAGTATTTCAGTTCTTTATTGTATATTTCTGGTATAATTCCCAATAAAAATATCTCTGGTTTAAAGTCTATATGCTGTTCTATCATTTTTTCCAGTCATGTGTGAATTTTAGTCCAATATCCTTTTGCATCCGAGCATGTCCACCACATATGGTAATATGAACCGGTATCTGATGACATTTCCAACATTTGTCGGATTTATCCTTAAACATTCTCGCGATTCTTGTCGGGGGTAGATGCCAACATTTACTAAAGTATTTTTGTAGAGGGCTAGGTTGCACAATGGGTTTACTCAAATTCTGCTCTACTAACAAGTGAAAATAATGTAGATATTCTCATGCAGTTATGTTTAGCACATCCATTCATGTTACGATATTGTTGGGTGTCTTGTTATAATGAGAATTTATTTGGAAATCATTGATATCTGTAGGAAGGGTGTGTGTGATTGTTATCTCATGTCTGAGATACTTTGCCATTAGGAGGGAAACTTGCATAGTATCTTTTCATTCTAAGTAATTCCTGCTTAGCTACTGGTTCATAGTAATTTAAAAGGTGAAAACAAAGCCTCCCCAAAAGTTTGGAGTCTCAGTATTATTCATGAGAATTTCTGTGAGTTTATTTCATTACATGCATAACAGCAGTGCCTTTTGATAATGAACAAGTTCTTTTTCTTTTGGTTTGCTGACAGAATGGCTCAACAACAAGCACTGAGATTTCGTGGTCCGGCTCCTCCCCCAAATACTGTTATGAGAGGCCCACCACCTCTTATGCGTCCTCCACCACCTTTTGGTATGATGAGAGGCCCACCTCCACCACCTCGGCCTCCTTTTGGACGTCCTCCATTTGATCCAAATATGCCTCCGATGCCACCACCTGGAGGAATTCCTCCTCCTATGGGACCTCCACATTTACAGGTAAAAGGTTTGTGGGTTTTATTGCTCAAGTCTTTGTAATGTGTGATTATTCTGACTGCTGAAAAGATATTGTAATACATTTACAATGAAAAGCTTTTCTGAACTGCAGAAAAGGTTCTTACTGAGTTCCAATTTTGTCCTCTTATTCATGGATAGCATGGCTGTGGGACCTGATGGAAGGGATAAGTGGGAGGGGAGGGCTGTAGCATCCCTCTGGTCCGTCCTAATGGTGAATGACCATGGGTGCTATGGTGATCATAACTTCAGTACTAGCTCATAAGTAACATTTGAGGGTGTCCACCGTAATGTCAAATGGTGATTAAGCAGCTAGTCGTAAGTCAAGGACTATCTGTACCAACTAGGTCTTCTTCATTAGGAGTGTGCTTTTAAGGCCTGTCACCTGAACTTTAATTTTTGATTCATTCTTATTGGCTTATCAACTGTTTGGTTTTAATAAAATGTTCTTTTCCATATCTGCTAGAGGTATAGGAGGCCCATTTTCCAGGCAGACTGGTCCCTTACAATTGCTTAATTGTTCCCTCTGAACTTTTACAGTGTTTATTATTGTATTAGTGCCAGAAATTGTATGATATAATTTTGGGGTAATTAATATATGACCAAAGTAAATGGATTATTTGAAAATAATTATTTTCTAGAAAAGTTTAAAGATTATATCAAGATCTTGCACAGTTATGGGATTTTTTCATGGAGAGGCTTGCCAGACATTGGTTTGATGTAATGAAGGTCTTACACATTTCCCAGATTTTTAGTTCTATGTCTTAGTGGAATGTTAAATTGGAATGATTAACTTTTTCTTGAGGTTAATGCTCTTCTAATTTTATGCATTTGTGCAATTTATCTACCGCCTCAATCTTGACAGTCTCTAAGTAGTTTACAAATATTGTCAAATATGAATAAAGTAAAATTACATTTTAAAATACTTATTGTCCGGACTTTAACCTGTGTCCTGGGGATTTTAAGTACAAGATGGTTCAGGAGTTCATGGCCTCTGTCTCAATTATGGACTTGCACCAAGTAAATGAGGGTGTAATCAATGGGGGGTAGGGTTGCATGCTAGATTTGGTTTTGGTTTTGTAACATGGTCTAATTTTGAATAGTATTGCCATCAGTCTGTTGCTATGAACAGATCACTCTCTGATTGCCCTCGGTTTGGTAGTGTCACTCCCTCCAGGAGGTAATGTCACTGCCTCAGGAGACTAAAGGATCCTGTTAAGTTCCAATGGGATGTCAGGATTTTCGCTGAGAATCTGGTAGGCAGCTTAGCTAATGACTGGGTGGATGCTGAGGTAGATGATGAGACTGGATTGTTCCTATGAGGCTTCTTTCTGTGTGCAGATCCAAAGGTGCATCTTGGTTTTCTGGGTTTCTCGGGGAAACGAAGCACCAGAAGGAATGTTTAGAGCACTCTTGCAGAAGACAATGAATCTATCTGAACACAGATAACAGCCCGCATTTTGGCTTACAGTATTTTGTGATGATAAGGGCTGGAAAATGCTGTTATTTCTTCACCCTTTTTGCATCTGGCAGTAACTACCTTGCAGTCCTGGTTAGGATAACCTATTGCCTCCTGGGAAGCTATGGGTCCTAGGAATAGCCATAGGGCCACAGTGAGTAACATTCATGCTATCTGACCAGTTGTTCAGAGTTAGACTCTGACTGGGAAGATTCCAAGTGAGTTGCCAGTCTTGCAATATTATCCTGGTTGAGTTTTATTCTGCGAAGAGCTTGCCTTGAGCTCCTGAATAAAAGGCAGGATATACATCAAAGTAGGAAGAGTTTGTGAAAAATTGCTAACAATTGTGTTTGTTTTTGGAACTATACTGGGTAAGCTCTGCTTTCCTGTAATATGAAATGCATTTTTCTGTTCTGTGCTACTTTTTCCTCTTCCATGATAATCTTGTTTCTTTTACATGAACTACCATATTTCTGTAGGAAATAACACTTCTGGATTAAGAGTGATGTATTACTATTATTTCTATTTATAGAGACCACCTTTTATGCCTCCTCCTATGCCACCTCCTCCTGGTATGATGTTTCCTCCAGGGATGCCACCTGTGTCTGCCCCTGGAACACCAACTATGCCACCTAATGAAGAGATATGGGTAGAAAACAAAACTCCAGATGGAAAGGTCAGAGTTGTATCTATTAATAATTACAACAGTAATTGTTACGTTAGCAAATGAAATGGATTTTTTTTTGCATAGCCTAAACAATTTCAATCCATGCATTCTGTTGGAATGTTTTATATTCTAAATGTTTGAGAACAGTCATAACTAAAAACCACTCTTCGTTGCTCAAAGATGTTGATTGGCATGGGTAATCAGTTTTATTAAAATTGGCCAATTGGCACATTTAATTATTTTAAATCACATTTTAAATTCTTATGAACTATGGACAGAGAAGTTAAAAACAGATTTATTTTTTATTATTAAATTTATTTGTTATCCATCTTAACCATCGGCCTACTCTGGATGTTTACAACAGTAGAACATTCTATCTATCTCTGTGTGTGTATATATATAAAATGTAAATATAACAATAATAAAACAATAAAAATAATGAAAATATGGTAATATGGTTTAAAAGATGGACAAATAGGGAACAGAATGCACAGGAGGGTAAGACCAGTCTGCTTCCAGGTCAACCAGCAGAGCCACATTTTCAGATTCTTACAGAAAGACAGGAGGGTGTAGAATAGACCTTATCCTGAGAGCGAGTGGGGTAGGATGTTATGTGCTGCCTAAACGAACTACCATAATTTTAGATTGAAGCTAAATTAAAAATTATAATGGCTAGATAGTATAGGATGAATGGAAAATTATGTGGAATAACAAAGATATAATTTTCTCCTAGGTTTATTATTATAATGCACGGACACGTGAGTCAGCGTGGACTAAACCTGATGGAGTGAAAGTTATTCAACAGTCTGAATTAACCCCAATTTTAGCTGCTCAGGCACAGGCACAGGCACAGGCTGTAGGTGCCTCAACACCAACTACCAGTAGTCCTGCATCATCAGTATCTCCATCTACATCATCGAGTAGTTTGTCTTCTACTACATCTACCACTACAACAGCAACTTCAGTTTCACAAACAGTTTCCAGTGAGTAAAATTTGCAAAATGAAACAAAATAGAGGACTGGGGAACCTTATAAACATGGGAAATAATTTATTATGTAATTTGTTTTATCAATATAATTTTGTATGTCTTCATGTATATGCCTTTGGTACACATAGGATTATCATTTATGTTGTTAATCAGTTAAGTGGAACATTGTTTAGTACATCTGCATGGATGTAAACCATCTAGCTTTTTTGAGGGGTACTTTTGTAAATGAGTTAGGTTATTTAAGTTGTGCACCTATCCTATGTGCATATTGTTGCAGTCCACAGTCTCTATGGTCATTTGTATCACATTTAAAATAATCTTACTCTTTCAACAGGAACAAAACCCTCTTTAAATAAGGAAATTTAATTTTTTTCCGGTTTTTTCAACTTTGTTTATTTTTTGATACAGATACTGAATCTGAGGTAATACAAGTAATAAAATCTTCACATGCCTTGCTGGCTTAAACATGTAATTGGTGAAATTCTGCCTCAAAGTAGAATTTTAGAACAATTTCCCTGTTTGCTTATTACAACCAACGTAATAGGGAAATGTGTGATAGTAATTTCTAGGCTTGCACTGTGCTTTGAATCTGATCTTCAAAAACCACTACAATATGTGAATGTAGCACTGATTTGCAATACCTTGTAAACACCTGGGCATGCTCCTAGGAAAAGCAAGACTGCTTTAAGGTGTTGAAAACAGTGCTATATTTGTACTTCTGTATGCTCTGAAGCACATTTTGAAACACTGTATCTTTCAATTCCTTAACTGAATTGCTAAAGGAATGTACACCTTTGCTCAAGAGAGGAAAAAACCTGCATGCTTACTTGCTTCAAAGGTCTTCATATTTTACAAATAGATATTTGACTTCTGTTGGCCTTTGTTATTAAGGGATCAGCTGGTGACAGTCCTAATCTGTTAAACTATATGTATGCATACATATCCAGTTGGAAAGTGTAAGAACAATAACAACGCTTAATATAAAAACACATCATTATCTGTCCCAAAATAACCACAACTAATAGTTTCCAAGGCGCTGTTTTAGCTTACAAAATAGAGAACAGCTAAAATTCTTGATTCTTCCATATGTTTAGCCCCTATGGCCCTTCAAATGTATTTCTTTCATCTTTCTCTTCCTTCTCCTGAGTTTGATGACTCTGCAGCATTCCAAACTCATGGCAGTTCAAGGAAGAATGGTTTGAGCCAGTGGTCTTTAAACTTGACAGCTTTAAGCCTTGTGGACTTCAACTCCCAGAATTCCTCCTCCAGTCATGTTAACTCGGGAATTCTGGGAGTTGAAGACCACAAGGCTTAAACTTGCCAAGTTTGAAGACCCTTGGTTTGAGCTTCTGAGAAGTGCTGTATATTGTGGTATATTAACCATATTCAGCTGATCTTGTAGTATGATGAATATATGGTAGTGATTCATAAGAAATTTAACATATTACGTTTCTACGATGTCTAAGTGTATGTTTTAATGTGAAGTGGTTAAGTGTGGTTTTGTGTCTTTGTTCATGTATATATACATATACACATCTCCCCAGAGTTCATTCCTACTTACCATCTGTAAATCAAGGAGGAGACAGGAAAAAACCCACTAGAGTTCAGTTTGTATATATGTTTATTTAGTATACTTTTATTTTCCATCTGTCTTTAAAGTATAACTATTCAGCAGTACAGACAATTTGTAGAAAGTGGCAATTCTTATGAACAATTGTTTATCTTTGTGACTCTGGAAGCAATGAGTATGTTATTGGGCTCTTTTATAAACTAGATTTACTTTTTTTAAATGGCAAAAATGCATATGATCTGCTAAAAAAGTTTGGGGAGGCATTGAACTTCTGAATTACTAAATGTGTGCTTCCCCTTTTACTCTTTTTAGATCCATATAAAAATAATGTATTGAGCAAATAACTCTTAAATTAATCCAAGTTGCTGGTTTTCCTGATTTCATTCAATCTATTTTATTTTCTTAAATGCAATACAGTATTGAAATATGTCAACCTATCCAATGTGGTATTAACTTTTAGTGCCAGCTGGAGGCACTATAGGATTCTAAAACTTGTAATCTTTCAATTCAAACTTGAAAGATTGCTTTCCTTTTGGTTTGAAATGTTTTGATTCGTATTCCATATTTTCAAATAGTCTAAGCAACAGGGAAATTATCTCGGTATATATTTACATTATTACATCTACTTTTTAAGTGACTAGATATTTCTCTATTTAATCAAGTAAAACAACATAAATATACATATAAACATTTTGCCATTGCTATGAAGGTTTGTTAGGTAATTTACATAGAAAATGTGGAGGTGAAATATAACCATTTGAAAAAAATCTCAGAATTAGTTATATTCAGAAGTATAGCTCACTGAGACTCTTGATATGAATATATGGATATATGGTATCTTTTTAGAATACTTATTTATTCAGAATACTTATTTATTCTTTGAAGCAGAAATGCCTTTGAAATAATAGAGCAACTTAATAGTTCTAACTTTTAAACCTCTTAAGCAAATTTTTAGCAAAATGAAAAAGTGTGTAAATTTTTAACCAGTCTCTTTGCAAATTGTTTATATATTTATAAATATACCCAGCTTTGCAAGGAAGTCTTAGTAAACCATATAAAATATACAATTTGTATTATATGATTCAGGGTTTCAGATGTTTGTTTTCTTTATCAGCACCTACAACACAAGACCAGACCCCCAGCTCAGCTGTGTCAGTTGCCACACCTTCAGTCAGTGTTTCAACCTCTGCTCCTTCTGCTACACCTGTGCAGACTGTACCCCAGCCAGTCCCACAGACGCTGCCTCCTGCAGTTCCTCATGCAGTTCCTCAGCCAACAGCAGCAATACCTGCTTTTCCACCAGTAATGGTACCTCCATTTCGTGTTCCCCTTCCTGGCATGCCTATTCCACTTCCAGGTAAATTGGGAAACAATGACTGTCTTATTAGCCACATGTCCGTGTTGTCAATTTGTTTGCACTCATGTGTCCACTGTGTATGCAATTTGCCTGAATCCTCTTCATTTAAGATGTATTGTTAAAATTTGGACTATTTAAAGCACCCTCCCCCAGCTCTCAATATCTATTTTTATTAAAATGAAGCCACGTGTTTTGCTTGAGCAGAATACATCTTATGTTTTAAAATGTATTTATTTCAACTAATATTTGGAAGAAATTCACCTTTTCTGTGATACTTAAGTTGCAATCCTTTAGAACTTAGCTTATGAATAAGTGGTCTTAAATTTGATTTAAAAAATCAAATGCTTTTGGGTAGCCAATGCAGGATTGTGACATAAGAATGAGATACTGAAAATGTTATGGGTGGAAGAAAATATTCATGTTAAACAAAACTGTATTCAAAGTTTTAAACTAATCATCTTAGAAGTTCATTATATTGTCAGAAATGAGTTTAAACTATACTTGGTAATAGCAGTATTTATTATTTAGAGAACAGAAGAACCTTTGAACTCATATATTATCTGATCATAACTTTCAACAGCCCGGGCCATCATGACCAAGAATGAAGGATGCTGAGAAGCGTAGTTCAGCATTGTGTACTAATTTAGGCCCTTTATGCATACACACACTTGATAAATATTAAGGTGATAAATTATAGAATTTTAGAATACGGGTTGAGTTATTTTGATCACTGGCAATTATCAGGTGAAATGCATGATTAAAAAGAGCATAATACATGACATCATTTGTAGTTGGCTCCCATTCTATCCTTTTTACTCCTTTGTAAAGCTGTTCCTGAAATATGATTTGGCCAAGAGAGTTCACAATTATGGACAGATATTTAGATATATAAACACTATATATACTGAAGTCTCTATTAGATCATTAGCATTTTCAATTACATATTGGCCATTTAATATTTTTGTACTAATTTCCTTTATTGCAAATATCAAAATGATTTATAATCAACAATTAAAATACAAAATATAAACAGATTAAAATAGTGTAACACTCATTCAGTTAAAAACTAAGAGAAAGAACGGGGAAATTAAAAGCCATTTATATAAGGCTTGGGAAAGAGATGCAGACTTTAATTCTGCATCTCAAATTATAGCCATACGTTCCCCATGAATTTCAGGGAAGGTAGCTTTTCAGAGTAGAACATAATGTCTCTTAAATTTCATTTGATGGATCCATTCTTCCATTTAAATTACTAGAATGTATAGTTTGTAAACTCAAAATGAAATCAACTGTTAGGTAGCTGTGTTTAAAAGGAAATATGGAACTGATAGCTATGTTAATGGGATTAAATCTTTTGTTAATAAACATATTTCTTTACTCAGTTCTTTGTTTCTTCATTCCTTTCTTTGCCTGAATATCTAGTACAGGCTAGAAAGCTATTGTTGACTAAATGCATGCAAGCTACTGTCTGTGGCTACTGTATTTTGACAAGCCAAAATTTAAAAGTCCAATTATAAATTCATGTCCTGGCTTTTTGGGAAACTATCAGTTATAGTTTCCTTGTTTGAATCTAATATAAACACATTGCTGCTTTTCTTGGCTTTCTTACTCTTTCCAAGTAGTAACCTAATCATAGAAATATATTTGAAAATGGATGTAACTACAGAGTTGGCTCTTTTATGAAAATGGTTGCTAATATTGCAACCATTCTCAGTTGCCTGGAAGCACTTTTTAGAATAGATATATACAATGCCAATTTCATACTTCCACACCATCAGTGTCTTGCTGAGACATAAGGTCACATTTCAGAAATGCTGGTTATTTGTAATCTGTACTACTTGCCAAAATGTTTGAATTTGTAGTGGAACTTGGCCTCTTTATAGGATATAAAGTGATGTCCTAGTAGCTATTTTGTAAAGTAGTATTCTCTAAAATATCAGCATGAATGATAATTTATCCTTAAGCTTGAAATGTTTCTGGAATATTCAGAATAGCAGTTTTGCAACTGAAGCAGGATAGTTTTCAATTTCACCTGTTAAAATAATTTAAAATAAAAAAACTTTGCATAGCTGTTTATGCCACTGTGGTACATTTTTTCAATCTCTGTTACTTTAAAGTCCTGTCAGGTTAGAATTCAGTTTCATGATGGAAAAAATACAGGGTTGGAGCATTTAGATATTGAAAAATGTTCTTGCATTTTGCTAATAAATAAAATCACTAATAAACAATTGAGAGATGTCTCAGTTTAAACTTTTTGTAATCCTAAAAGCTTTTTTGCTATCATAAAAACTGGAATCTTTATTTTTTAATCACATACTAAAGGGAAATATATATATTTGATCTGTTGAATAATTAAATAAACAATATTTTGCCTTTGAGTCAGTACAGACTCCTGGAGACTGCCTGGACTAGTTCCTGCAATTTTCTTGGCAAGATTTGCAAGTGGTTTGCTCTTGCCTCCTTAGGGCTGAGAGTCAGAGGGTTAGCTTAAGGTCATCTAGCTGGCTTTGTGTCTAAGGTAAAATTAGAATTCACTGTCTCCTGGTTTCTAGCCTGGTACCTTAACCACTACATCAAACTGGCTCTCCCTTTGAAAAACCAATGTAGCACAGTTTATACTGGTATTTATAAATGTAACTGCTGTTCCTTTGAATATTTCTTGTAAAAGGTAGCTACAGATTTGTATGTCAAAGTTGACAAACTTGCTGCTTTAAAAAAAATCTTGTATGGATTCAGTAGTCTTCCATACATATTTGTTAAGAATAACTTTTAAGTACAGTTGTGTACGTGGGTGTAATTTCCTCTAATTGAAAAGGGGCTTATGCTTAATGAAAGTGTATAGGCCTTATTTTCAGAGTTGTTCAAACAATTTATCATACACTCGAACCCTTACCATTTTGCTTTATACAGAAGTAAAAGTTCTGCATCTTATTAGAAAAAATATCCCAAATATGCTTTTTCAAAAGATAACTGGACTTTCTTTGTTTTTCCTTGCACATTTTGCTTCTCATCCAAGAAGCGTCTTCACTTCTAAACTGAAGAAGCTTGTTGAATGAGAACCGAAACATCTTCAAGGAAAAACCAAGTCCAATTGCTGTTTGAAAAAGCACCTTAGGGATAACAATGACTTGGGTGACTGAGAATCCCCATAGACAATTAAAAAAAATAGCAGTTAATACAGGTTCTGGATCAATTTAATGATACTTTAACATTTTCTGTTGGACACTTGCGGAGAAGCATTTAATTTTATTTTTGCATATGTGCTTGAACTGAAAATTAATTTCTCGTTTACTAAATAATAGATGGGAGTGAACATTGAAAAAAGATTCAGAAAGTCCCAATTTTTCATTTTAAGTGTTAGGAGATATAATAACTATACCTCTGTTGCAATTATCTTCTTTAAATAATCTCTTGTGTGGAAACTCATTTTGTATATTATTTCCTCCCTTCTCTGTTCATTACTAGATGCCTAATGTTATGTGATCTGCAAATCAGTTTTTAAAATATAAAACATTTACCAACTTTGTTCCTTTCAACAAATATGCTTAATCAGATCTTTTCAGTTATCTTTACTTCACAGTAATTAGCAGAACCTCCCATGTTTTGAGGAGCTTATTTGAAATTTAGATGAGAATTTTGAGGTGTAAAAATTTTTGAGGGGTACCAGACAGAGCTAATGTAGGCTGCTAA
Source organism: Naja naja (assembly GCA_009733165.1). Taxonomy (NCBI): domain Eukaryota; kingdom Metazoa; phylum Chordata; class Lepidosauria; order Squamata; family Elapidae; genus Naja; species Naja naja. The sequence goes on from CM019149.1 coordinate 107,219,683, forward strand.
TGAGCCATCAACTCAGCTTTTCTCTTTCTTTATTTCACCCTTATCTTATCACTTTATCTCAGTTTACTTCCTTGCCTTCAATCTGGTCTTTTTTTCCCCTTCCAGACTGATACTTGACCTTCTAATCACATTTTGGCTTCTCACCACCAGCTTTCTGTTCTTGTTAAATATAAAACAGTCCAGTAAGCACTTATAACAGCCCTATTGAGCACAATGGGACTTATTTCAAAGTAAACACGCAAGATAATTGATTTGTATAAGCTGTTCTTACTTAAGTACTTGATAAAATTATGTAAACACAGCAGAGTATGATTTAGTCTCAGCATTGTTTTGTAAGGGGGTGAAGAAGTGTGTCCTCATTGAGTTTAAACCCCCGGGTTATTGTTAGATTTTTTTTAAAGAAAGGACTGGTGTCTTCCAAATCTTGCTCATTATAAAGCAAGCTTATTGTAAAACCAGTAATTTTCTGGCATGTCTTTAACAAAATATTATTACAAAACTGACTTTAAATCTTCCTACTTATTCCTTGTTGCCATTGGAAAAAAAATGGCATGCTAAATTTCTAGCAGGAAATTGATACTGCTCAGATTCCCAGTGGTAGCTGACATACAGTGGCAGCTTTCCAACATGCTTGCTTGTCCATTTTACAGGTGTAGCAATGATGCAAATAGTCAGCTGCCCGTATGTAAAGACAGTCGCTACCACCAAGACCGGTAATTTTTTAAAAACATCTTAGTCTGTTTTGTCTGTAAGTTGGCATGGTAGTGAATGTTGTTGTTTTACCTTTTATTTGCTTTTTCCTAAATAACTGAATATTTATCTTTATTTTCAAAATATACTTATAAGTACAGATTTCACATGTAGCCAGCAAAAAACTCTCCCAATTAACTAAAATTATTAGTTTAATTACTGTAGTATGGATTTTCTGCAAGTTAAAATTACTCATGTGAATCTCTTCCATGTCCATGTTTTTTTTTCTTTTTCTTTATGGGGATACAGTGCTTGGTTTTCCCTCTCCTGCCATTTGTACAGTGACCAGATCTTGTTTGCATGTTAGTGTGTTTGTGTTTGTGTATATATGTATATGTTTGATTTTAAACCAATATTATGAAGATTGTTCTACATACCTGTATTTCATTAAAAATAGATTTATGTGGCACTAAGCCTGTTATTTTTGTTAACGTAAGTACTTTACATTGATATACTTAAAAGAAAAATTCTTAATTGGCAACACAACTCTAAAAAACCTTAATATTATTCATTGAATTAAACTATCGCTATTTAACCCAACAGCTATCTAAACTTGTACTAAGTATTCCAAAATGGTTCTAAGTAAAGATCAGGTCTAGAAATAAAATACTGTAAAGTTAATCTTCAGTAGAAATATTTTTCCTTTTAAAGAGCAATCTGTCAAAATAGGAACATTTCTAATGTTCAGGTTGAAAAGACATAGAAAAACACTGATTCCTATAAATGGTTACTGCCATTGGTAGGAAATGGAACTTATAAGTGTTTCTTGTTTTTCATGGTAGATCACATACTTTAGGAAAAAGCATCAAAAGTGATATTTACTGATATTCACTATGCAGTGGTTGGCTTTTTAAATTTTTCTTCTTAGTTATGTTGAAAGTGCTTAATGCTAAAAACTAATGTAAGCATTAGAAAACTTTTAAAACATGAATGGTACAACTTCACATGGTATGTCGAATGCTGACTACAGTTTGTGTTAGAAGTTGGTGGTTGTAAAATAAAGGAATGATAGTGATTAGAATTGGTGCTGGAAGCACACTTTACTATTTAGAAAAAATATATGAACTACTATTAGTAATGTCTCAATTTTCAGTTGCTTTATATATTGATTTTAGGTTGGTAGTTTTAATTAATAGAGTTATTTTTCATCAATGTTTGCCTTTTTATTGCTCCTTATGTAGGTGTCTTGCCAGGAATGGCTCCTCCTATTGTACCTATGATCCATCCTCAGGTTGCTATTGCCGCTTCACCTGCTGCATTGGCTGGAGCAACAGCAGTCTCTGAATGGACAGAGTACAAAACAGCAGATGGGAAGACATACTACTATAATAATAGGACCTTAGAATCAACATGGGAGAAGCCTCAAGAACTGAAAGAGAAAGGTACAATGTTTAGTTTTGGTTTGTATATACAATGTAAGTTGGTTCAGAAAATTAAGACAAATGGCAGTGAACAATGTAATGGATTCTGAGATTAAAACCAAGTGTACAATAAGTGGTTTCAAGACCAAAAATGCACTTGTAAAAAAAAACCAGCCTTATTAATAACCTTCAGTTCAGGGAAGAGAAGGAGGAATTACTGGTTTACAGTTATAATGATATTGGATGAGTGAGAAGTTTGAAGAAAATGTCTAATGCATCTTGGAAGTCTCTGGCTTCTTCTTGAAGAATTCATATAGGACACTGCCAAAAATATTGATGCCACTCACTATTTCTCAAAGCATCTCAATTTGCCATGAAAAAAAAATTGTAACTGACACAAATAAATAACCTATATTTCTTTATTCTGCAGTTCTTAAAGCAGGCATTTGTTTTTCATGTATGACTTATGGCTGTAAATATTCACAGAACTATAAAATGTAGTATGTCTTTTTGGGTAGAGTAATGATTGCAGTAACTGAATGATTTAGGGAGGAGGGACTGAACAAAGCATTAATGTGAAGTGGGAAAGAGACATCACAACTGAAGATTGTCTTCAGTAAAGAATTTGATCAATAATAACTACCGTAGAAGTGTTTATTTATTTGATGTTTTAATACATTGCAATGCTAATAAAAGACTTTATTTCAGAATGTTATTTGTTTTACTAATTAGAACAAGTAAATTAACTTCTCAAGTTGTGCTTGTGTATTCCTTCCTTGATTTTCCCAAGAAATGTATTGCTAAAGTAATACTTCTCTGAGTGCTATTTGATAATGTTTATTTTTCATCAATAAATTTTCCTCATAGCAATAAATTTTCCATATAGCAAATTTGTATGTATACATTTCTAATAGACTTGCTTTGCTCATTCCTATATATGTAATTGCTCATATTTGAACATTATTTTAATGTAACTTGGTATTTACTGTCATTGCAAATAACCCATTATCTAGAATCATTGCATTTGCAATTTAAAAATGAATGAGTTGACTGAAGGGATTAAATCCGGTCCTAAATCTGGTATCTGAAATAGTACTTAAAACCATGTTTTTCCTGTGATTATCTTGAGTTCTGTATTGATATTATGTATGTAAAGTGCTAGCCAAATCCATTAACTTTTAAAAGTAATTCTTCAAAATATTAATTTTTTTGTAAGTTTAATTTGGAGTCAATCCATTGGTAGTACTCAATTTTTTTCAAGGATTGCTCTGCTATATGCAAATGAAAAATTGCCTCTGGCAATTACTGAGTATCTAATTTGCTTTGGACATTTTTAATCATTTTGTATATATAGGTGTTTTATTCTGAAGACTGTTTCTTAGGATTTTCTCCTATTCTCCAACATTGTGCTAATTTTCTATAATCCTCTTCATTTAAAAAAAATAATTTTGTCTCATAATTTTGATATTTTTTTCTTTGTCCAGCTAGCTATCTTGTATTCTTTTGCCTCTGAGTATTTGAGAACTATAGATGTATGATTTCCTGGGTTCTATTTCTTCTGTGCTTTCCTGTAAGGAAACTTAAATCTTATAACTCAATCTTCATTCAGTAAAATAATCTGTTTTTAGAAGCAGGTTTTAAAAAGCTAAGATACCAGGTATTTAACAGGGTAGGAAAATTCAGAGTAAGAACCAGCTGCATTCTATGTAGATTGAAAATGGTGAAAGCAAACTACACTAGGCCATAAAAAAACAATCATTATAATTCTTGCAGTGTTCAGAACTTGGAAAATGAGATTCTTCCAGGTAGATATTATAGCTTCCTGCAATGTAACTTCTGTCCTAAAGAATTCTTAGTCTTTAAAGGTATAGTCTTCATTGCCTTTAACTTGGGGGTGGGAGGGTTTTATAAAGCTGATTTTGATAATTTTGCTCAGAAAATGAGTTTGAATGTATATCAGTGGAAAGTAAAAGATGTACAGGAGATGGAAAGTAAATAAACAAATTATACATTTTTCTTAGAAAAAGTAGAAGAAAAGATGAAAGATAGCATTAAAGAACCCGTTGAAGATCCTTTGCCTATGGAAACAGAAGAGGAAGAACCCAAAATGGAACCAATCAAGGAACTTATAAAAGAGGTAAAAGCACTGATACACCTAAAGTCTAATTTGATATTTGTTTGTTTGTTTCTTAAGTATTGTTTAATATTACAGGTTATATGAAGAAACAAAGAATGGTGTTAAGATTTGTTCCAAAATATTGCAATTGCAGATATTGGGAGTATATTTTAAAATACATATTCAGTACTTTATATATAGAAAACTTGCCAATTATATTTTGAAATGTACAAATAAAGTGAATATTAGAAGCACAGAATTTAGACTTTATGAAATTTAAGGCTTCGGTAAGTTTATTGCTGAGATTTTAATAAACAATTGGGTTGATTTAAGTGGTTATTTAAAGGGTATTTTTTAAAAATCCTAAATAGAAGTTAGAAATTCCTGCGGATCATCAGTTCTCATCATCATTTGGTATATTCTGAAATGTACCAAATGTTGAGAGAAGCACTCTGGCATTCTTTCACAGAAGAGTGGTGAATTAGTGATGATTGGTCCCCTATCTGTAGAAACATAGGCACTGGATTGGAGGCCTTCCAGATGTAGGGAAACTTGTTTCATTAATGGAAAGAAGGCTTAGCTCTAACTCATTATTTTCTAAAAATGTGTTTAATTTTTATTCAGCCTCAGTATAAATTAACTAATGTAACCTAATTTAGAAAATGGTTGTAATGTTTGTGAAAGCATTTTTGTTATTGCACATATATCAGATCCAATTTGTTTGTGACTATTTACACTAGATCTTGCACAAGTTATGTTACATTAATGTAATCATTAGTATGTGAATATGAAGTGACTTCTATGCAAGATACAGAGTTTGTAAAGACACAAATGTATATGATAATAATGTTAAATGTTAGGACTTTAGGGATCTCTTCTTCCTAAAACAATAGCCTGGTATCTTCTATGTAAGTAGAGGAAAGGCAATCCTGAGGGTTACTTGCAGTTTGAAACTACCATCTTAATTTCTTGTTACATTGCAATCTCACCTTTCTCCAGTGGAAAAAGTTAAAAACATCTAATGAAGATGCAGCCCTTGATTCAAGGTATTTTGGTAGAGATAACAGAGAAGCTTTTAATTTCACAGATTACATGTTGAGGTGGTGGGAGAAATGCTTCTCATCTGTATAGGAGAAAAACCATTATTGTTCTTTCTTTGCTAGTGTTGTATAAGTAACCACTGAATGTCTTGGAACCTATTCAATCTAGGAGCCCAAAGAAGAAGAAATGACTGAAGAAGAGAAAGCTGCTCAGAAAGCAAAACCTGTAGCTACTACACCTATACCTGGTACTCCCTGGTATGTAGGCTTTGTTCTCAAATCAATAGTATGGAGAAGGCGGTGATTGACCACTTTGATTTTGTTGGAAAGGAAATGGTCAAGTGCACAATGTTTCCAGGAGTTGAACTCAACTTCAAGGAGATTTTACTTATTATTAGAAAAACTTTCTTAAGATTACTGTAAGCTCTACTCTGCATAGTCTATAAAAATAAAAAGCATTTTCTTGGTTGTTAACTTTCATATAAAATTAAATATTATTTAAACCCTGCTATAATTATATAATATACTCTTATCTTTTTTCTAGGTGTGTGGTGTGGACAGGTGATGAACGGGTTTTCTTTTATAACCCTACCACTAGACTATCAATGTGGGATCGACCAGATGATTTAATAGGAAGAGCAGATGTGGATAAAATTATTCAGGAACCTCCCCATAAAAAAGGAATGGATGAAGGAAAAAAACTAAGTAAGGCTAAAAGTCACTTATTTGTTCAATTAATTCTGACAGGTTACTTTTTAAATTTTACATTTGATATGAAGGAATATAATATAGTATGCACTAGAAATAGTTGTGATTGGTCTGCAGTTTGGGGAATTAAGTAAGATTATTTGTCAATAGCTGTAAACTAGATCTGTGCCCTTTCTGGCTCCTTCAGGAAGCCAGGCATAGTATGAGCAGCTTGATTCAGGAAATTGCTAAACCTTCTCTGAGAGAAAAGAGTAACACATACGTTTAAAATAGTTTATATTAAACAACAACCACCCTACTCAGTATTCTTTGCTCAATCTTCAGTCATCCATTTTTGTGGAAGTCTGTTCAGAGATTCATCTATAAAAGATACTAAAAGTAACTTCATCAAACACGGTCATGTTATGGGACAGAAAGGGCATTGGTTGCCCTGGTTGATTATCCTTCTGAATTTAAAGCTCCTGCTCAAGCAACAGTTGAAGATTATATCTGGGGTTTGTTTTGCCCAGATTTTGCTGGTTACTAATGTACAGTAATTGTTGAGTTGGTCACATATTTGCTCTATTGTTAACACTCTACATGGAATAGAATTATCTACATGGAGATAATTCAAAGTACTGTTTCAAAGTACTGGTAAGTAAAACCCTTCATTGCAGAATAACACTGATTTTGAAGTTCCTTTTTTATACACTGCCCAGAATATTTGGGGGGAAATCACAAATAAAAGAAATGCAGAGCCAAATCATCCACATTTGATAAGTGTATAACTACTGGGAATACCTTTTCCCAAACTTTTACACAAGGCATTTAAGATGCTAGGAAGGTAAAGAGCATTTTCTTCAGAAGATTTCAACATCTGAGTAGGTTCATGCAGGAAAGATGGCTTCTTAGGTAATTTGGTCTTAAATAATTTAAGTTTCTAGAGGTTATAAACAGTATTCTCAGGTATGACTGAAACTCATAATCTACCAAAGAAATTATAGCCTGGCTAGTGTATTTGTAAATGACTACAGAGGTGTTGCAGTAGCAGTAACTTCAGGATCAGGTTGTGAGTAGCTTTTGGAGGATCAGCCATAACTTCAAACGGCCACTAAGCAACTGGTCGTAAGGTGAGGATTACCTGTATTAATTAGCCTGGCACTAATTCTTTATTTCCTGAAATTCATGTCATCCACAGTATTTTCACTGAGGTTCTTCGGTGGTCCTAGTATTACGTAAAATAGTTCTGTATTGTTCAAGTGATAATTAAATTCAAAGGCAGTATCAAGTAGTCCTTTCATTAATTTGGATCTTTCTTAGAAAGAATTACTTCTGGATTTAAAAAACTTTTTTTTTAAATTATGTGGATTTTTAAACTTTAACTGGAGCTGTATGTTATTGAAGAAATATATTGAATTTTAAGATAGTAAGATACCAGAGTAGACTAGTATTTTTTAATTATAATATGGGATAAATTTAATTTATACTGTGAGATTTAATTATAATATGGGTTATAGAGAGAGAATTTGGTCAAATAGTTAAAGCACAGACTAGAAACCACAAGACTGAGTTCTCATCCCATTTTAGGCATGTTTGGACTAGTCACAGTCTTTCAGCCTACAACATCAGACAAGTTGGTCTGTCAATTCCTATCGTATCCAATGGGGATCAACACCCGGTTGAACTTAAAAAAAACAGGTCTGCATTTGTGGGAAAATGGTAGGAAGAAATGTAAAATTTGTATGTGGACATTAATTAGGCATAACTAATATATTTGAATGATGATCTATAGAGTAAAAATAGGTATTTCTTTTTCAGTGAAAGATGAGCATGAAATGTTAGAAGAAGCCAATGATGATGAGCCTATTAAAACAAAGAAGCGGAAGTAAGTTTCTATATGAAAGGAAGAATGCACATGATCAACTTCTCTGACTATAAAGCTAAGTTAACTATTTCTTATTTCTGAACTCAGAATGAAGAAGTAGTTGTCTTGAGTATAAAGAACATATCATTGAATTGTAATATTGGTCCAAAATGAGTTTTGATGAAATTGGTGGCTTACAACTTTGATAAATAAATGAATAGAATCCTACTATATGTTTTTATTTTATAGGAAAGAAGATAACAAAGACATGGATTCGGAAAAAGAGGCTGCCATGGAGGCAGAAATTAAAGCTGCTCGAGAAAGAGCCATTGTCCCTCTCGAGGCTCGAATGAAACAGTTCAAAGACATGCTGCTGGAAAGAGGGGTCAGAAACAATTCTCAGATTAAATTTATGTGAATTTTTCAAAGTATTTCATTGTTTATGCAATCAGTGAGGACCATTTCCTAAATTAATGAGATAGAATAGAGTAGAATTCTTTATTGGCCAAGGGTAATTGGACACACAAGGACTTCGTCTTTGGTGCATAAATTGCCATATGCTCTAATACAGTGGTGGCTAACCTTTTTGGGCTCCTGTGCCAAAAATTGTGCCAGCATCTAGAAGGCAGTGCGCAGGGTACTCCGCCCCCTGCACATGTGCGTGCAATCCCCCATACCCCCTTACCTGCACTGCGCCTCCCAGCTGATTTTTGGCCCATTTGAGGCCTTTTTTGGCCTCCCAGAGGCTTGAGGGAAGCCCCTGCACCCTTTGCAGGCCGAAAAATGGGCCCATTTCATCACTTCCAGTATTTCCGGAAATACAGGAAGTGACAAAACCGGCCTATTTTTCAGGCTGCAGCATGTACATGTGCAGTAAGGTAAGTTTGCCTGGGGTTCACATGCCCGCTCTGAGTGCCACCTGTGGCGCGTGTGACACAAATTTGTCATCAGGACTCTAATATAAAATAGTGAAAAAGGTTGGTCTCCAATCTTTCCTCTCTATTGTTGAGAAAACAATTGTTCTACAGTTACAGAATACTAAAAGAAGTATAGTCTGGATTCTTTTCAGTCAGATTTAGACCTGAGTGTGAAATCAAAGCACATTAGTCACTCTTGTTTATGACTTTTAATGGGACTAGAAGGGAGAAAGTATGACTATCTTGGTCCTGTTATATTGATTGATTGGATATAATTACACTAATTTGAATTTTATTTTAAGCTTATTATATTAATATTGCTGTACTAAGGCAATTATTTAATGTGTTATTCATATCTACCCCTACTACCATTGTCAAAAACACATTTAGTACTGCTTGATTAATGAATAGTGTTTGCAGTTAGGGAATAAACCAAATTGTCATTTTTAAAAGGTCTGCATGCACTTTGGTTAAGCAACTAAACATATTTGTAAGGAAACATCTGGTTTTGGTGCACTTTCTATGAAATGTCAGAATCTAATTTATTGAGCTTTCAGAATCTTCCCTTTTACATGCTACAGAGTTATTGTATGCATAGTACTTCAATTTATGAGGAGAAAGTGGAATTTCTGATCATTCTGCAGAGACCTAAGAAAGCAAAGAAAGTTAGAACAGAACTTCAAGGCTTTCTTTTGATATAGCAGTTTTTAAATGTCACACAGTAGTGGTCATTTTAATGAGTAATTAGATATGTGTTAGTTCTCTGTAATTATGTAGAAGTTTTCAGAGCCAATTAGTGTGGAAATTGGCTCTGCTGACTTCCTGCAGTTCATCATCTATTAGTGATGAAACTGCTGTAAAGATTTCAGCTATAGCTTCTTTCTAATAGAAGTCCTGTAGATTTCAAGCAGAATTGCACAACTTGTATCTTTTTGCCTGAATTTAATTGCCTGCAAAATCATTACTTTTCCCCACTTCATTTGTTAAAGGTTTCTGCTTTTTCTACATGGGAAAAAGAGCTACACAAAATTGTTTTTGATCCCCGGTACCTCCTTCTTAACCCCAAGGAAAGGAAACAGGTAAAAGAAAAGGTCTTTTAAATAAATTATGTGTTATATTCATATAATAAAATACAAAAAGAGAGTTTTTAAAGGTTGAAATGTTTGAAAACATTTGAGGCTCTTTACAACAGAGTTTATTCTTCTTCAATTGGACTTCTTTCGTTAATATCTGGAAGGTTTTAAATGACTGAAGTTTAAATTATATAGAAGAAGGAGAAAAACTTCTAAAACAGTGTTTTCTATTGAGAACTAGAAGCTTCATCCTTCAACAAATTATATAGGTACTGTTTTGAATAGTTACAAACAAGAAATACTTATTTCAGATAAATTGCACCAAACTAATATCCATAGAAATAAATCAAAACACCAAACAAACCTTGATTGCAAAAGATGCTGAATTACTGAAGTTAGATGCAAAATTTTCCAAAGAAGGATAAATTATTCTAACATATGTCTATGGAGTTTCTCAGTCATCCAGGTCATGGTTGTTCCAAAGATGCTTTTATTCAGGAGGCAGCTAGACTTTCTTGTTTTTTCTTTGAAGCTGTTTCACTTCTCATTCAAGAAGCTTCTTCAGCTCTGACTGGATGGTGGGGAATGGAAGGATTTATATCCCTTGCAGACTGCTGGTCATTTGCATTCTTTTGGAGAGGTTTATCTATGTCCTCAGGGTCACCTGAGTAGTGCAAATGGGTGTGAAGCCTTCTTGGCTGCAGGATATTTTCTGCCCTGTGTCCCTTTCCTGTTGAAGACAGGGACAAGCTATTGAGGATGAGTCTGTATTGTCTCCATCTCAAACTGAAATCTTCTATAACACACACACACACACACACACACACACACACACACACACAAAGTTATTAATAGAGCTGCCTCAGAATCAAGATGGTTTCATGTGTATATTCTACCAAATCATATGATCTATCTTAGATATAACTTCATCAAACAGCTGTTTTGAAAGTTCTTCATATGAATGTGCATTCGGAGCATATTTTTTTCACTGACAGGTACAGTGGGAGTGTTCTCTTTGCATGTGTATGCGTACAGAGGTAACTATAGACAGGCTTTGAAGCAGTTATGCAAGCTTGCTAAGGATGCCTAAGGATTTATTTTGAATAAATATTAAATTACAGTTATTTATTGCATTACAGAAATTATTTCTGCCCAGGTTTTAGATTGTCTGCTTCCATGTTGGTCTCCAGCTCTGCAGCCTACTCCATGGGTCAGGATCTCTCAACATTTTCAGATAGTAGTGGAAGGAAGGAACATTTGCTTGTTAGAGCATATTCCATAAATCTGACTTTGGAATCTGTTACTTTTAGAAAATTTCCTTGACATATAAATTTACATGCATTCTTCTTATTGAAAGTAAACATCTGTTTAAGTCTGTTTCTTTCTGTTCCTATAATTATTTGCATTAAAAAATAGCAGTAAAACTGCTTTTTATACAATGACTTGGTGTAAAAGTTGTTACTGAAAGATACTCATTTCAGTGAGTTTCAGATTCACTGCACTGATCCCTTTATATTATTAATATTATTAATATTAATATTACTATTTATTGAATTTACATTGCCACCTTTTCACCCATGGTAACTCAAGGTGGGTTACAAAATATAAAACCACATTTAAAACAATAAAACTAATAAAAAGAATCACCTAAATTAATATAATAAAGTCACCCCCTACCTTCTGCCCTAGCAGCAGAAGATCACACGAGCCATTTAATGGGCTCCATCCTGCTCTGAGTTCCCCAGGCCCACTGGCAGAACCACGTCTTCAGCACCTTCCGGAAGAGTATTAGAGTAGGGGCTGTTCTAATCTCTGGGGGAATGATGTTCCAAAGAGAGGGAGCCACTGCGGAGAAGGCCCTTCTTTTAGGTCCCACCTTTTTTATCTCCCTTGGGGATGGGACCCACAGTATACCATGCCTTCCCGTTCTAAACCATATCAGTGATGCTGTCTCCATGATGTCCCGGTGCCTGGATGCAGTGCAGATCTGGATGGGAGTAACAGGCTCCGACTCAACCCGGCCAAGACTGAGTGGCTGTGCGTACCGGCATCTCGGTTTTCTCAGGATATGCCATCTTTGGTCATGGGGGGAGAGGTGTTGCCCCCCGTGGACAGGGCACGGAACCTGGGCGTCCTCCTGGATTCACAGCTCAGTTTGGAGGAGCAGGTAGGAGCTGTGGCCAGGGGGGCGTTTGCCCAGGTTCGGCTGGTTCACCAGCTCCGCCCTTACCTAAGCCGAGATGCCCTACTCATGCGCTCGTCACCTCCCGAATCGACTACTGCAACGCTCTCTACATGGGACTCCCCTTGCGGACCACCCAGAGGTTGCAGAATGTGGCTGCGTGGGGTGTGATGGGGGTGCCCCTATACTCCCATGTTACACCCCTCCTGCGTGACCTGCATTGGTTGCCGGTTGCCTTCCGGGTTAGTTTCAAGGTGTTAGTAATAACTTATAAAGTCCTAAATGGCTTGGGGCCAGGGTACTTGCGGGAATGCCTCCTGCCAGCATCACATTCCGATCGCCCAGTACACTCCCATAGGCTGGGCCTCCTTGGGGTACTGTCGGTTAGGCATTGTCGACTGGCGGTGCCCAGGGGTAGGGCCTTTTGTGTGGGAGCACCCGCCCTATGGAACCAACTCCCCGTGGACCTCTGTTTGGCCCCTGATCTCCGCTCCTTCCGCCGAGACCTGAAGACCTGGTTGTTTCAACAGGCCGGTCTGGACTGACTTCAGGGGTGTGGGTTGATTTTTACTTGTTTTAATTTTTAAATTCTTATATGATTGATTAGGCATGTATCGGTTTAATGTTTTTTTATTGTAATTGTATTGGGTTTTTATTGTTCGCCGCCCTGAGTCCTTAGGGAGAGAGGGTGGCATACAAGTCATCATCATCATCATCATCATAATAATAATAATAATAGGTCAGGTAGATGTGACTGGCAAGAGACGGTCTCTCATATATTCTTTGGTATTTTGTTACATCATCACAAATAGGTAATCCTAGTCTTTGCTTTGTTCTCTTGCAATAATGTTCCAAATTAAATTTGCTATTTATTCAGGTATTTGATCAGTATGTAAAAACTAGGGCAGAAGAAGAACGCAAAGAAAAGAAAAATAAAATAATGCAGGCCAAAGAAGATTTCAAGAAAATGATGGAAGAAGCAAAGATTAATCCTAGGTAAGTCCGTCTCTTTCTCTCCCCCATCCCCTTTTATCAGATACCCAGTTTTAATTGTAACCTGAACTCTTAATACATGTTGACTTTCAGAAAATGAAGGAATCCTGACTGTTTCATGAGGATGAATTTACTAACTCTAGTAAACCATGGCTATACTACTGTAATGTTTCCTAAATTTAGCTAACCATTGACAATCCTAATATAGAAAATACATCATGTAATGGAGGACTTGCTCCCTTTTACAATGTTAATACTGAATACCTTATAAGAACTGCTGGTGATACTTCACACTATTTTTAAAAAAATCTATTTGACCTACTTCAGCAAACTACATTCCTGGATCCTTTTGCCATCCGATTGTCAACAAAGGGAAAGACTTATGTGGTCATTCAGCTAGTTGGCTATAGTTGACTGTTAATGTCCAAGTGGGTTTCTGCAGATAAGTCATATTGTGCACATGATACCTTTAATACATTGTTAGACTGTATGTAATTATTACTTTTTTAGAGAACTGTTTAATTTTATTTTACCTAAACTAGTTAGGAATTAGTTTGCATTAACTCTCAGTTCTTTGCTATCTACTGGCTTATTTTCAGTTGTGTTTATTTTGGTTGAATTGACTTACTATCCTCAAAGACCTCTTTGATTAGGCTTCTGATCCTTAATACTGTTAATTGGGATTCAGCTCCACTGAACACAGATGAACTGAATTTTGAATCAGTAAGCATACATTTACATTGAAGTTCTGGAATACAATACAATTGTAAATTTTTATAGCTTAATATTTGGAATAACTGTAATACTGAATTTGAATATAATTGTTTTAGTATAGTTGTCCTTTTTCATAATTTAATCTCTGTAATTCCAAATTGCCGTTTTTATTTCAAAGGGTGTAGAAATCATAAAGTTAGCTCTGATTTGTCCTTTTGTGAATAGAAAGCCTTCTTTCCTTGATGGAAGGGCCCAAATCAAGGAGGGGTTGCTGCTGGAAAAAGGAAAAATAAGGAAATGTTAACTTCTTCCAGTAGGAGAATTTCACTGCAAGTAGTCTGCATCAAATCTGTTACTATATATTGTTCGGTTTTGATCATCAATAAATAAGAAGGACAACTTTTGCATGTCTTGTCATTATAGTGTAGCTTCCCCCTCCCCATTTTAGTTCAAGGTAACGATGATGTCCCTTTGGACGCCTTCATTCCTTGAAAGTCATCTCTACATTTTCTGTGCTTACAAATTTATGCCCAGACTAGTTTTTGCAGGTCATTTTCTTTAGCATAGGCTTAAGTTCACTTCTAAATTATAGAACAAGCTACCAAATTCTTCTCTTGTTTTAATTTACCCTACAGCAACAGTAGGCGGGATTTCCCAAGTCTAATTATTTCCATGCTGTGATGAAAACATTCATAGGATTATAATGTCTCACGTAATCTCGGGGTCAGATTAGCATCAGATCTTGGAAAAAGCACAATAATGGTTTTTTTTTTAAGGTAAGTGGCAGTATTATATCTACTGCACGTCTGAAATTTGGAATCTGGCCCTGAAGGTGAGAATATCTTGTAGCAAAACTACAAGAAGACAAAGTGTGAAGCTTGGCAGATACACTGCTACTGATTTCACACCTGGTACAATTGGATGGCAAATGAGTACTGTTAATTTTTTAATTCATAATTTTGAATTTCAGGACCAGTGAATAAGGAATTCCCATTCAACAAGTATTGTGCAGTTGCTGGAAATTTTATTCTACATGTATATTCTGTATAAATCAAAAATCTGCAAGGCTGCCCTCGCGGATTTTTGATGAAATAAAAAAGGCTTCCCCTTTTTTCATGAAAAAAAATACTTTACCTCTTGGATGTACATCTGAAGGGAAGATAATTATGTAATCGTGTTTAGCACACACTTTGTAGCAGAATACAAAGATGTGTTTAGAATACATTTCCAGCTAAGAAAGCTCTGCCAAATCAGTACACTTACCATTTTTTACAGAACTACTTTTAGTGAATTTGCAGCCAAGCATGCTAAAGATTCACGTTTCAAAGCAATTGAAAAAATGAAAGACCGAGAAGCCTTGTTTAATGAATTTATCACAGCAGCAAGAAAGAAGGAAAAAGAAGATTCGAAGACCAGAGGAGAGAAGGTAAGATTTTCATATGAAGATCATAAAAGCAGTATGAATGAGAGGGACTCTCATGCTAGGCTTCCAGGTTCCCATTGCTGGAAATGCCATTTTCACTATCTTCTTCTGTCTTTTGCCCTCATAATTTTGCATCTAAACTCAGAAGAACATCATTTCCTAGAAGATGTAGTATTTTACCCCCTTCCAGAATCAAAAATGTAGTTTTAAATTGCTGGGGGACGCATCTTGCTGGAAAATTCTAATCAAACCATTGCTAACCAAATCTTTAGTTCTGTGTATCAGATTCTGAGACCTCCTTGTGGGCAGATTTTAAATGGTATTCTGCCGAAATGCTAATGTTTTATTGTTATTGGTTTTTTTTTAAAAAATCTTCCACTAAATATGTTTTAGTTTGGCTAGTTATCAAAATTAAAGGTCACCTATCAAAAATTAATGAATTCCAAATGTCATTTGTCTGCACTGTCACTTCAAGAGACAAAGTGCATATCACTGGGGAAGGCAGATGCATGAATGTTTTCAATAGTAATAACATTAAAATGTGTAGAAGCTTTCTTTAGTATCCCAGCTAACTGGGTGAATGAAGGAAAAACATATCTAACTAACCTTTAATTGAAATCAGTGTAAGTTCCTGTTAACAAAAAGACGTGATATATCATGCAAAATCTGTTATTCATAAACATTTCGTAAGTTAAAATGACACATTCTGTTTTCAACTTTTTTAAAAAGATAATTTTCTTATAGATCTTAAATAAATTTCATAGTAGTTGTAGTTCATTCTCTTTATTTGCTGCTATTACTGTAATTGTTATTCCTGCTGTGCCTATTGTTCAGAAGTGCTCTATACATCGTACTGCAGTTCATCCTTATAAAGTGGATATGTAAGTACTGTTATTAAGATATTGCAATTAAGGAGCTCAGGGTAAGAATGACTAGCTTAAGGCTTCATAGGTTAGTTTATGGGAGATAAGAGATTCAAATGGAAAATTTCCTGATGCATTGCCATATACCCACATATCTAGGAATAAAACTTATTGAACTTAGTCACGATTTACTTTAGTGTTGATATATGTAGTATCAGTGTCCCCTCAGTGGATTCTCTTTTCCTCTTGTACTCCCCTCCTTCTGATCTGAAGAGCTGGGGAGCCCTTTTGTATATGGAGGGAACACATAGAGACCTTCAGGTGGATAGAAAGCAACAAAACAGGAATGCCCACTGATCAGTCCCTTGACAAATGCTAGATATAGCAATTAGTCTTCATACAACATTAAAGTCATCAGCTGTCTAGAGGTGAATATGTGAAATCTGAAACTTCAACCTAAACTACTTGTTTTATTCTATAGTGATGGTTTAAAAATTACTGTTGCATCTTAGCCATGATCATCAATAAATTCTTTAATATTGCATGAACAACATCAGTAATATTTTGTGTTAAATATTGCATTTATCTTTGTATTTGAAACTAATTATTTCTTTTCTCCCAAAACCTCTTGTAACCATTTTATGTATTCTGTTTTGTAACAAGTGGATAGATTTTACAGTTTTGTGCTGTGCGGCCTGTCAATCAGTTCAGTCTGACAGCTGTCAATCACTGACACGCAAAGTATTATGGGATTCCCTAGTGAGGAAAGAATTGGTATCTCTGTGTGGTGACTTTAGCCTCCCGCAGTTCCGGTACTTTACATTTTTTTCAGTTTTTTTCCTTGTGAAGTGATGAGAGTTGTACCCAGAATGTGTAATCTGCCCAAAAAAACCCCAGTCCTTCTAAATACACAACAGTATTTTCTGCCTTGCTTTTCTTATTTTACAAAGAATAGCTAAATGTTAACAAGAAATGTGCCCCACAATGTTGTGAAGCTTTCTCAGCCAGTTTATCAGAAAAGAATTTTATTGCATGATTTCTCCATAAACCCTTTAAAGTAAGGATTGGAAATAGCACACTTTGATGAATTGCTTATCGGTATTTTCCAATTTTGTTTCCTAGAGAATCTTCTAATTGAAGAAAATAATTAAAGATGAAAGAAAGAAAATAGCTTATGATACAGTGAGATTTTTATGTTGAAATAGATTGAAGATGTTCCATTGAAAGCGTCTGTTGCTTAACCATAGGATTTGCATAATATGAAAGAAGACCTATACATTGCTTATGGTGGGAGAGAGGGCAGCAATGAGGTGCTCACCACATATCCTAGAAACATCTTTGCCTTTCCAACAAACATTAGGATTTAAAGTGGAGAAAGCAAAGATTGCATCAACCTCTTCATCATTATACACACCCCATTATGCTGCCCTCTCATGTGTGACCCTTACTCTTATTTAAAGTAAGGAATTACTTCAGAGGATTATCAGATTAATACCTGTCTAAACAATTTCATAGCCGATCCTTTTGATTTGAAACACTGCACTTCTCTTCCCCAAGCAGGAATGTGTATACCTGTGTGTGATTTCTGCTTTGCTCTTCCTTTAATCTTAAAGCTGAACAGCTTTTAAGTAACATCTCCTGCACAAAACTACAAATTTTGTGAGCTTTCAGCAGTGATACTAAATTAAAATATTAATTGCCAGAATTGATTTCCTTTATTAGATATGAGTACTGCAACTGCTTTTGATCCTTTTACTCCTCTCTTTTGGGGTAGGGTCATAAAAATAGTGTATGGCTAGGAGATGAGAGATTTGTTTCTATAGAAACAGGAATACATGCTGGGTGAATGATGGACAAGATTTACTTTATATTTGTAATATCCCAAGTCTTTCTAAAACGATCTCCCAGTTTTACTTTGACTTGACTACTGACATAGTATATTAAGTCCAAGAGCTGATATAAAAAGAAATAAGAGAAGTAGCATTTATTCATGAGTGTGCCTGTTCAGTTATCCTTATTTTAAAGATAGGATAGAGCTATAATTTTCTTACATCTGGCTTAGAAAGCTTTATATTTCGATACTACTTATATGTTTAAGTTCATCTTTGAAATAATAGATACTGTGTTGGATCCAGAGAGAGAAAAGTGGAACTTTGCTGATATAACACTTTCCTGGTCTCTCCCTCCCACTATAGCACTATATGATCTATTTAAAAACTAAATCTGAGAATCAAGGGATCCTTTCCAATTCTGTGTGATAGATTCCCAATGCTATAGTAGGACAGTGAAATCAAGAACAGTAAATAAAGTTGCCTAACACAAATAAAAAAACAAGATATCTCTGGACCCAAGCCACATTTTAAAAAAATGAGGGTGTTGCAAATCTTCTTAATTATATTATATACTTCTGCGATTGACGGACAATTTACCAAATTGCTATGTACAAGGCATTTATTTTCTTCTTTAATTTGATTTTCTTCTGCAAAAAATTGATTGATGTACTTGTATGTGAGAATACTATGCTAATAACCAAATGTCAATATTGGGGAATATAAACAGATTATTAGTATTATGCCCTTTATGTAGACTTTATAACTAATGATAAAAGGAATCACACATGAAAATTTTAATTGACCAGTAAAGGTGCATCAAGCGGTAATAATAAGTGCACAAGATTTGGTTTTCTTAATGTGCCTTTCGCCAGCCTTGCACTTCTGGATGCACTGGACTACAGTTTCAGCATTCCTAGTCAGCATCGTTGAGAATAATGGAAATTAAAGCCCAGTAAAGCTAACAGACACTTTAGTGAGGAAAATTATTACAACGCATTAAAAATGGAATTTACCTTTATCATTATATCCCTGTATAATTCTGGATATGTGGGAAACTTAGAAATGGAATAGTCTAGTCAGGCTAGTTCATTGAATGTAGAGGCTAGTAAAATCTTTTCTCTCTTGTACCAAAAAATGTGTGAATGTTCTGAAAGGTGACTTTTGCTAATTAACAAGATAAAATTACCGAGCTGACTAAAAAGCTCTGTCTCATCTATCATAGTTTTTATCACATGTGAATAAGCTATTCATGTGATATAGGAACTGCACTATATGAATTGCAATGCACTAAAAAAGAATTCTTTGCTCCACTGCAGTTAAAATTCCTGCACCCATAACTCATTGATTTAGATAGATTATAATACAAAGTTGAGTTAGTGTGGATATATCAGAAGCATCCATTATGTATCTTATGTGTGTGCATGTGTGTATAGATAGATATATGCATATATACATAAATATACAGACCCTAAGATTTTGCAAGCATCTCTGTTGAAGAAAATCCTTTGAATTCTTAAGAGTATGGGATAGGAAAGAAGAAAGCCTATACTTGTTTGCAAAATAATTATTTTATGAAACACATCAGTGTAGGCTGAATTCTGCTATGTATCTACTGATTTCTAGTTATTTGGCAATTAAAGAAGGTGTCATAATTTACCTATATTTTCTTTAAAAATTATGGCAAATCCATATTAAAGCAATATACGATTAATCTATCAAATTCTAATACAATAGAAATATACCTATGTTCCTTGTTATAATCTTCAGTCAGATAGCCACATATTGTCTTATTATCTTCAGTGAAATTTAGCTGTAACCTTTGAACAGATTTTTAAACTAAATCTACAGCTTCTATTATCCCTAATGTCCATGAAAGATTAACTTGCTCATTTTATTACACATATATAAATGTTGATGCTTTATTCCTAAACCAGAAACTCTGTAAATGCAGCAATTAAAAATGTACTATAAGCCAAGACTATATCCTATCAAATATTGCTTCTGTGAAATAATAGCTGGTATTCAGAAGTACTGTTTGCACATGCATGTATTCTAGGAACTCAGTACAAGTGTGGACACTCAGGCAGCATTCCCTGTATTTCCTTAAAGAGAAAAAATGCACAATAATACTTATGTATATATTTTTATTATATGATTTGTTTATATCAGCCTTCCCCAATATATACACCTTCCAGGTTAGTACAGTGATTTTTTAATAGTTAATACAGTTACCCAAATTATGGTTAAACTGCAGTTCTCAGCAGTAACTAGAAAATTGTGCAAGTTCTAACTCCACTTATCCAAATGATACCCAGATTGCAGAAAGTTGCTATATGTATTCATTCTTATGCACATATATGGCCTATTGCGGTAATCATATAGGTTAGCTGGGCCTGTCTTCACAGCTTGGCTTGTTTGTGCACTTATTGTACCAGTGCTAAAACAGAATAGTAGGGTATACCAGCATAGTATAAGCTTGTCAAGAAATCTAGTATTGAAGCAGTTCTCTGACATACATGTAAACATAGCCATTACTACTGTTCTTAATACTCTAATGACTCAGCTTCTAATTAAACTAATTTTTCATTGCGGTAAGTCTGTTGCTTTTTTTATTATTATTTTGGAATATTTGGAAAGCAGAGTGACTATTTTCCTCCCCTTTTTCTTTTGTCTTTTATTTAAAATCATAGATTAAAATGGACTTCTTTGAACTGTTATCTAATCATCACTTGGACAGTCAGTCTCGCTGGAGTAAAGTGAAGGACAAAGTAGAGACTGACCCTCGCTACAAAGCTGTGGATAGTTCGTCGCAAAGGGAAGATCTTTTTAAACAGTATATTGAAAAAATAGCCAAAGTACGTGTGCCCGTGAACAACACTGTTTCCATTTTCTTAGTATTTCACTGTTGGATCAATTGGTATAGAATTTGAAGTACTGTTATGTGGAATGCTGTTTTTAGAATTCAATTGATTAGTGGTAAGCATTGTTTGTATTTTCAGACTAGTGTTTTTATTTTATTTTTGTTAGAATAACAATCTCAAATGAAAGAATGCATTTTGAAAGAGTAAAACAATAATTACAAACACTTGGGTTCGTATATAGAGGAAGTTCTCTGCCCAAATCTCATATAGTGACTCAAGGGTTTATTCTCTAACACTTTCTGAAAAGGATTTTGAGTTAAGTCCTGAAATTTGCAATTTATAGTTTGAATAGTCAGCCCAATAAATTCTGCAAGATTACAGTAATTATGAAATATATCAGTGTAATCCCTAAAGCAATGCCAAAATAATTTACACGCAAAGGATCCTTCTGTGATACCTACCAGTGATATAGCAGCCAAAGACATATCTAATAAGACTTTGCATTGTGTTCTGAATGCTATCAGTTATGTAAGCTAGTGCTTCCTCTGGAGATAAGAGTTCTGGCATTTCAGTTCTCCAATTTGAAAATCCCTGCTTCTTCAAGCTATTTGTTATTTCTGGTACCAAGGTGTATCATTTGTTGAACTATGTATACTTTAGTTCTCCTGTTTTAATTTTATTTTAGTTCATTTCATGATTTGAAGTGTAAGTGGTCAGTATGTTCAGTTGGCATTAAGCTGGCATTAATTTTTTGTGATCTCCCAGTCTTCATACCATTTTTCATACACTTGTTTGATTTTGATGAAGTGATGCTCTACATATTCCGGCTTCAGGAACATATTGTAACTATATGACAGTATTTTCTACTTGGCTCACCCTGAACTACAAGCCTAGTACTATCTTACATGCATTAGACAATTTATAATTATTTAGCTATTTTGATGGAACAAATGGTTCCTTAGTGATGGATTTAGGATTCTCAAAATGCTTGATTGCACTGCATGCAGTTTTTAACACATCTCTATATAATTTATGTAGCTCATATAATATTCTGCATTGTTGATATATTATATGATTTAATGAATATTTGATATATTTGCATCAATTTAGTATATTAATGTTAGAGTTTTTCTATTTTCTTTTTTGTGTTTTGCTCTTTTTTTAAGTCCAAAAAAGATGCAACAAAATATTATAATTCTGTCATTGTAGATCATACTTTTAAGTATATTGGGTTTTTTGCTTGAATTTATTTTGGTTAGTACATTTATCTATTAGCTTAACATAAATGCAGTACATGTGCTTTGGATTGCATTTCAGAATGTAGACTCTGAAAAAGAAAAAGAGCTGGAAAGACAAGCACGAATTGAGGCAAGCTTGCGTGAACGCGAGAGAGAAGTTCAAAAAGCTCGTTCAGAGCAGACGAAAGAAATTGATAGAGAACGAGAACAGCACAAACGAGAAGAGGCTATCCAGAATTTCAAAGCGCTCTTATCTGATATGGTGAGGTTTCTTTGTATTAAAATCTATTGTGTGATTTTTCACTTAAAGTAATTTTTGAAATGGTGTGAACATGGATTCCTCAATCGCATAGTATGGGGGACAAAGCTAGATTGGCTGTTACTTTGGTATATAGTATCGGCATTTTTCAGTATGTGGTAGTGAAATATTTGTTTTCCTCTGCTAGGTACGATCTTCAGATGTGTCATGGTCTGATACAAGGAGGACACTCCGAAAAGATCATCGTTGGGAATCTGGCTCCCTTTTGGAAAGAGAAGAGAAGGAAAAACTTTTTAATGAACACATTGAAGCACTTACAAAGAAGAAAAAAGAACATTTCCGGCAACTTTTAGATGAAACTTCATCAGTAAGGCTTATACGTCTTATATTTTCCCCGGACGTTAATGTCATAATTGTGTGGTTCCTTAGCTCAATTTATGTTTGTATCTTAATGACATTCTTCAGAGAAATCAGTGTCTTCCAATTATTTTAAGATTCACAAAATCTGGAAACCATTGCTAATAGATTAGAGCAAGCCTATACTGCACTTCTACTTTCTAGAGCTAAACCATAGGAAAAAGGTAGTTGAGGGATTTGTGTAAACATTTTTTTGTTCCCTTTTAGTGTTTTAAGGGCTGGAGATCTCAGGAATATATGAACCAATCACTGGCAAGAGAGGGAATAGATTTGATCCTGTATGTATCGCTATACTTAAAACAACTTACCAATAGGTGCAGTGGCATATACTAATATAAATAGTACCAAGGTAAATGCCTCACATTTTACTTATTTTAAATACTGTTAATGAATAATCTCAGATTATCATCCTTTTAAAAAGGTTTGGACAGTAAAATAAAATTCAGCTCAACATGCAATTACCTGATTCATAGATCTGTGAGCTCCATTAGTACCTTCTGTAATTTCTTCCTGGACAGAACCATTTATGCTTTTCAACGAAGGAGTAAGGAGAGATAGAAAGGGAACATTGGGTAATAAAACAAGCAGCACATCTATGTGTATGTAAAAGCCATGCAGAGGAAGATGGGCAGGCATAACAGATAGGGAGTTCTTGTATCTTGCAGTATTTAAATATTCTATTATTGTGACACCATAGTCTGATCCTATTCAATGACTAATGGTGTGCTAGTTCAGACAAGTCTAAAAGGACTTGGAAAGAGTGTAGCCCCTGTTTGCAACTCTTTAAAGAGCCATGCCTTTTCCTGGGATGTATGACAGGTTTGTGGTTGTGGGTAGGTGGAGATGCAGCTGCTTTAAATTGCAGATAATCCTTTATTCATGGCCATGTACACTTAAAATTTAGATACTTCATTCATTAAACCTGCCATTTTTTTGGTTTTTTCTTAGATTACCTTAACATCAACATGGAAAGAAGTAAAGAAGATAATTAAAGAAGATCCAAGGTGCATTAAATTCTCTTCCAGTGACAGAGTAAGAAACTTGTACTGATTTGCCCTGCCTTTTTGTCTTATTGTTTAAACGTAAATATAACAACTTCCTCTTTATATGTTCTTTCCTCAACAAGATAATATATCTTCTAGCAGAAATTTCTAGTGATTATTTCTATTTCTTTAAATGCAGAAAAAGCAAAGGGAGTTTGAAGAATATATCCGAGACAAATACATCACAGCCAAAGCTGATTTCAGAACACTTTTGAAAGAGACCAAATTTATAACATACAGGTATGCTATATGATACAGTACATAAAATGGCTTTCTTCATTTCTGTATTGTTTTTATCTTAAATGACTAATATGGGATTATACAATATGCTGACTCTGTAAACCACTTAGGATGATAAAGCACTTATGAAACGGTATATAAATCTAAGTGCTATTGCTACAGTATCCTCTTTTCCAAAAAATGCACCAGATTATGAGTTAGTGGTAGTGATTCATTATTGATAGTGTTCAACATTGGTATTTCTGGAAATTGAATTGAATACTTTATTTGACACACAGGGAAATTTGTGTGTGTATCTGGATATTGTGGGGACTAAATCATTTTTAATTATACTAAAATTTAGGAATATATATTCAGCCTAATATGGATTTATTTCTTAATGGAAGAGGAAAGGAAGGTATTATATAAGTGACCATTGAATTAGATCCAGCAGTCCTGTAAGTAAAAAAAAATGGCCCCAAACCTAAAGAGTTTCTTCAGGTGTTAATGTTCTTAAGCCATCCTTATGAATCATGGTATGGCAGTACACAGTCTCTTTCTCAAGAGAAATTGTATTCCCCTTCTACTACTTTCATTCAAGAGATCAGCAGTCCTAAAAATCAACCTAATGCTGCCTAATTTTTGAGATTAATTTGATCCTAAAGATTAATCTGGAGTACCAAAAAGTTATGGGAATATGTTTCCTTTAGTGTTGTTTGGTTACAATGTGACACATCTTTTCTTATTTACATTTTTACAGCTTAAATTAGTGCTAATTTTAAACCTTATAGCTCTCAAAACTGAAGCCTAACCCTGTATAGAGGCTAAGCAATGACAGGCCAATTTTTTTTAACAGTCCTACCTTCTTAAACTTTGCTTCACTTCAGGCCTGAAGAGGCAGTCTTTTAGGTGACAGGATAGCTTAGACATTGTGTCTTTGTCAACACTTGTCCTACCTAAATGAAACCCAGATTTTTTTTAAAATCCTCATGTTATTATTTTTATAAATAACTCAAGGCAGTGAACCCACCTAATATTCCTCCCCCCTCCTGTTTTCCTGACAACAACCTGTGAGGTGAGTTGGAGTGAGAGAGAGTGATTGGTCCAAAGTTGCTCAGTTGGCTTGCATGTCTAAGGTGGGACTAGAATGCATAGTTTCCTGGTTTCTAGCCTTGTTAACTGGATGCTTGTACACAAGTATTATTATCAAAATTCTAGTTCATTTGTGTAACATCTGCTCATTTGATGATAATGATGATCTTTATACTTAATTGCAGATCCAAAAAGTTAATCCAGGAATCTGACCAACACCTGAAAGATATAGAAAAGATATTACAGAATGACAAACGTTACCTGGTACTAGACTGTGTGCCAGAGGAAAGGCGAAAACTCATCGTATCCTATGTTGATGACTTAGACCGCAGAGGTCCTCCTCCTCCTCCTACAGCTTCAGAACCTACAAGGCGAACAACAAAATAATTGAAAAATACTCTTGAGCAAAAGATTCACGTTAAATCAAGAAAATTGCATGAGCCATCTGTCAGGTCTAATCATATGCATTACCATGAACCTATTGCAAAACCATCCAGGAAGCAACATTTATGAACATTAAGCAGTCTCTGTACAGAGAGAATATTTGCATTATTTATGCTTTTTCTCTTTGTTGCATGACTGACAAATATTCTAACCATGCAACTATTTCCAGTGATTTTTCAATCCTAGAACAACACAGCATCTATGTACAAGGCTTGGATATTGGTAGCATTTGGAAGTGTTCTTCCAGACAGTGTTACATGTCAAAGCCACGGGAAGATTGATATATGACTTGAAGTTGAGAATTGTAAAAATACCCCAAATGTCCTAACCAGAGAGATAAGGTCATGCATTCTGAGGGTTAATCTGTTGAGTGCAGAAGACCATAGTGAGATAATGCCCTTTGGTAAACCTGGAAAGATAGGGCCTAATCTTTTACTCATGTGTGACTTTTCCTGCATAAAACAGGACTAACTTCATTAATGTCCGATCCAGCATGAGAGGAAAACAAAAGTGCAGCGACCAAATTATATAAACACCATTTGACCTAGTTAACAAGCCTACTTTGATTAGCTGCCCCCCCCCCTTCCCTTCCTCCTCCACTTCCCCGTTAGGCACAATCAAGTGGCTTTGCCTGGTAGTTTGGTAATGTTTTGCTCTGAAATGAAAATACACAGGGGTAAAAAAAAATTGCCAGGACAGCATGGTTGTACAAAAACATTTTTATTTACTATTAAAATGTCTCTATCTGCTTTGGATTAGAATATGGATTTTTTTTTCTGGATATTTCTTGTAAACTATGTTTCTGTTTTGAATGTTAAACTTGTGTTTCTATAGTTTAATTTTGAAATGTTGGGATTGTTCAGTTTATGTATTTGAACGACAATAAACCAACCCTTTTTATATATGCATTGTACATATTAGTAATTGTGTGTTACATTCTAAAGATATATAATCAGCTGAAATTCCATTAAAATGGAGGAAATCAGTTATATTTGAAACTGCCGTGGATGTATATACTTATTTTTGCTTTACAGATCATATAATTCTTATTTATTAATACTAATAGTATAGCTGTAAAGCTTTCTATTTAATTTTGTCTCTGAACAGTTTAAAACAGTTGATGAATGCTTGAGACCTCTTTTTATATGCATATGTGTACTGGGTTGGCAGCATGTATCCTTTGGATTTGGCTAGCCACCCTTACGACTTTTGGTACAAATAACCAATATTCTCATATTTCTAACCAGAATGAACTTTGGAAAGAAGCTTCTTAATCTTTTTAGTTCTTCCTGAGCAGTAGTTTCAGAAAACAATTGCTGAGCATTTCACAGAATTTCCAATTTTAATTTGCAGTTTATCATCAACGTTTTTTGTCCTCCACATTACTTCAGAAAATAATTGATGAAATTATCCATATGTTTGGTAGTGGATGTCATTCAATAAAATCACCCTCATTTCTCTCCCTCCCCCTTTGCTTTCTCTCCTCTCTTCTCCACTCCATTTTAATTTTGTGTCTGACATCAGTAGTAAGCTGGATGTCAGAAGATTGAAATTCAATACCAACCACACAAAATTCTCTTACTTATTTGCATTGTTGGAGTCCCACATGTTTTGAGTGGCATTGCACCTCTAAAATGAATCCAGTAAGCACTAAAGAGTTGTTTGTGGACAGTTTCTACAGGATAGTTAGTTTTGTTACTAGCTTCTCTAATTTCACTGATAATTCAAAGTGCTGATTCTAAGTAACTTGGGCATGGACAAAGGAAGAAATTCAAGTAGTCCAAAATTATAATTTAATTTAATCACATATCTTGAATTTGAAATGAATCAGAATACATTTATATCGTGAATTTCACAGATGGAACAACATATAATTTGAAATACATCAGCAATTTCTGGTTCTCAATGAGCTGTTAATCATGGCAGTAACATTGTTTTTCGCTTATTCTATAATATGCCATCTCAAAATGATGTGTGTGTGAATGTAGGGCTATGGTTAATGTTCAGTTTAGATGCTTCTCAATGCAAATTTATAGTCGTAGAATTAAATATATTTTAAAAAATATTTTAAAATATTAAAAACCGTCTAACTTGGAAATAAACCAAGAATTTAAGTGCTAAAATAAAGGGTGCAGTTTATCCACGGATGGACTTGTCCTTGTGTGTGTAGTAGTAGTACTTGTGTCTAAGCAAATCTTCTAATTTTAACCAGAATACCATGAAAAATGTGGGTCAGATTATCCTTGGGTGGTATATTTTTCATGGCATTTTGATTAAAAATTCAAGGGTCAGTTTATCCTTGGATGGGCTTATACACAAATGTATGTTTATGTGATATATGTTGGAGTTCAATTGGTTGACAATAGATTTCTTTTTTTAAAAAAATTAACCAGCCTGATTAGGTAATATCTTGTAAATTTATCCTTAGTTGTATTGGCCAAAATTCTAAGATAGAAGGTGGGGACATACTTATACAGTACAATGACTTCTCATAGATTAAAATTAGATTAAGGCATGACTGGGTAATATTTCTAAAATAGAAAATAAATGAAGACAAGAGGTTGTTACTGTGATTCCATGACATTTGTGCAGAAAATGCATTTCGAAGTATAACATAAGTATGTGGCTATTCAAATTTAGCATATTGAATTACAAAGCTTTGCATAAATAATCAACACAGATGAAATCAGAATATTAAGGTAAGAGTTTCGGGGGGTGGGAGTTTTGTCCAAAATGAAATAAATGTTCATGCGCTCCTACCTGTGTGTCCAGAAGTTCAAGCCAGTTTACTTCTTGGCATAGTGGTTTTTTTTCTTTCACAAGAGACAAATGGCACATGAGTCAAGAGCTGTTTATTTGCAATGTCACAGAAGATGCCATTTTTTCCCCAGTGTTCCTCAAGTGTTGGGTTTTTTTTACTGGGCACATTCTTACCAAACCTTTTATCTTGTAAAAAATATCTTCAGTGACAAATGTGCTGTTGCTAGTGCTGCATGCACATTCACAAGCAACGCAGTAGTTCAATAGCTGGATGGAGCATAGGACAAATATTGTTTTTGGATGCTACAGACTACTGCCTTTTCTCACAATTTTTAATACTGATGGAAATAAACAAGATAATCATAAAAAATAGGCAAAGATGCCACCTTCACACACTTGACCATAAACCAAGTGGGCAAGTGATTTTTAAGCTGCTTGCTGATGGGAGTTGGTGTCTTTAGCAACTGCCTGCTCTTCATTTAATTATTCTCCAAATTATTAAACATATACAACTCAGCTTGGGGATTTTGGTGGGGGGGAATTCCATTAAACAGTTTAGAAAACAAAAGTAGATCGCTAATTTTGCTGTATGTGTTTATATGACTCCACAGGTGTGTGTGTTCATATATATAAATGGAAAAAACGTCTAAATTGCATAATGTGAAATCCTTGTCTATTTGATATGACAGAAATACAAATTAATAGAATACTGCCAGCTACAACCTTTATGTTACTAAATGATCTTTATGCAGCACATAGGAATTGACTTCCTTGGAACACAAATATAAATTCAGTTCAATTACTGAGGTACAGCAATAGAAAAACTACCAATTTGAAAGTTTATCAGTTAATATAATAACTTGATCCACCTTTCAGCATATTTCATATACATTTTCTGTAGTACTGATAAGAAAATCTATAATAAATATTCTCATCACTGAAAATCAAATTATACCTTTTCCTTTGCAATTCTTTGTTCAAATGTCTAAAGTTTAAATATAGATCACATAGAACCAGCTCGTAAGCAATGTTACTTTGCAAATTTAACATTTTTTAAAATGTTCTGAAACTTTAAATTAGAATCCAGAAGTGCAATGTAATTTTTAAATAATAAACTCTTTTAACAGCAGAGTAGTGAGAATGACAGCTGCATCCATGCATCACACAATAATTGAAAATTTCCAAATGTGAAGACAATGAAGATGCATGAAAAGACAAAAACTAAGTACAGTAATGAAAATAACTTCTACATGGTACAACTGCCAATTCAACATCACCTAAGTAATAAGAAATCTAGCAATCAGATTTAAGCATGTTAGAATGAGATCCATTAACATTAATAGATTTTTAAAGTTAGCCTTATCCAAGGAATATCCCATGATTTCAGTGAATCTACCCTAAACATGATTATGTCTGAATCCAACCGAGTAAAATTTGGTTTCTAGCTTCCTAACTGCACTTTGGCTGATCGCAACCTGGTATCTCTCGTCCTTCATGTTCCCAAGGAACAGGATCATTGTCGTGAGCATCAGGAAGAGCTTCCCTATCATGCCAGAATTGCTCAACATCTGGAAAAACGGGCATCTCCTTTACTTCCAAGTCTTCTGAGGTAGCAGGGACAGAAGGGGGCTCTTCCTCTTGATTAGGAGTCATTGCCTCTGGTGACGGAGCATTGCTCGGGATTCCCTCCAAGTTATCAACCGCTGTTTCCTCCAGATCTTCTGTAGGAGATAGAGGCTTTTTCAGTGTCAACCATTTCCATAGACCTTTAAAACCCTCTCTGAATTCTTCAGACATGAGTACAAAGATAACAGGATTTGCTGAAGAGATGGCAAACATCAAAACCTGGGTAGTGGCCACGAAACCTTGTGGGAGAGCAGGTCCATCCTTCTTCTGGTGCCAGAGCCAGAACCAAGATATCCAATCAGGAAACCACATCAGAGCAAAAGTAATGGTAACGCTCAGAAGCATCATCGTCAAACACCTGGATCGAATCTGATTCCTTAGGTTTTGAGTCTTGGTCCCCCTCCTCTGGCATCTACCATATGCTCTCCAGAAATAAAAGAAAGCAAAAGTGAGAGGGGCACAAAACACTAGGAAGGGATACAATTTGACAAAGGCTGACATAAACTCATGAGCTTGGGCTGGAATAATCACAATGCACGAAGATAAGCCTATTTCTGGCTCCCAAAGGCTGTTGAAGAACCACAAAGGTAGTGGGATTCCCAAGGCGACCAGCCAAGTAACCATCAGCACTGCACAGATGGCATGCCATTTAATATTCACTTGTTTTGCTGGATCATTTGCATACATGAAGCATGTCTTGGCCACCACAGCAATAGTTAGACTCTTCACTGTCATGCAAGCTTGTTGGAACCAGTCAGAAGCTTTGCAAAGAAACCAGCCCAAGTACCAGACTCCTTGAGAATAAGCCGCTGCCCTGAAGGGCAGGACAAAAAGAACGAGGAGCAGATCTGCCAGGCTGAGGTTGAAGATCAAAGAATGAATCGCCGAAGGCTTCCCTTTCTTTGTATTGTACACTAAGATTCCAATTACACACACATTCCCGGCAAAGCCAGCCAGGCAAATCACCCCCAAGAAAGCCGGGATGATCACCTTCCATTCCTTGGAGTCCTGGGGTTGGTAGCCCCCCGCATAATGGAGAGGTTCAGCCAGAGAGATGTTCATGATGTTGAAAGCAGCCTTGTGCTGGTAGGCGTCGGAGGTTCTTGATGTGCTTCTTCTTGTTTTGCTCTGCCTCTTTTGTTCAACTGCGATTAAGACAAATCGGTAATGCTGTATATAATACAGAACCTCTGTGAGGTGTCTCAATTTGCTACATATGGATCTCAACTGAGCTTCTCATTGCTATATAACTGCTACAAGCTTTGACTGACAGTCTCCCAGTGGGTGGGAGCACAAAGCCAGCTGCTTATTAGCAAGTCTGACAAGCAGTACAGCAACCCTGTGGAGTAATTAAAACCATCCTTCCACAACTGGTGTAAAATCCAGAATGACTGTGCTTGATTTCCATCCTGTTTGTTTTTTTAAAAACACAATTTGGAAATTTATTCTAGATATTGATGAAGCAAGCACCAAAGCTCAGAAGCTCTCTAAATCTGGTGATATTCTGAATTAAGAATAGACTTAAAGCAACTGTGCACAAGTACAAAACATACAGAGAAACAGCACAGCTCCATTCCGATGCTACAAGTGCAAACCATTCAGCTTTGCAGAAATTAGCCATAGCATTTGGAACTTTATTATACAAAATCCCTTTAACACAGATTTTTGTTCTGCATTTGACTTTGACTTTATGTTTTCGTTTATCTTTGGAGGGAGTTTGGTGTGTATATTTTAATTGCAGCACTTGCTGCTGCTCCTCCTCAAAAATGTGTGTCCAGTGAAGAAAAAGAATTGAAGAATGGGGATCCTTGTAATAGGATATAAAATTGTTTTGTTGGGCATACAGTCAGATGCTAGGGGTGGTTGGCTGAAATGTCTAATTTCTAGCTGGAGTTCTGTTTTGAGATTTTAAAGAGTGTTAGTGCAGAAATCTTGCAAACTAAAATATTTGAGTATTTTTACATTGCTTTACAAAACTGTTGTTTGAAGATCTAATTAATTATGATACGACTGTTGTAACTTTGATATCCCTACCCTGCAAAATAAGGCTAAGGGTCTTACCTAAAGGGAGTTCCATGCACATTTCAGATGAGATTTCCTGTTCTACAGCTTGTTCCTCTTAGCTGTACTGCTGTTTCAGCATTCTGAGGGACAAAGAAGCCTTCCAGGATCTGAACTTCAATTCTGGAGCCCTTTGAAGACATTCATTTTCTACAGTTTGTGGCTTCTTTATTTGCTGATTTCCAATACAAAATATTAACTTGCAAAAAGCCTTGTTCATGTATTCATTTCAAAAAGGGCAAAACTCTCTAGCTGAGAGAGAGTGACTGGCACAGCAAAGGCACTACATTAATCCAAAGCAGTTTTGAT
This sequence comes from Naja naja, assembly GCA_009733165.1. Lineage (NCBI taxonomy): Eukaryota > Metazoa > Chordata > Lepidosauria > Squamata > Elapidae > Naja > Naja naja. The sequence goes on from CM019149.1 coordinate 107,251,827, forward strand.
AGTAACTTGATAAAAGCAATGATTTAGAGGGGACAATTATTTAAGTACAATTTTGCTTATGGAATCTGCATTGTGAATTTTTTTGCCATAAAGCTGGGATTTCTGGTATAGCGACTAACATTAAAAATGATCTACTGGTAAAGGTGTATGAGGGAAACAAGCCTCAAGCACATTATGGCAAAAGCCATTTTTAAAAAATGCTTAAGAGACAGGAATATATCAGGCATGAATGCCAGATTTTCCCAGGCTGAGATGAAGATTTAATTCAATTATATGACTGATTATTTACCATTTGCGTGACACAATTTTTGGGTCAGCAGAGGGAAATATAAATATATAAATATGTATGAAGTACCATCTTAAAACCAGACCAGCCAAAATAAGTCACATCCATTTTAGAGCTAAGGATGAAATGAAGCTGACATTATGTATCCTAAACTTCTTAAAATTGTGGGGGGCAGAGAGAGAGAGAGCCAGTAAGTGTAGTGATTAAGGTTCTGGATTCAGCATGGAAACCAGCTGAGGGACTTTGAGCCAGTCTCTACCTCTCTGTCCTTGATGGAGAAGTTGAAAAGCATCTATCAACCAACTTGCACTGAACCAGTGTAGTAGATTGCAGTCCATAATCTTCAATGAAGAAGCTTTATCCTGATTGATTTTGGACTAGTATTTTATCCATTTCCATAAAATATTATTATATTTCATTATAATTGTCTGTACCAAAACTATGATTGTAACTCATTCATAAATCATAAGAAACATTAGGTCCTCAATCCACTGGGTAATTGGGCGATAAATTTATCTTTTCGCTGTTGAAGGATCAGTGTCTTAGCAATAAGGATACCAAGATACCATTTTTGTGTCCCAGCATCAATTTCCAAATAATAGGTATGTAATTTAGAAGATTTGAAGCCATAACTATTATTATTTTTTATCTCAAACTCAAAAATAATGGTAGTCTTTGGCTTACAAACATTCATTTAGTGACCAAAGTTACAACAACAATGAAAAAAGAGTCTTATGATCGTTTTTCATACTTATGACCATTGCAACATCCCCATAGTCACATGATCAAAATTCAGATGCTTGGCAATTGGCATGTATTTATGATGGTTGCACTATCGCAGTGCAACCATCATAAATAAACTGCACCTTTTGCAACCTTCCAATAAGCAGTCAATGGGGAAGCCAGAGTCACTTAACAACTGTGTTATTAACTTAACAACTGCAATGATTCATTTAATAAAGGTCATAAAACATTGCAAAACTCACTTAACTGTCTTACATAACAACAGAAATTTGGGGCTCAATTTGGGGAAATTTGGCGTTGAGGACTATCTGTATATGCAATTTATTCTCCTAAACATAATTCTTTTAGAACATGAGATAAGTTATAATAAAACCGTACTCTCGCTGTATCTTCACCAATAATGTATTTATTGATGCCCTTTTCTATATAAACACAAAAGGATCAAATAAATCTGAATACTATTTTAGTTAAATAATCTGCAATTAAAAAAAACTATCAGAACTTTGTAGATTAAATTAAACAATTAAATTAAAAGATCGGGTTGCACCTTTGCGGACTCTCACCGTCCGCGGACCTCGGAAATCTCCTTGGTTTACCGAGGAACTCCAGGGGATGAAGCGGCGGAAGAGATGCCTAGAACACCACTGGAAGAAAAGTTGGGCTGAATCTGACCGGACACTGTTAGGACGTCATATTGACGCCTATCTAGTGGCGATAAGAGTGGCACAATGATCATATTGGGCCAGTCTTATCGCGTCTGCGGACTGTCACCCGGCCGCCCTGTTTCGGGTGACACACTCCCTCTTAACATCTGAGGAGGCGGAGGAACCCCTGCAGGGAAGGGCTGAGGAATTTGCTTAGTTTCTCGCAGATAAAGTCGCTCAGATTCGGTCAGACTTGGACTCTGCCTGGGCAGAGTCCACTGAGGTGGTAGAGGCAGGTCTTAGTCCAGTTATCTGGGATGAGTTTGTCCCGGTTGGCCCTGATGATGTGGACAAGGCCCTGGGAGCAGTGAATGCCATCACCTGTTTACTGGACCCATGTCCCTCCTGGCTTGTTTCGGCAGGCCAGGAGTCGAGATGCAGCTGGCTCCAGGAGATTATAAACGCATCTTTGGGTGAGGGGTGTGTTCTGCATGCCTTGAAAGAGGCTGTGGTCAGGCCCCTCCTCAAGAAGCCCTCCCTGAACCTGGCTCTTTTAAATAACTTCTGTCCTGTCTCCAACCTTCCCTTTCTGGGGAAGGTTGTTGAGAAGGTGGTGGCGCTCCAGCTCCTTTGGTCCTTGGATGAAGCTGATTATCTGGATCCCTTGCAGTCTGGTTTCAGGCCCGGGTACAACACCGAGACGGCCTTGATCGCACTAGTGGATGATCTCTGGCGGGCCCAGGATGGGGGGTCTCCCTCCATCCTGGTGCTTCTTGACCTCTCAGCGGCTTTTGATACCATCGATCATGGTATCCTTCTGGGTCGGCTCAGGGGGTTGGGAGTGGGGGGCACTGTTTTATGGTGGTTCTCCTCCTACCTCTCTGACCGGACTCAGTCGGTGTTGGTGGGGGGGCAGAGATCAAGCCCTAGGGCCCTGCCATGTGGGGTCCCTCAGGGTTCTGTTCTCTCCCCCCTCCTATTTAATATCTACATGAAACTGCTGGGTGACATCATCCGTCGACACGGGTTCGGGTATCATCAGTACGCTGATGATACCCAGTTGTACATCTCTGTCCCTGGTCAATCTAGTGAGGCCGTGGAGGTGATGTCCCAGTGCTTGGAGGCTGTGAGGGTCTGGATGGGGACTAATCGGCTCAGACTCAACCCTGACAAGACCGAGTGGCTGTGGGCCCTGCCCCCACAGTCTCCAGTTGATTATCCAACTTTGGTACTGGGGGGAGAGAAATTATCTCCCTCAGACCGAGTTTGCAACTTGGGGGTCCTTCTGGATCCACAGCTACAATTTGACCACCATCTTACGGCTGTGACCAGGGGGGCCTTTGCACAGGTTTGCCTGTTGCGCCAGTTGCGACCTTTCCTGGACCAAGGGGCTCTACACAGGGTCGCTCACACCCTTATCACCTCCCAATTGGACTACTGCAACGCACTCTACATGGGGCTGCCCTTGAAGAACACTCAGAGACTTCAGCTGGTGCAAAATGCGGCCGTGCGAGTGATTATGGGCGCACCTAGGTGCACCCATATAACATCTATCCTCCGCGAGCTGCATTGGCTGCCGGTGGTCTTCCGGGTGCAATTCAAGGTGCTGGTGACAACTTTTAAAGCCCTTCATGGCTTAGGAGCGGGATACCTTTGAGACCGCCTACTGCCACTGTATTTATTTATTTATTTATTTATTTATTTATTTATTTATTTATTTATTAATTAATGGGACTTGTATGCCGCCCCATCTCCGAAGACTCGGGGCGGCTCACAACTAAAAACAGCAACAACAATAAATAGTTAAGAAAAAATTAAACTAAACAAGCCCCAAGAGAATACAAATACAAAATAAAAGAATAAAAGAATAAAAGAATATGCCTCCCAGTGCCCGGTTAGATCCCACAGGGAGGGCTTGCTCCGGATACCATCGGCCAGACAATGTCGGCTGGCGGGGCCGCAGGCGAGAGCCTTCTCTGTGGCAGCACCGTCCCTTTGGAATACGCTCCCTGTGGAGATCAGAACCATCCCCAATCTACTTGCTTTCCGCAAAGCTGTGAAGACCTGACTTTGTTGGAGGGCATGGAATTGAGACCTTCTTCTTCCCTCTTGTATGTCTGGATCGTATGAATGAGTTTTGATTTTATATTGTATAGGCTACTGTTTTTTATCTTGTTGTACGCTGCCTCGAGTTCCCCGATGGGGGAAGAGAGGCGGGATATAAATTTAATAAATAATAATAATAATAATAATAACAGTTTTCTAGTATTTAGACAAAACAAGAATCTCAAGTTACTGATTCCATTCAGACTTTAAAATTTGCCTATCAAATTTATTTATTGATAATAGGTATCATATAGTTTTTATGATTTCTATAACTATGGAAGTTTTTTTTAATTTAAGTGATCACTTCTAAGAAAATACAGTAGGTGTCTTTGATGCAGAAAATGTCTGATCTAAATTGAGATGTCAGTAAATGTGTAGTTATAAATACTGCCAGTGGATGGCAACAGACAAATAGTATTTATCTTTTAATATGGGCAATAATAAAAACTCATTTGATTTGATACTGATATCAAACTCACACTGATATTAAGAAGAAATGTGTCTGACCTGTTGAACCCCAAACAGTCCAGTTAATTGAAGCTGCTAAGTATGAATATTCAAAAAGAGAGCAGGAAGGAGAATCTGTACTATATAAAGGCATCTAAAATGTAGTACTAGTCAAAAGATATCTATAGTGGCAAGATTTGGGAAACCAAAGCTTTCATCTATAAAAAATAATAGATCATTTTCAAAGGTATCTTCAGAATTGAAGAACCCCATAGAAGCCAAGCTTTTGAAAATAACATCTAGAAATGTGTGTAGTAAGTAAAATAGAAAGTGACCTGGGAATTACATTCATCTTGAGATCATTTATCTTACTCCAAACTGAACGGCTTACATTCTCTCATCTATCAATATTCCAGGAAGTTTCTTATTTGCATTTAATATAAATATGAGAAATATCACGTGGGAAATGATTATCTCTCTGGGATTCCATTTCATTGATATTCAAGCTTTGCTCCAGATGAATCTGTTTTTTTTTAAAGTAAAGACCATCTTCAAGCACTTTCCAAAGCCATGGTTTGTTTAATCATGGGTGAAGCAAGGATTTACAAAGTGCAGTAAGACAATGTAATGAAACGTCTGCAAGAAAACAAGCAATCTCAAAGAACACCAAGGACCCCTCAATTGGACCTCTGTTGCAACATTTAGTCATCCAAAAGCAGCTTCCTAGTCTTTTGATATGGCAGACTTCAGCGTAAATAAGTAAATACTACCAACTTTAGTTGCCACACCAGCAACTTATCTTGTTGGACAAGGCTGGCTTAGCTGGTGGTTGTTAGCTTAGCTATTTCTTCTCATTGTTGTTGTTAGTCACAAAGTCGCGTCCAGCCCATTGCAATCCCATGGACAACGTTCCTTCAGGCCTTCCTGTCCTCTACCATCCCCCAGAGTCCATTTAAGCTCACACCAACTGCTTCAGTTACTCCAGCCAGCCACCTCATTCTCTGTTGTCTCCTTCTTCTTTTGCCCTCAATCGTTCCCAGCATTAGGCTCTTCTCCAGTGAGTCCTTCCTTCTTATTAGGTGGCCAAAGTATTTGAGTTTTATCTTCAGGATCTGGCCTTCTAAAGAGCAATCAGGGTTGATCTCTCCTAGGACTGACCAGTTTGATTACCTTGCAGTCCAAGGGACTTGCAGGAGTCTTGTCCAGCACCCTAGTTCAAAGGCCTCAATTCTTTGGCACTCAGCCTTCCTTATGGTCCAACTTTCCCAGCCATACATTGCAACTGGGAAAACCATAGCCTTGTGATATGCACTTTTGTTGCAGGGTGATGTCTCTGCTTTTTAGTACGCTGTCTAGATTTGCCATAAATTTCCTCCCCAGGAGCAAGAGTCTTTCTTTTAATTTCTTATTAAAACCTTATTAATAGCTTAGTTACTAGTTATTTGAAAATCGGTAATCTGACATTTAGATTACTGTCATGTACTGTATGTAGGATTATCATGTCCAGAAGCTGCAGCTGGGGTGGAATGCAGAAAACTGAGAGGGCATCTGGCCAGCGGTAGGATTCAAAACTTTTTACTATTGGTTCTGTGGGTGTGGCTTGGTGGGTGTGGCATGGCTTGGTGGGCGTGGTGTGGCTTAGTGGCCGTAGCTTGATGGGTGTGGCATGTGGTAGCCACTGAGTTTCTCTGGATGACACTAGTAGCTGGCAGCACACTGCAGCCTGGTGGAGGGGGCCTCTTTTGCTATCCCATGAGCTCATCTTCTATTCATTCTCTTATCTGTTGGGATGAGGATGGGATGTCTCTGATTTTCCAGATGTACAGATGATATCATTTACTAACATCACCACTAACTTCAAGGATTGGTTGAGGAGTTATGCCAATGTGATTGAGGGGTTTCACCCATGTGGGATCTATTCTCCAATCCAAATGCTGTATCTATGCTACTCTTCCTTGCTTGTAAAAATGGTATAAAAAGAATAAACACTGCCCAGGCAGTGAGACATCTTTGGACACTGAAATGACTGGTTATTGAATCCCTACAGTGGCAGGGGAAGGATACTGCAAAATCCCCATTCCCTCCCCACTCCTGGGGGAAGGTTACTGCAAAATTCCATTCCCTCCCCACCCCTCTAACCTGCTTTCCAGCTCCATTCTCCTGTGCAGGGCAACAAAAGAAGACCCAGCTGATCAGCTGGGACTCAGGAGGCAGAGGATAGATGGGGGCTGGGCCAGTCAGAGATGGCATTTGCCGGTTCTCCGAACTACTCAAAATTTCCACTACTGGTACTCCAGAACTGGTCAGAATCTGCTGAATACTAACTCTGCATCTGGTCACACACCTCCATTATATTGTTTGCCAATCAGCTTACTAAATCACTTGCAACCACCATTCTTTCACCCTGATCACTATGATCATTCAAAAAAAGTCTATCTTATGCTACAACTTCTTTATGATGAAACTTGCTCTCTTGTATAATAACTTCCTCAATAACCACGAGGGGTCTACAATCACATCTTTTAGGCACTTCAGCAGACAGATCTCTTTTCTACATGAATATTATGCACAAATTTGCCTCTTTTTCTTCTCCTTTTCATCCATCATTCAAGACTTGTTTTTATATTAACTGTTTTTAATGTAATTGTAATTTAATCATGAAAGCACGGGCAAAATGTATAAAATGTATTAAATACCAAAATAAGGAAGAGTTGTACATTATTTTTTGTTGTTGCAATTGCTTATAGCCACTTTGGCCTTTATTTCCAATGAAAAAAATGACTTGGTACACTAGATGGCATTGCTTCTTCACAGATTGCTGATAAAAATAGAAATGAGGTCAGACCGAGAATGAAGGACCACCTAAGCTCTGAGTCATTCTGATACCAAGGTCAATTCCCAGTTATAAAATCTTATATAAATTTTTAATCTCGCTCAGTTCTTTTAAAAGGTCCTTTATCATAATAAGTAAATGCTCTGTACTATCCAGGTTTACTGTTTCTATCAATCCGTTGTTTATAAATTTAAAATTATGAGTTGAGTAAAAATAGATAATTAAATATATAATTAAATTATTTGGTTTGGTATTCCCTCAGTGAGTTGGATCACAATCATGATTATCCACTGGTGAAGAAAATAAGGTATAAAAATAGTTATGGGGTGTTTCCTTGGTGGGGGAGGATATTTTAAAATAAGAGCACATCGTTTCATTATTTGAAATGAACAAACATAGGATCTCAGACTTTTGGCAATGACTAACGTAGAATGTTTAATGAAAGGCATATTAATTTTGTCTCAATTTCCCCAATAACACCACACCAAGTATATGATACAGATGTTGTGCAGCCCTTCTAATTTTAGGAGTCAAGGAATATAACCAATGGTTCAATTTTCAGGATTTAAATATGATAGATATTTAAATATGATATGATATTCTTAAGATGGAACCTACAGTGCAAGTGTTCTGCAGTGTGTGAAATAGCTATGGATTATTTTTAGTCCTAAATTTAATTACATCAGACTTATAGATTGTGTTTCCTTGCAAAGTTATTAATGATATTTTTCAGAACTAACAGCCTAATCTATACTGAGATTGAGGTTGTACCAAACAAGTCTCCTGTACTTATTCTGCCCAGCTTTGCATTTCAAAGTAACCAATTAATATTAGGCATTGTTTAGTGACAGCTAAACCTGTGATAAATAATTCAAAAACATTGATCAAAATATTCCTATTCACTTATGATGATATTTTAACTTGACTAACATAAGAGGAAGTAAAGAGTAGTATGTGCGAGCAAATTGCTACAACTGAACCAGAACTTCTCATATTTTGTCTGAGATTTGACTTTTGATTATTCTCATTCTAACTTAGTGGAAGGGAAAGAGAGTGTCAATAAGGAAGAATACCAACCCTGATCTCCCCCCTCAGCATTTGCTAATGCAGTCATTGACATTAATGAGAGCAATGAGATTTCCCACCTTCAGAGAAGTGATGGAGGCATCCAAATTAAACGGTCACATTGGTTGGCCCTGATCCTATTCCATATATAAAGGAGAATTTTCCATGCTCCCTTTCCATTCTTTTTCAGCTCTTGGGTTAATTGAAATTCTTTTGTTTGGGTCACTCAGGGATAAAGTCTTCTCTCCAGGTATAGGTTATGTGGTATTCCCAAGAAATTATCTGAGTCTTCCCAGACATTGCTTAGCATTATTCACATTTGTCTAGATCTAGGTCTAGGTCTACTTCTGTCTCTCTCATCCATCCATCCATCTATCTATCTATCTATCTATCTATCTATCTATCTATCTATCCATCCATCCATCCATCCATCCATCCATCCATCCATCCATCCATCTATCTATCTATCTATCTATCTATCTATCTATCTATCTATCTATCATCTATCTATCTAAAGAGCCATGATGGTGCAGTGGTTAGAATGCAGTACTGCAGGCTACTTCTGCTGACTGACAGCTGCAAGCTGAGGATCCAGATTGTTGCTAACTCTGTAAATCACTTAGAGATGGCTGTAAAGCACTGTGGAACAGTAGATAAGTCTAAATGCTATTGCTATCTGTCTGTCTGTCTGTCTGTCTGTCTGTCTGTCTGTCTAATCTCTATCTCTATCACTATCACTATCACATCTATCTCTCCATGCACTATAAACAATCTCTAAACAATTGTCTACTTTTCCATTAATAGGGTAACTTTCTACACAGTTAAAAAGGCTACTTCATCAAGCTTATATCTTACAGAATAGTTGCAAACCTATTCTTCTCATTTAGACTTTCCAATAGTCTCCGCCTTCTCTCTTGCTTTTTCTTCACATTACTCCTCATTACTGATTTTATTTCTGAGCTACAAATGTATTGTTACCCTGCTGAATCTACCACTTCTGCATTTCTGGATAGAAGATAACTTTTAAAAGATAGCCTTCAAAGCAGCTCTGCTAAATAAATCAACAAAATAAATAAATAAATTGGATGCAAAGATACCTCTGCAAGAGAAGGGTTCCAACATGTGGTAAGAGAACCCCACCTAATATGGAGGGAAATGATGGCTGCAAAGGTGAGAAGAGTAGGCCCTGCCTTCTTTGGATGGTTGGCTGGAGAGGTATGTTGGTACAAAGCAAAACATAAAAAGCTACATCTGTCTTCATGTTTTTGATGGCAAGAAGCTAACTAACTGATGGAACAGCCATTCTTCCTACCATAGCTGAAAGCTGACTGTCCGCCCCAAGCCTTGGCAAAATGCCCATTCTCTAGTAGCTCAAAGTAGCCCTGCCGAGCCTGGAAACACATTTCTTTTGCTTGACGTCTCACCACCCTGCAGGAGTTCATGCATTTTTTATCCCTGTCTTTAAAAATATGGTTAGCATGTTCATTAAATGAATAAGTTTATTATTAATTTTAATTTATCTTGTTTATTGAGACCAGCTGTTCATTAACGTTTATTTATCTGCTTATTTTGCAGCTAAACCAATTATGCAAAAGATGCCTGTGCATCATGCCCAGAAAGACTTCGTGGGTTTTGGCTGCACAGTCCATTAGTAGGAATAAAACAACTGGGTGGAGCATCATCTGGCCTTTGAGCACTCTGTCAAGCCGAAGGTGTCCTTGTGGCATGTAGATAGAGGAGAACATCAAGGATCTAGAAAACAGTGGTCTCATACCTTTTACTCAAAAGAATTAGGACTGCACTTCCTCCAAATATTAATTTTAATATTACATGATCTTCATAAAAGGAAGTCATGGCATCACCTCCAGATTTACTTGTGGAAGTTCAACCTTCTTCCCCAGGAGCTAGGAATGTACTATTTATCACCTCCACTCAGACTTGTGTAAATGTTGAAACCAAGTCCATATATTTTTCCAGGCGATAGTAAATATATAATTTGCTAATATATTCTTCTGGAATTGACCTTGGAACGCCTTTACCTACATATAATAACTTCCCTCCAATCTGCAGAGCCTCTTCTGTGCTGTCCCCCACTGCACATTATGCTTTAGGTGTGATTGCTCCTCCTTAAGCAGCAAAACTGATCCTATGAAGTTGAGCCCTGGTGGCGCAGTGATTAGAACGCATTATTGCAGGCTAATTCTTCCCACTGCCAGGAGTTTGATCCTGATTGGCTCGAGGTTGACTCAGCCTTCCATCCTTCCAAGGTCAGTAAAATGAGGACCCAGATTGTTGGGGGCAATATGCAAATACTGCTGGTATAGTAAACCAATCAGAGAGTGCTGTAAAGCAATATGGGCCGGGATGTAAATCTAAGTGCTATTGCTAAGTGTCCTGGCTCTTGTTGATGTCATTCTCTGGGTCATTGAGTCCACACACAATGATCAGGCAGTCTGCCCCAATAAACTTTAAAAAACAAGTCCCCCCTTCCCCAAAAATGCTTCTGCCGAGGTTGGTTTTTTTTTTTCTAACATGATTCAATTTAGAAGACTCCATGGATTCACGAAATCAATTTTTGTGAGTTAATATTATCAGTGAGACCTCATTTAGTTCTTCTACATTTTAATGCTTCAGAAATAGCTGCGATGAAAACCAGTATAAGTATACTTTTAATAAATAAGTGTCTCAAAGAATTAGCAATAGCAAATAAATGAAAAGGACAAGTCCATGCGTCAGCAAGCTAATTATCTAATATATTGGCAAGAAATGCAAAAAAGGGAGTGTAAGCCAGACCTATCTATGGAAAAGACTAAGATCCAGCAGAAAACACAATCCTTGGAGGAAACAGAAAAACAGACTCATCCATTTTCCTTCCCACTGCATCTCCTACACTGCATCACATGCTATTCCAGTAAACTCCAAAAAGTATGGTATAGCTTTCCAAGTGGCTATAGATAAAAGAGAAACCAGCAAGTCCCTTCCTTCTTCTAGCATAAATAGATCTCCACTTATAGATGGCTTGGATCCAAACCTCCATGCTTAAAACAAGGGCAAGGTTCTCGCTGCACTTAGGAGAGTGAATGTACGGACTGGAATGCTAATCGTTGCTTTGCTACTTAGAAAACATGGGAGCCTCCAAGGCAACTTTTTAAAAATCTTGTATGCTCAGACGCAAAGTGGCTGGGAGCAGAATTTTTTTTTTTTTTAGTAAATTAGATCCTGCATTTGTCTTATACCCTTGCCCTGGTATAAAAACATAACTGAGTTTAATTTATCTAATAAAGTTCTGTTTCCACAATGTTAATATTAGGTTACCTAAACAAATTAATTAATTTACATTTAAATAATAATAATCTGTGCTGACTGCTTCAAGCTGAGAAAATAAAACCATGTACGGGGGAGCAACTTTGCCATATCTTTTCATGCAGCATTTCTCTGGAACACCCCCTCAGTATAAAAAGGGAGCATCACATTATCTAAACATTCCCTGAAGGGAAATAACTCGGCCAGTTCATTCCTTGAAAACCATGGATATTATTTACTCCTTCAGCTGTCAGAAAAGGTCCAATACATTGGGGTTTAAATGAAATTCACTTTAGGGAAGGAAAAGTCAATTTTGAAAGCCAACACATTCAAGAGGATCAACTCATAAGATTTGCCAGAGGTCACAATAGGATGAATTTCATCCCTTCGCTTAGGGAGGCAGATTAATTTTCAGGAATGTACATTCCATAGCTTATAACAACAGCTTATTCAGTCTCCAAACAAATTCATATTTCATATCTGTATTCACACAGACACACACAACATTGTACATAGATATTTGTTTGAAAGAGAGGAAGGCAACGTATTAGCAGCACTTGTGAACAGAGAGATGCATGGTTATCAATGGGAACTATGCCTGAACCAAAAACCCATTAAGTCTCTTGTAAATTGTAGACATTAAAGCATACCTATTTGTTTCTAAATGGGCAGAGGGGAGGAGGTGCACACATTTATTAAGAAACAGGATTTAGAAGATGGTGAAAGGAGATACTCATAAGAAATCACAAGTCAGACTACTGACCGGCACAACAAAACAAAATCCTATGTGTATAAGCAAAACATCTCCTAGCAAACTAAAGCTAAAGAATCTTTATGAAAATATGACCGAAATCTCTACCAAACTCTTTAAGTCAACCAAAAAAATTGCAAAGTAGTTGTAAATTATAGCATTTTCAAAAACTCTTAATCAGACAAGATTATTTTTTTAAAAAAATCAGAAAAAGAGTGCTTGAGGTTTACTTGAAAGAAGACATAATGTGACACCAATAATAATTGTGCTGTTTCTTCTCCCCAGCATGGATCGAGAAGAATCCTTGGTGCAACTTAAGGCCCCTTCTATACTTAACTGAGTCCAATATTAACCCTGTACATTTTCCTGACACTTTAGTTAAGACTTCAACTTGGTGCAGGCCCAGTCAAAGTGCAAACCAGGTTTGCCTCCCCGCTTGTGCTTGATCTCCAGAAAGTTTAACCATGTTGTCTCAAGGCTGCGCTGCAAAGGTATGGCAATTCCAATATCCTTTTTAGCCCCCAAGGGAAAGGATGAATTCGAATAAATAAATGAATCATTGATTATCAGCCAATTCAAAAGTATGCCAAATCTGTGAGAACTCTCTTAATTTCCACAATTTACTTCAACCACATGTTTATCATTGTTGAGGCCTCATCATACCAGAAACCCATGAAGTCAGTCTCATCCAGACCTTTCTCTGTTAGACCTTCCTAGCTCCCTGATTTCTTTCCTGTCCCACTTTATCTCTTCTAATGAAATGTGGCCAAGTTTGAATGACTCTTTCAAACAAGCATCTGGAACTTAGGGTGGGATGTTCCCACATCCTTTTGGCTCTGGAATGTGCTCTCCATTCTTCATGATTTGTTGCCGTCTGAAGAGAATGAGCTATCTATCTGCCAGGCAGCTTTTACCCCAGGGAGGAGACTGTAGCTATGGACATAATTTATTCCAGGAAAGATGGGTAGCATTTAACTGTTAATGCTATCCTGTGAGTTATACATGTTACCCTTCAAATGCCCGCAGGGAGTTACATGACAGGTGCATATTTCACTTACAAAATATATTATATTATTTTAAATTAAAATACTCTCTGCAATTATTGCATCTGGCCTGTCAATATCGTTTTATGTTCCCATTTCTTCCCCCTTTCTCTTCCCCCTCCCACATCAGTTACTGATTGTTCTCCTAAAACCACACATAAACATCACCTTTGCATGTGCTTGCTCAGCTCCTCTGTACATCACAATTCCTCATTAGCTATGGGTGATTTGAGACAGAAGTAAGCTGTTTTCTTCTTTTCTACCTGATTTTCTCCTTGCGCTAATTAAAAAAAATAGCTTTTGGGAAAGAATATGGGGCCATAGCTCTAGAGCCATCCTCAAATGGATGGCCCAAACAAGGAAGATAACTTTCCATATTTTAAAATAAAGACAGCATCACATAACACTTCCATCCAGCGACTAAAACTACCTGAAAATACTATAGCTTGTTTCTCGTACACAGTAATGCTGTATGAGTAAAGAATCAGAATAGAGCTGGAAGGGACCTTGGAGGTCTTCTAGTCCACCCTATGCTCAAGCAGGAGACCCTATACCATTTCAGACAGGTGGCTGTCCAGACTTTTCTTAAAAACCTCCAGTGATGAAGCACCCACAACTTCCGAAGACAAGCTGTTCCACTGGTTAATTGTCCTCACTGTTAGGAAGTTTCTCCTTAATTCCACGTTGCTTCTCTCCTTGATCAGTTTCCATCCATCTTGTCCTGCTCTCTGGTGCTTTGGAGAATAAATTGACCCCCTCCTCTTTGTGGCAGCCTCTCAAATACTGGAATACTGCTATCATGTCCCCTCTAGTCCTTCTTTTCTCTAGACGAGCCAAATGCAAATCCTGCAATTGTTCTTCATCTGTTTTAGTCTCCAGGCCTTTAATCGTTTTTGTTGCTCTTCTTTGCACTTTTTCCAAAGTCTCAGCATCTTTTTTTGTAATGCGGTGACCAAAACTGGATGCCGTATTCCAGGTGTGGTCTTACTAAGGCTTTGTAAAGCAGTACTAATACTACAATAAATGATTTTGATTCTATGCCTCTGTTTATACAACTAATGATTGTATTAGCTTATTTGGCTGCTGCTGCATACTGCTGATTCATGTTTAAGTGATCATCCATTAGGGCTCTAAGGTCCCTCTCACAGTTACTGTTTTTGAGCCAGGTTTCACCTAATCTGTACTTGTACCTTTGGTTTTTTTTTCCTGCACAGGTGTTAAACCTTGCTTTTCTCCACATTAAATTTCATTTTGTTGGATAGGGCCCATCCAACAATTCAACAGATTCCAACACTGTTCTGTTTCTAGTATCTAGCGGTTTGAAGGTTTCTGTTTCTACTCTTCCTTCCTCTTTGAAAAGGTGTTGTTTGCCTAGGGAATTCAGTGAGACACATGTTAGTGAATTAGCTTGTAATTTATATAAATTTCGGTTCTTGGAAATGAGGAGCAAAAGGTTGTTAATAATTGGAAGATAACAAAGGCCTTCAGATAATCCAGAAGATGAGAAGTACATGAACAAAGCGCCCCAAGCATCTTCTATAGGCCGCAGTACAGAAATAAATGACACCAATGACAAGGAACACTCTGTTAATTTTCAGTTTATAAATTCTGCACTGATAATCACATTCAGCAAGTAAAGCTCATTAAGGTACATATTAATTTCTGATGAGTAAAATACAGATGAAAGAAATTGCACTGACAGCATTTTACACAGGGATACTTTGGACTGAAACATGACTTAGATGCTGTTTCAGATGCCAAACCGATGCCTAATATAATTAAAGTTCCCAATAGTGCAAAATGTTCCTGATGACCATTAATTCTATGGTTGCATTTGAGGCTGGAGAAATTCCTGGCTGCATTGAACTTGCAGGACTAGTTGGGAATTTGTCTCATATATGACTGGAAGAATTGTTCTCATATGACAGAACCAATGTCACTGACTTTGCCCTCTGTCTAACTTCTCAAGTGAGGAATAAAATCAGATCCTTTTGACAGATATGGAAGATTGGTAAGGATAGTGCAGGAATACACTCTATCTGGGATTCCCAAATCTTTCAGCATCATGTTCCCTTTCTAAATATTTAGAAAGACTAATTGCTCCCTCCCAAATGTATGTTAATTCTGTCTGCTATTTTGTGGAAGCATAAGAGCATTATATTTATATGCCAGTTCCAAAAAGACTGCATCAAAGTATGTGTGAGGCTTCTCCTCATCCATCTTCCCACTGATTGCTGCCCAAACTGTTATTGGCCCTCATGTCTGCCAATCTTTACAGCATCTTCCATCTCTTTTTCCTTTCAGGCCTGATCTTCCTGCCTCTCACCCGCCACAGCACCTTTACTTCCTCTTCCTCTTTGTCCACCACTCCAGTCTTCCCGCTACACACCTGCCAAACCTTCATGGGACTTATCTACCTCCTTCTTGTCTACATATCTACCCCCAATGATTTTCCCAATCTGTTAATTTTAATTTGAAAAGTAGTATATTTCAATGCCTGTAGTTGTTTCATATTATTCAGATGCATTGCTTATATTCCCTACTGGAGTTTTTTCATAGTCCCTGGAGGGTAGGGCATGCCTCCTGTTTGGGTATCTTACATCCCAATCAGATTGGTATGGGTGGGTTAGAAGAAATCCTTTGGATTTTTGAAGAAAAGTGTCATTCCCTGTAAAGAATGGGAAAAAAAAAACACCAGGATGTTTCTTAATTCTGTGATTGATTAAGAAAACTGAAGAAAGGAAAATAATCTGTTCAACCACATATATTATCTATCTATCATCTATCTATTTCTGTCTATCTATCTATCATCTATCTATCTGTTTATCATCTGTCTGTCTGTCTGTCTGTCATCTATCTATTATCTATCTACCGTGTTTCCCCGAAAATAAGACACTGTCTTATTTTTTTTCTCCCAAAAACACACTAGGTCTTATTTTTGGGATAGGTCTTATATATTTATGGTGCCAAATAGTGGGTGTGAGTGTGTAGGGGGTGTTTGTGGTGCATGGTTGCTCCCTGAAAAGTCTTCCTGGAACTGGAGATTTACACTAGGTCTTATTTTCGGGGTAGGTCTTATATTAGGCAGGTTTAGAAAATAGCGCTAGGTCTTACTTTCGGGGTAGGTCTTATTTTCGGGGAAACACGGTATCTATCTATCTATCATCTAATTTATATCACTATTAGCAACTATGGCAACAGGAGAGGGTCAGGGGCTCCTTGTGTTTTTTTTATCATACTATCTGTTCATCCAGCTGTTCAAAATTTAGCAGGCTTCAGTTTTGAAGCTTACATGCATCATGTTTTTTTACTGATGATCATTCCACTGAAGAATGTACTTTTAGTTTTATTATACTGCATGAAAAGTGTTTTAATGTAATGTAGGCCTCTTCAAATTTAAAGTATATTTATTTTATAGATTTTTAAAAATACTGTAGTATGTTCTTGGTTCAAATGCATTGCTAGAACTATTTAATACAAAACTATTGGCTGCAGACAAAGAGTAGATTTAAATAACCTATGACACTGGGTACTAGATCCAGAAGAAAACTTTCAATTGAGATATAACTTTCAAAAAGTAAAATTCCTAGTAATCTATTAAGTTTGATTTTAAGGGAGGAAATCATTCCTTGCAATTTGAATTTTAGTGTGAATCAACAATTAGAATGAATTTTATGCTTTGTTTGAATAACTATGGTATCCATATCTGTGTTGGGGATGCTGGGAGCTTTAAGACAAAAATGTGTAGGACACTTTTATTGTGAAAGTCTACTTTAGTGAATAATTGGAATAATGAATTTATTCATATCACATTATTATGCAAATAATACTTCAAAGTATTGGCTGACTAAAATATTTCAGAAACAGTAACAGGAAGGTGGATGGCTACATTGCATTAGGCCTTATCTTGAAGGCTATATGGCAGTTAGAGAAACTTTTACAGTAATGTATTTGTTACTACCCTAAAACAAGTCTCTGATATTTTCTTCTCTTTCTAGTTATCAGACTGTTCCCTGATCCATTTGGGAGTCTTGCATTCAGCACATTTCAGCTAATGGAAGCACATGAGTGATTTTTAATTAAATATAAGTTGTTTGTTCCTCCAACTCTAAAGCCCTAATTAAAAAAAATTCAGCATAAAATTTCAAGTTTACAAGCATCAAGATAGGAAGCAGTGCTGAAATGCTGACTTTCAGAGAACAAATTAGAAATATTTATCAGCTCAGGAAGCTGCTTATATATGCAGACTGGTCACAAGTAAGCAAGGAAGATGAGGGAAGGTGATAGCCCAGCAAGTCATGTGAGAAAAAGGGTTTTCAAGATCTTGTTTTTTTTATTTAATGATTATTTTTTATATTATGCTTGTTGAAATTTGTATTGTGGGTAAAGTGTGATATTATTCCTTGATAACAGGATACACAGAAGATATGGAAGATGCCATGAGGTTCAGATCCAACCCTAACTCTGTGCTTTAAAAAAAAAAGTAAAAAGCTCACTTGGTCTAAGTTCATTCATGATTTCAGTTCACTATACCTAGAAATCAGTAAATAGCTAACCCCATTTCTATTTGGCAGAATTAGATGTGCTGTGCAAGAATAGCTGTCTTTTCTGGAAAGATTATACGTGACAATTTTCAGATAAGCAGATGGAAATGAATGTGTGCAGTGGATATGTATAGATTTTGATTTTTTTTAAAAAAGTGAACTGTGTTTTATTTTCAGCTAAGCTGGAGTTTCAGAAAAGAACATGCAAATTGATATGTATAGATTTTGATTTTTTTTAAAAAAGTGAACTGTGTTTTATTTTCAGCTAAGCTGGAGTTTCAGAAAAGAACATGCAAATTCTTTGTTGTGTTTTCAGAACAGTTGTGCAAATGACATACAACAGAGATCATCATAGGTACTATAATTACAAACCACACTACCACCTCCCAACAAAATGTCAGATTCAATCCTTATAAACGCAATCTTCAAATCTGAGGAAATTAGAAATTAGTCACCTTTCTACCTTTTGGAATTTTGTTTTGCTTTTGGCAATTTCTATGCAAATACCAGATACACAGACAGCCTGATTTAAATAAGAAATATACTATCAAATCATAGTCATGCATCCTGTTTCTCCTAGCAGTTTGAAAGATGCACAAGAAAATGTCCTGAAATATATTACTCTTCTGATAAGTAATAAACGATACAGTGTGATTGCTGTCATTTTGAACTGAATGTTGTGAAACCTATATCCAAAATATCAATGAAATGGCAGTGGGGGGATCCCATCTTTCAGAAATGTACAGCTGCCAGTTTTCTCCCATCAATATAATTAAACTAACACTGCATTTTCTCCTTCCCTGGTGGCTTGTTATGCAGAGCAAGCAAGAATTACAGCTAGAAGCTGCAAAGTAGGAAGAGCAAAGGAATGAAATATTCCTCTATAACAGCATAATAACATTTTGCTCTCCACATATCATAGCCAGTAAAGGGTCTTGGAAAGCCAAACCCAATATGGAAGATTAATCCTGGGGAAGGAAGCCAAAAAAGCACTGCTTTACCACTGGAACAAGGTCAACTTTTAGCAAAGATTGTAATACTGGAATTCATGGTGTTCTGGGAGCTTTGTTGTTTGCTTGCAGAAGTTTCACTACCCAACTAGGTAATGTCTTCAGTGTAAATGAGTGTTTGCTGCCTGCTTATATAGAACAGCTTGCCCTGCCAGTGCAGGACAAGCTATTTGTAGAACAAGCTGGCAGGGGAGGGTAAATTATACCAAAAAATACCTTAAAGAAAGAAAAATGGGAGACAGCTGATGAAATTGGTGTGGCTGCATGAAGAGCTCTCTGATAAGAGAAACAAAGAGGATAAGATTAAAAAAATGAAAAGAGGGACACTAAGCTGTGGTGGTGCAGTGGTTAGAATGTAGTACTGCAAGCTACTTCTGCTGACTGCTGGCTGACTGCAGTTCGGCAGTTCGATTCTCACCCGGCTCAAGGTTGATCCAGCCTTCCATCCTTTTACTGAATCGGTAAAATGAGGATCCAGATTGTTGGGGGCAATATGCTGACTCTGTAAGCCACTCAGGGAGGGCTGTAAAGCGGTATCTAAGTCTAGGTGCCATTGCTATAAAAGAGAAGCAGAATATCAGAGAGAAGTCTGAACCTGGAAGGATGTGGTAAGGAAAGTTAAGGACCGGAAGGACCTGAGGATTTCAATAAATGCCACCTCCATTAAAAAAAAAGCATTCTGTGGGTATATGCAAGAAGGGGAATGGTTTTGCATGCTGCCTGCATCCTGTGGATGGGGCTTCGCTTGTTTGCACAGCCCGGTTGCTATCATGCTGCAGACTGGTGCCGGTCCACAGACCAGGGGTTGGGGGATCCCTGGACTAGAAGATCTCCAAGGTTCCTTCCAACCATATGAAAATGACCAAAATAAAAAGACTCTAAGACAACTTGCCAGTGAAAACAACCAATCCCTTTTAAATCTAGGTGGTGGCAAAAGCAGACCATCAATCTGCCATTTCATTCTGATAGGAGAAAAAGAAGCGCAGAGTCTAATAGGAAGAGGGAAGTGCATATATCATTGGGAATAGCAGCCTAGCCTGACGAGAGGATTCCCTGGGGAGCCTTAACAAGGTGCTACATAGCCTAAACCCACTGGAAATCTAATGGATAAGAGTGAATTATAAGTTCTCTCCATCAGCTGAAAGCTCTTTCTTTTGCTCCCATCTCTGGCTGTGTATAGTAGATGCCTCATATTCCCAAATTCATCTTCCTGATCTTCTCCATGGAAAGCAGTTGGGTCTTAAACTTGGATTAAGAGTTAAGGGAGAGGGGAGAATGAGGAGAAACATGCATTAAAATGGATAGTGCAGCCGCTCTGCTGAATTAACCATGATCCTTTTGTATGTTATGTCACTTAGCCTTGGTGCGGAGGTTTTGTTCCAGTGACAGATTCTGTTAAGGAACGATAAGAATGAGAAAGTCCACAAATAAAAAACAAACCAGAAGTATTTATTGCATTTCTGTCACCACTGGGTGATGACCCACCTCAACTTTAGGAAAGGTTGTCAAGAGCTACGGAGGTATCCAGCTTTCACATTATATTAGTCTTAAATATTTGGGGTGCATCTGCAAAAAGGAAATGGCTTCACTAGAATGAAATGAAGAATTAGAGAGCTAGTCTTCAGGAACACTGAACATGAACTGATTATAGCAACTGAGTTCATGATTTGCTCTTTCTCTCACTGTGTTGTACAGGATGTTCTCCCCAATCCAACCAAGTTCTTCCAAGTTCTTGAGGATTACAGATTCTTGAGGATTAAGCGCCCTAGTGGCACAGTGGTTAGAATGCAGTATTGCAGGCTAATTCTGCTGACTGCCAGCAGTTCAATTCTCACCAGGCTCAAGGTTGACTCAGCCTGCCATCCTTCTGAGGTTGGTAAAATGAGGACTCAGATTGTTGGGGACAATATGCCGACTCTCTAAACCGCTTAGAGAGGACTATAAAGCACTAAGGGGGGGTGTATGTAAGTCTAAGTGCTATTGCTATTGCTATTCTTCCTTTTAGATCTCCTGTTCTTCTTTTTAGAGCATGTGAAGGCCAACAGATATTTTTAAACATCATCAGTTTCCCAAATATGCAAGGCCTATTCATTTTAAAGCAGACGTCTCCAACCTTGGCAACTTTAAGACTTGTGGACACTCCCAGAATTCCTCAACCAGTTTTGCTTTGCTTTGCTTTGCTTTGCTTTGCTTGATGAGGAATTCTGGGAGTTGAAGTTCATAAGTCTTAAAGTTGCCAAGATTGGAGACCCCCGTTTTAAAGGAATGCTTGATTTTAGAAAGTGTTGGGGAATATAACTTGACCCCACAGAGATTTCATTAGACGCCTCCATATTTTTCATATAATTTTTCAGCATGACTGAAACAAGACTGTAACATTGGGTAGCTTTATTGGTGTGGTTTTCCATCACAGAAAAGAAAGTACTTTAGCTATCTAATGCTTGAAAAATGCTTGTTATTAGTATAAGATTTAATACCCTGTGAAAGAGAGGGAGAAAACTTGACAACCAGAAGCTGCATTCTTCTTTTAAATTTTTGTAAACTCTGAAAAATGTAGGAGGCTGTGATGCCATGTCATCCCTCTGGGCAGAGATGGAAATATTGGTCTCTGCCCCCCCATTTTTGGCACTGGGGATTAAATATGGTTTATTCTGAAGAATAATAAATTAGGCTTCAATCACTTATTTCACGTTTTAATTTTTGTACTCCGGAGGCTTAGTAAATAAACTAGGGCGCTTTGCTGGCTCAGGCTAATTCACAAAGAGAAACCATACAAATGTGTGTGCATGTGTGTGAATGACTGCATATGTGCTTGTACATGCTTTCACACATGGCTCTTTGCTTGGCTGTCAATCCCAATAGAAATATTGGGAAATATAATGTGTTAAGATATTTAAGTTAAGAACCTGTATAGATGTCAAGAATGCTGTTGAAACTATGATGTTTTATGATGTAACAAAGGAAATTCAATAAAAACATATTTAAAAGAAAAAGAAAAAAGAAAAAAATTTCTGTGCACCTTCCACCAGGGACTGCTTTCAAAGCAGCTGCTCCTGAAAATGTGGCTGCTTGAACCCTTGAAGGAAGGGTTCTTTGCTTCCTGAACAGATTCCTTTTGGATGCATTGCCAATACAATGTGTACAAGCAGGGGCTTTTTGCCGACTTCTGCAAAAATTCTGTGAGAATTGTGGACTAGGTAGGGTTTGGCCCATTTAGTCAGGCTGTCTTTATATCCAAAGGCTGAGACTTCAAGAACTCCAAAGCTAATCTTGGCCCTGCGCTTCTGCTTTTCAATGACTGCTTATTTCAGAATTGCAGAAGGAAAGCTAGGTTGCATCTTGTTTGTATAATGCCATCATGTCATTTTGAGTCAGAATAACAGAATAACAGAGTTGGAAGGGAACTTGGAGGTCCTCTAATCCAGTGGTCACCAACCAGTGGGCTGGGGACCACTGGTGGTCCTTGAGAAAATTTTGGTGGTCCACAGAGAAATGTCCCTCCCAAAGCAATTAATCCCGGCTGCCCTTTGGCCGAGCGCAAACATTACCTTGAGTAGAACCACGTGAGCTGGAACTGGAAGGCAAGACCAGCGGCAGGGGAGGAAATCTGCCCGGGGTGGCTTGCTGACATTGGTGGGAAAGTCAGTTCCATATTCCAGAGCTGCAGTAATCACAGGACTGGCCCTTTGGTCATCCCAGAGCAGCTGCTCCTCTACCCGGATGCACCGGCCTGCCATGGACTGGAGGACCAAAGGGCCAGTTTTGTGACTACTGCAGCTCTGGAATATGGGACTGACTTTCCCACCAATGTCAGCAAGCCACTGTCAATCGAAATTCATATTAGTGGTCCACGGGATTTTAAATTATGGTCCCGAGATCCAAAGGTTGGAGATCCCTGCTCTAGTCCATCCCCTTGAGGATGGCATGAACAGCTATGACAGTTAAGGACAGCAGCTGTGATAGCTAAGGGCAGACCTGCAAGTAGAAGTAGAAGTAGGATTCAGTGGCTGCACACCTAAAGTCTATCCATGGAATATGGCTTGGAGTCTCTTCTTATTATAAAGAATCTACTGTAGTTCATTCCTTATTGCTTCCTATAACTCTGGTCTGGCATGACCTCACTGTGGTAAAATAGTTTTTAATTTTCCACTGAATCAGGGTTTCCCAAAGTGGTCAGTATTGAACCCAAGGGTCAATGGGTTTATTCAAGGAGTCAATAAACAGCTGAAGGTCAAAAGAGGGTCAGTAAATGTCTGGGGGTCAATAGTGGTTGCTAAAGGATGGAAGGTCAGTTGGGGTCAATTAATCTTTTGGGATCTCTGTAGAGCTCCACATTAATCCCTAGTCCTGAAGGTGAGATGGCTAGCGAAGAGACAGTGTTATCCAGGATCAGTCACCAGTGAGCACAGCCTTGAGTAGTCATTGGGAAGTCCTGCTTTAAATGATAGATAATAATTTCTAAATTTGCAAATATTTGTGAAGTAGCATATGTTATGGGTATACAAATTTGTATGGTTTGAATTCTGTTTTGGCACTCTCCTTTTTTGCTGCTGGATAATTCACTTTTCTAATGGTTTATAAGTAAATAAATCACTGTGTGGGAAAGGAATAGCCCAGATACCATCTTCCCCAAATGTTGGAACTACAATTCCCTGAATTCCCATTGGCTATGATTGTTTATAATTATGGGACATATAATTCCTACTGCCTTGGCCAGAACACAATTATTTCTCACACCACCTGTAAGTCTGATTGAGTATCTATGTGATGTGGTCAGAAAGAATACATGGAGCATCATCCTTGAAGAGCTGTTATTTTCAGGAACGATGATTTTTCAAGACAATAATTTATTCCCCCATTCATGATACATCTTCTAAAACTTCAAAGCATGAACAAGATCAGAAATCTTGCCTTGAAGTAATGTAATTCTCTACAGTCAAGCGTGGCTCACGCTGCTCCATTGGAAGTGCATTTGATGCCTCTTCATCCGAGTACAGTTAATTATATGGTTCGTTCATGACTTGCATTTTGACCTTCACATATTGCACATTTTGTGAATGTAACAAAAGAAATATGCCTTACTATATAAATGGATGGTAATTTACAAACCACCTCACAAATACATGGTGACAATGTTTGCATTGCTATTATGACTGATTTAAAATACCATTTGAGAATATTGGGATGAAACTAGTGTATCCCCAATGTTTCTTGTTTTTACAGACTAATAGGTAATTTACTAAATTGAATATTTAAGTTTTGTGTCCATCCCTGTAGCTGAGGCAGAATTATGAGCAGGGGACAAACAAGTCTAAGTCTTAAATGTGTCCATTTGTTTTCAGTTTGTGACATTATTATTATTATTATTATTATTATTATTATTATTATTTTATTAGACTTGTATGCCACCCTCTCATGACACATGAGACAGTGGCAAGCCCCTGTTTAAACATGTAGAGCTTGTTTTTGCAGAATAATTGTAGATTGAAAAATATAGATGGCAGTACTGCTCACTTCTGAAAATTTGACCATTCAAGAATTTCCGCCAGATGACTTTATTTTCATGCTCACAATTTTTCCCTAAAGTCATGGTGGTGCAGTGGTTACAATGCAGTATTTCAGGCTAACTCACTGCTCACTGTCAGTGGTTCTATTCTGACTGGCTCCAGGTTGATTCAGTCTTCCATCCTTCCGAGGTTTAATGTTAGATTTGCATGAAGAGTCAGACGTGGAGTGCTTCAGTGAAGAGTTTATTAGTGACTACAGCTCATAACAGACCCGATTTGGCTGGGCTGCGGCTGCTACTTATAGCCAGCAGCCGCGGTTGCCAGCCAATCAGAGTGCAGGGTTTTTCCGCGCTTTTTAAACCAATCATATTTGACATTTTACAAGAACAGTTCAAACTAAACCAATGACATTCAAACCTGCATACATAACAGGTAAAATGAAGAGCCAGATTGTTGGGGGCAATAGGCTGTACTGATTCTGTAAATTGCTTAGAGGGGCTGTAAAGCACTATGTATATAAATTTAAGTGCTGTTGCTATTGCAGTTGCTATTGCCATTCTCCTGTTATTTAACCAGCTGTCCTTTAATCCATAAACCAGCTATGGGGATCCCCAAAGTTAGTCTGATCCTTAACATTCTTCTGAATACCTTTTCTTTTTGGGTCTGGTTAAAAGGAAAACAGCTCTTCTCCTCAGAGTCCCAAAATACGTAATGTCCTGTACTGAAATCAGTGGGTGTCGTTTTAAGGCATCCATAAATGTCATGGGGTATTTACATTCCTGAGACAGGGAGAAAAGAAAGGTTGAATCCCAGCTCTATGCTGCAGTCAGGTTTTAAAATAGCAGTATTGTGTCGTAGGAGTCTGTTTTAAAGTTTAATTATTGAAAGAAAGACTTTTCTTGTATACGTTTGAAATATGAGCAGGCGGACCTCAATCGTTTTGTTGGGGAAAGTATACACTTATTGTTTAAAGTTTCCTCCAAGCACTGGCTTGAACTATGTTCATCATTTGAGCCAAAATATGTCTCCAGCCTTTAGTTATTCTGAAAAATCAAAGTAAGAACATTATTGTAGAATTATTGGACATCCCTTCCCAGTTCCTTCTCTGGTGCCTCATCGTGACAGAGGGTTGTTCCTGGAAGAGATGAGTAAAGATCATCAGGATGGTATGTCAAGAGGAAATACTTCCACAGGGTCATCCAAAGAATGAAGACCAACCCAGGCATTCAGCTAATGCAAGCAGGCACCTATATCAGACAGTAGTGACATAGGAAGATGTTAGAAGTGGATGATCATTGTCATGAAAATGACAACACAATAATTTTAGACTTCATAGATGATGGCAACAGTGACCACTCCTACACTGTATCAAGAAAACCACAAGGACAGACAATATTACGTTGGAGAAGGCCTATGTATCAAGTTGCTTAAAGTCATTACCTTCTGATGGCACAGTGAAAAAATTACTAGAATTCTTTATTGTAGGCATGAGTTAAATTCAGCTCTGGACTTTCCTTCCTTCTAGTCAATATTCAACTGCAGATGCTCTTATTAGCTGTGAATAAAAATAAGCTTGTGTACAATAAACAGAAGGTTGTTTTCCTGAAATTGTTATGAATAGAGTTTAAAGAATGTAATAAAGAGGTAGTTAAAACGATCATCCCAAAACCTTGCCTATTATTCCTTTAAAGTTGTTGCCTGAGACACAATGATGATAGTTATTTTTTTGTAGTATATTTCATGATGATGAAAGATGAAAACAGAAGCATGGCCTATCATTCACTTTCCAACTCATCTGTACTCATACCATATTTTCATTTGCCCACAAGGAGCCCAGCATAACTTATTTTCAAGGTTTCTAGTCACAATTACAGTATAAATCACTTATATAAGAAAGAAGCAGTAAAGTTTTAATTTTAATTTTTTTAAAAATGCTCCAAACATGTGGGCTACCTTGCCTAGATTGGGTATGTCAGCACTTTGCAAAATGTTTTAATTCAAATTTGGGAAGGCCTCAAATCTATTGTAACCTTGAGGACTATTTTTAAACCACCCTTGAAAAGAACAGAGTATGTATTGATGACTACTTCAATCTGGGAGAGTGACTCAGAGGCCACAAGATATTGTGAGATATGAGGGAGAAGTGAAGTTTTGAATGTCATTGGAAGTTCAAAGCTCCCTCCTTCTCAATATAGGGTGCCAGAGTAAGAAACAGAGTTACACTAGCCCTCATAATGGTACAATAGATTTCCCTTTCATTAATGAGAGAAGATGTTAAGAGTTGAATAGAACGAACTAGACCAACCTCTGCCTTTACTTCCAGGAAATGGTGCTTCTTCCATTGTAAATTCTTTGACTAATACATGCCCCACCCAGGCGCCCACTCTCCCTAAAGTTGCTCATTAAACTTGTTTTAAGATTTGTAATAACCAAGCCATTATCGGTCTTATTCCACTTACAGATTCATTTGATAAAACTGAATCAAAACAGGCTCCTGAAGGATTTTTTTTGGTTACTGTTGTTGCCATTTTTTTGTAGTAAATATCATGCTGCATGGGAATTTCTGAGCTCATTATATTTGGCAGTCAGATGCACAGGTTTTCCTTTAGGCACCGCAGTCTGAATTTGGAAGGGAAAGGTGTCTACTATTTCATTATGATCCTGCACAAGCTGGAGAACACCTGTGACTATTTTTCCCCTTTAGGAAGGAGTAAGCTTGCTGACAAAGACAAAAAGCCGATTTTGCTGTTTCATGAAACACAAAAGGAATATTTCTTTTCATTGAAATGCATATTTACCGTAATAATCTGTTTGCTTCAGCAGAATATACTGTACATGGCTTCCTGTGACACACAGGAAGATGAATGGCACAGTAAAAAATATGTGGTTTTTTTACCCTGCAGTTGAATGTCAATACTGAACGTTAGAGAGCATTTGAATAAAATCCAATACTCTCTGATTCAAATATCTTGTCCCTTCAATTTATGGGGCTGCTTGTAACGGTGGTCCCAATAGACAGTGGCCCATTGGAACTGGGCCACGCAAGTGGCAGTTGAGTGTGCAAAGCTTCATTTGTGTGTACATGGGACTTAGTTTGCATGCGTGAAACCATCCCCTTTCCCCCACCGCTGCTGTCACTGCTACTGGTCCACAGAACCACAAAGGTTGGAGATTGCTGGCTTATAACAAAGAGGGATGCCACCAAATATTTTTCAAACTGTGCACATATACTCTACCACTGAATTGCTGTTTTCTTTGAAACTGTTTTCAGTTGAAACAATGGGTATCTTTAAACCACAACAGGCAGATTTCCAGATGTTTTATGATTTGGACCAGGGAACACTGCTCAATATTCCATGAATGTAGCCCAAATAAACTGTTATGTATGTAGGTTTGAACATCATTGGTTTAGTTTGAATTGTTCTTGTAAAATGTCAAATAAGATTGGTTTAAAAAGTGCGGGAAAACCCTGCACTCTGATTGGCTGGCAACTATGGCTGCTGGCTATAAGAAGCAGCCGTAGCCAGCCAAGTCAGGTCCATTTGAGCTGTAGTCACTTAATAAACTCTTCATTGAAGCTCTTCGCGTCTGATTCTTCATGCAAACTTAACACTGGCGATGAGGATGGGATTCCCCTGAAGAAGAGATGACACGGAAGACAATCAGAAGAGCGAGATGGCTATGCTGACACCCCCCCCCGTTCGATCCGGCGGCAGAAGACTGGGAATCGTATGCGGATCGCTTCCAAATGTATTTGGAAGGAAACGACCTCGCCGACATCCCTGAGAAGCGGAAGAGGGCGGTATTTCTCATGCACTGCGGTCCGGCAGTCTTCAAGATGGCAAAGGCATTGGCGGGAGCTGCAGACTTGAAGGTAATGGAATGGCCTGATTTAGAAAAGCTTTTGAGAGCCCATTATGCCCCACAAGTATCGTGCCTCATTAAGAGACACGAGTTTTATCGTCGGGATCAAGGGGAAAGCAAAAATGTTAATGACTTTGTGGCAACTTTAAGGGACATTGGGGTGCTTGTGAGTTTACCAACTTAGAAGAGGCCATGCATGATCGGTTTGTTCTAGGCCTTAAAGATAAGGTCTTACAGAGCAAATTACTAATGAAACCTAAATCACGTTTAAGGAGGCCATAGAGGAAGCTGTTTCAGCCGGAAGCAACAAGTCCTCAGCAGCAGCCATGAAGAAAATTAACAAGGCCTCAAGCCATTCTGATGTGGAAAAGTCCACAACAACCCATTAGAGCAAATAGATTTTGATTCAGACTGTAGTGAGGTGGAGGAAGGAATTTATAGACTCAGAATGGAGAAGAAAGGAAAGACCTTGGAAGAAGAGGCAAAATTTTATTGCAGAGGCTGTGGGGGCACCCCGCTGAATCAAGTTTTTAGACACCATCTGCCTACGTTGTGAGAAAAGAGGTCACCTAGCAAGAGTCTGCAAATCATCCAGAACTCCACCTAGTAGGAAGAAATTTCCTGAGAAGAATTCAAGCCCAACAACTTCAGTGAGAAAATGGGAACTCAGAAGCAAATGAGAATGAAACTCATCAAACAGTCACCATTGGTCATTCTTAACCCTTGAGAAGCAGAAAAGTACATGTGAAGGTACTCATTGAAGGAAGGCCTTGCCAAATGGAAGTGGACTCAGGCTCCTATTTATCTATGGTGTCATGGGACACTATTCACAGCTACTTCCCAACATTCAGAAGAAACATTTCCAGAAGCAAGCACTGACTCTTAAAGACTACCAAGGGAACAAGATTCCAGTAGTTGGAACAAGAGAATTCAATGTGAAGTTTAAAGGCCACACCAAGCGTTTGCCCCTGACCATCATGGACAAGGACAGCCCAAGCTTGCTGGGACTTGAGTGGTTCAATCCACTAGGCATCAAGGTGACTGGCATCAATCACGTGAGCAACTCTGAATGGAAGGAGGCCTTGAAGTCTGAGTTTCCAGAGGTCTTCAGCGAAGGATTGGGCAAGTATATGGGGACCCCTATCACTTTCAACCTAGACCCCAAAGGTGCCCCAATTTGTTTAAAGCCCAGAAGGGTCCCATTTGCTTTAAAGGAAAAAATTGATGAACAATTAGACAAATTAATAGCTCAAGGGGTTTTAGAGCCCACTGACCACTCCAGATGGGAGACACCCATAGTCACACCAGTCAAGACTGATGGGTCAGTAAGAATCTGTGGAGACTATAAGGGGACACTGAACCATGCGCTTCAGGAGAGCGCATATACAGTTCCAGTGGTGCATCATCTGTTACATTCACTTGGCAGGGTACAGTCTTTGCCAAATGGATCTGGCCAGGCATATCAACAACTAACAGTTGATGATGCCACTGCAGAGGCCAAACCATTGTGACTCATAGAGGTGCTTTCAAATGTAAAAGGTTACAATTTGGAGTAAGCGTGGCACCGTGCGTCTTTCAAAGCCTTATGGAAAGAATGCTCCAAGGACTGCCAGGGGTAGTGCCTTACTTTGATGATGTGTTAATCTCTGCTGAAAATGACACTCAGTTACAAGAAAGACTCAGAGAAGTCCTTACCAGATTCAGGAAAGCGGGGTTAAAAGTCAAGGAAGAAAAATGCACTCTTAAAACTGACAAGGTTGAGTTCCTGGGCTACATGATTGACAAGCATGGCATCCATCCTACAGATGCCAAGGTTCAAGCAATCAAAGAAGCCCCTAGACCAAAATGCAAAACAGATTTGCAAGCTTTCTTTGGACTCATTAACTTTTATCACATGTTCCTACCTCAGAAGGCAACCATTGCTGAACCATTGCACAGATTACTTGATAAAAAGTCTCTTTTGGGTCTGGGGCAGGAAGGAACAATCAGCATTTAACAGTATTAAAAGACTAATCACGTCTGATGCTGTACTGATACAGTTCTCTGAGAATTTGCCTGTTGTACTGACTTGTGATGCATCCCCTTTTGGGTGGGGGTTTTTGAGCCACAGGCTTCCCAGTGGGAGAAAGCCCTATTGCATTTCTCTCGCACTTTGACCAAAGCAGAGAAATTTTGCCAATTGTACAAGGAGGCATTGGCAATTGTTGCAGCTGTTAAGAAATTTCATGAGTATTTATATGGGAGAACATTTACCATTGTCACAGATCACAAACCTTTGTTAGGCATTGTGGCAGGAGACAAGCCTACACCTACTATCCTGTCACCAAGAATGCTGAGGTGGACTGCATTTCTTGCTGCTTATTCATACAAACTTATCCACAAGCCTGGCAAGGACATTGGACATGCTGATGCACTGAGTCATTGCCCACTTCCTTGTCACAAGGAGGACTTTGAACCTGAAACACACACCTTTTTCCTAGAAACTGTTGCCAAGTTTCCAGTACACGCTGCTGAAATTGCCAGGGAGACTGCCAAAGACACTGTGTTGGCTCCTGTTATAGGCTGGATTAAGAAAGGTTGGCCTCTTCAAGATCTACCTCACCTGGCCCAACCTTTTAAGTCCAGGCAAACTGAATTATCTGTATTAAGAGGATGTATTTTGTGGGGTAACAGGGTGGTTATTCCTGCAAAACTGCAAAGCGAGGTTTTGGAAATGTTACATGAGGGTCATCCTGGTATTGTAAGGATGAAGGGATTGGCCAGGAGTTATGTATGGTGGCCAGGTATTGACAAAATGGTTGAAAACTGGGTTGCATCTTGTCCCAACTGTCAGGTAATCAGGCCTGCCCCACCTCTCGCCCCCACACAGGAATGGGAATGTCCTAGGGGCCCGTGGTCCAGGATTCACATTGATTTTTCTGGCCCTACCAGAGGCACACCTTTCTTATTATAGTAGATGCATATTCCAAATGGCTAGAGGTAATCCCCATGACATCCACCACAACTGATGCTGTCATCAAACAGCTCAAAAACTTTTTGTAACCCACGGGTTACCTGATGTTCTTGTCTCTGACAATGGCCCTCAATTTACATCCACTTTTTGAATCCTATTTAGGCACAACAGGGTATCAGACATGCCCTTACTGCCCCTGGGCACCCTTTGGCTAACGCCGGGCTGAACGCATGGACATTTTACCAAGGAGAAGCTTCAGCAACTGGGTCCTGGGACATCACTGAGAATTGAAAAACTTCTCAGTGTTCAGCACATCACTCCTAACCCATCTAATAATTATATCCCCAGCAGAGTTGTTGATGGGTAGGAAACTTAGGTTTCCCTTGACTGCCTTCATCCCACTTATGCACCCAACGCAGCACTAGATTCCACTTCCAAAGTTCGCACATTCAGTGTGGGTGATTCTGTTTATGCTAAGAACCTTATAGGTGAACCTTTGTGGTTCCTGCTGAGATAACTCAGATCACAGGCCCTCATCTTACAGGGTGCAAACAGAGGATGGACTCCTCTGGAGCAGGCACATTGATCAACTTAATCCAGGTTCTCTCAGGAACATCACACTTGTTCCTCTCTAGTTCCCTCACCTGATGTCAATTCTAGGGGGAAGGGGAGGAACAAGAGGAAAATCAGCAAGCAAGTATCAACCCCATGTGTAACGAGCCATTATGACAGGAACCATTCCAAAACCTGTCACAATGCCAAAATCCATCCTTAGAAGTGGAAGATTGTACATCACTACCTGACTTGGGTGCTGACATTGGGCTGGAGATGGGTTGGAGGAGAGACCAGATTCTAACAATCAAACAGGGTCTCCTTTCACAGGAAGTCCCAACAGGGAAATGTCAGCAGACACATTTCCTCTCTCACTGGGTGAGAATGTTAAAACTTCTGAACCACGAAGGTCTCAACTACACATAGAGCCCCACCTATTTAAAAGAATACATTAGATAGGTTGGGGTTTGGTATGGACTGAACCTAGTGGGGAGGGTGTTATGTTGTAGGTTTGAATGTTATTGGTTTAGTTTGAATTGTTCTTGTAAAATGTCAAATAAGATTGGTTTTAAAAAGTGCGGAAAACCCTGCACTCTGATTGGCTGGCAACTACGGCTGCTGGCTATAAGAAGCAGCCGTAGCCCAGCCAAGTCGGGTCCATTTGAGCTGTAGTCACTTAATAAACTCTTCACTGAAGCTCTTCGCGTTTGACTCTTCATGCAAACTTAACTAAACTTTGGGCACAGGAAGGTTTCTCCTAATCCTGCTCACTGTAAATTAGGATAATCCAATTTG